>CM051366.1:15554354-15729354 GCA_028015245.1 Cardamine occulta
TATACCTTTTATGGAAAATTTTAATTCATTAAATAGTCAAATACTTTAAAATTTTTATTACCATATATAAGGTAAGGAACATATATCAACTTTTCAAAATCATATATATTATATTATTTACATCAGAAATTACATAGATCACAAATAAATACAACCTATATTATTATATTCTAACACAATTTTACGATACTATTTTCAATAAATAATGTTAACTTTGATTACTGAAATTTAATGAATTTAAAGATTTATATTTTAAAATTTTTGAAAGAATTAGGAATTTTATCTTTTCGATTTTATTTATGAATAATTTTTTACAAGTTTAATTTTTATTTTAAAACTTATTTTTAATATTTTTCCTTATATTTTTGGAGGAAAAAATTTGTTTTTAAAAAAAATTCTCCATCCATGGTCGTTACAAACATTACATGGAAAACAAAACCTTCTTTTCCAAAATTTCTATTTTAACAAGTTTTTAGATGCCGACAAAAAAAAACAAGTTTTTAGACAATTTGGTAATATAAAAAAAAAGGGAAAGAAGGAATCCGAATCTATGAGTCACGCATGATGCAATTAGATAAAATGAAGATTCTTTAAACCGCGAGTCTGCGAATCCCGGAAAGTCAACTCTTCTTCTCCTTCCTTCTACTTCAATTCTACTCTCTCTTCAACTACGACTTCGCGCTAATGGAATCATCCCTTCGTTGCTCTGTTTCCCGCCGCCGTGTTTCTTCGTAGACTTCCTTCTTTCGGCATTTTTCGGTAACGAGATTGGATTGGATCAGAAGCCGGAGAAATGAAGCTGTTACCGCGAGAGATCGAGAAGTTAGGGCTTCATCAAGCAGGTTTCCTTGCCCAGAAACGTCTTGCTCGTGGTCTTAGGCTCAATTACACTGAAGCTGTAGCACTCATTGCCACTCAGGTACTATGATTTTATTTTAGCTCCCTCATTGACTTTTTTTTATTATTCTTTTGAGGATTATAGACATATTTAGTGTACAAGAGATTGATTTGTTTCGAATATTTCTGTATTTATATGCTTCTACCTAATTAAAAGTATAGGTGATGTATAAAAGTTTGGGGTATTACCCAAAAATGGTTCCTTTAACTATAAGTTTATGGTTCTCACGGTTGTGTAGATTCTTGAATTTATTCGTGATGGTGATAAAAGCGTAGCTGAGCTGATGGATATTGGAAGACAACTATTAGGAAGGTGAAAAGAATGAATTATACAGTTGATGCTTCACTTGTGTTATGCGGTTTGTTTGATAACTTCAGTTCAATTACATTTTTTTTTTTTGTAACAGGAGACAGGTTCTTCCTGCTGTTGTACATCTTCTGTATACCGTTCAGGTGGTTTCATTAATTCTGTTAATGTTCTCTCAATGCTTTATGTTACTTGCTTTGTCTTTTCTCACTGTGTCAAGTTATCATAACTAGTTTAGGTGTTTGTAGGTTGAAGGAACATTTCCTGATGGCACAAAGTTAGTCACTATTCATGAACCGATTTCTCTGGAAAATGGGAACCTTGAACTAGCTTTGCATGGATCTTTCCTTCCAGGTTCGATTTGGTCTTTGCATTCTACATATATCTTTATAATTTTTCTGGAATACTTTGCTTACTGTGCTCATATGAGATTATATTGTCCTTGCATCATACAGTGTCGTATCTGGATTTAGTGACATATTTCTTTGCGAGGCAAACTACTTATTCATCAAGCTTTGATGATGTATTATACTTTAGAAGTTTGGGAGAAACCAACTTGAATTATCTTTTTCATGCTATATATATAGAAGATATATAGTCCAAGTAGTAATATTGTTAATGTGAAGAGATTATGATATGATGATGGCTCTTTTTGCAGTCCCTTCACTGGATAAATTTCAAGATGCTCATGAGGAAGTAATTCCTGGCAATATAAAATATGGAAATGGAAGTATAATAATTAATCATGGAAGGAAAGCAGTAGTCCTAAAAGTCGTGAACAATGGAGACAGACCAGTACAGGTCTGTTAATCTGTCATTTTTTGTGCTTCCTCTGTGTTCAATTTCTTGTAAAATATCTTTATTTTCAGTTCTCCTTGGTTTTATAAACGGAGAGATAGATTCACGAATTCCCTTATATTTAAATTTTCAGGTTGGAAGTCACTACCATTTTATTGAAGTGAATCCATCGTTGGTGTTTGACAGACGTAAATCTCTTGGTATGCGTTTAAACATACCAGCTGGAACAGCTGTACGATTTGAGGTTGGATTTCTGAATACTTCATTCTCTTGTTCGTTACTCATATACATTATTGATATGGCCTCAATTAGAAAGCTCTTAAGCATCTCATCTATCTAGATAATGTTTGTGCTTGAATTGAAATACAAAGAAAGAAAGATTAACATTGTAAAACCTGAATTTCTTTTTTTAAAAGGTTTAATGGCACCATTTTTTTGGATTATTTTCTGTTGCCATCACACACACTGTTAACTTGGTATATTTTGTTATATTTCGAACAGCTTTTAGTCCTGTCAGTGAAAATTGTTATGCTTTTCGTAGCCAGGAGAAAGAAAAAGCGTTGTACTTGTGAATATTGGTGGAACTAAATTGATAAGGGGAGGAAATGGAATTGTTGACGGTCTGGTTGATGATGTCAATTGGACAGATGTGATGGAAACCATGGAGAAGAAAAGCTTTAGGCACCTTGAAGAGGCCAATGATAGGTTAAGTCCTTGTTAATTTGCATTTTTTATGTTCCAAGTTTGGACATGGTTGTCCTACTTGCTATTGAAAAATTCAAGTTTCAACTGATCTCTTTGCAGTGAGGGGATTGTAGGAGAAGATCCTAGACTTACGTTTACAATTCCGCGTGAAAAGTATGCAAATATGTATGGTCCTACCACTGGCGACAAGCTTCGGCTAGGTGATACCAACTTATATGCAAGAATCGAAAAAGATTACACTGTTTATGGAGATGAATGTGTATTTGGAGGTGGAAAAGTTCTAAGGGAAGGCATGGGTCAGGGAATAGAGGATTCTGAAACTCTATCCTTGGATACTGTCATCACAAATTGTGTGATCATTGATTATTCAGGAATATTTAAGGCAGATATTGGCATTAAAAACGGTCATATTGTCGGTCTTGGGAAAGCAGGCAATCCGCATACCATGCATGGTGTGCAGAGCAATATGCTTATTGGGGTAATCTAAGTCACTGTTTGAACACAGTAAATATCATTGTGGGCTACTTACTTCCTCTTGTTTATTTTCTCAGGCTAAAACTGAGGTTATTGCTGGAGAAGGAATGATTGTAACTGCAGGAGCTATAGATTGTCATGTTCATTTCATATGTCCTCAATTGGTATATGAAGCAGTGTCAAGCGGTGAGTAGAGTAGCATAACTGCATATGTTCTCCTTGAACAGATTATGCATTTTGTAATATTCATGTTTCCTATATTCTTAGAACACTGATTTAGATCACTTGCCTCCAATTCATGATTATCTGCAGGTATTACAACTATGGTTGGAGGAGGGACAGGGCCTGCTTATGGTACACGTGCTACTACCTGCACTCCTTCACCGTTCGATATGAAGTTAATGCTGCAGTCTACGGATAGCCTGCCATTAAACTTTGGGTTTACAGGGAAGGTGGGATATGTTTCTTCTTGATAATGATATGCTTGTTATCCATGTAATCAGTTTTTTTTTTAACGTCCGCACTTTTTAAGGCAGATACACCAATAGCTAACTAGAACACTTATGGTTAGTAAATGTATTGTTGTTAGGGAAATACAGCTAAACCTTTAGAGCTTCGTCACATACTGGAGGCAGGAGCAATGGGACTGAAGCTGCATGAGGACTGGGGAACTACTCCTGCTGCAATAGACAATTGTTTGGAAATTGCAGAAGAATATGATATCCAAGTCTCTCTTTTCCCTGACATCTTCTTTTAAGAAACAAAATTGGCAGTTTCCCAAATGTACTCAACTGTTTGGATTTGACAGGTGAACATTCATACTGATACCTTAAATGAATCGGGTTTTGTGGAGCACACAATCAATGCATTTCGAGGGAGAACGATACATACATACCACAGGTTCATCAGCATCTCATCTCTTTACGAACCTCTCAGATGCTTTCTTCTTAATTTTAGTTATTTTCAGTATCTTAAATTCGATGAGCCAATTCCCCTTACGCTAGCTAGTTATGAAGTTCAATTGGCTGATAAAACTAAATATCAAAGTAAGGTCACTGCCTATGTTTAAAGCAAATGTTGAAGTGCTATTTTTGTTTGTTAAATCGTCTGGACAGTGAAGGTGCTGGTGGTGGACATGCGCCAGATATCATCAAAGTTTGTGGTGTAAAAAATGTACTCCCGTCATCAACCAACCCAACACGGCCATATACGAAAAATACTGTTGATGAACATCTTGACATGCTGGTATGAGGATTTAAGAGGAGTATATATGGTCAATTACTTTACTTTTTACCTTGTTAATAACCTCATATGGAAACACAACCAGATGGTTTGTCATCACCTTGACAAGAACATCCCAGAAGATGTAGCTTTTGCTGAATCAAGGATAAGAGCTGAAACAATAGCAGCAGAGGACATATTGCATGATATGGGAGCAATCAGCATTATCTCTTCAGACTCACAAGCAATGGGTCGCATTGGAGAGGTTCACCCCTTTTAACCATAAACATTTTTTTGTGAAATCATTACTTGAAATTCTAGGTGTTCTCATAGTTAGCTATTTCACTCTTTGCTAGATTTTGTTTAGCAGAAAATTTGCAAACTTATTCAGAAATTTATTATGGGAGAATCTTTCACTCCCTTATTCATAGTATTTGAATTATTTAAAGCGAAATGATCTCAGAGAGAATGGTATCATGATCGTATTGTCTATCTCCTCGCTGCAGAGATTGCTTACTTTGTGGTATGTTCTCCCGCATTAAAATACCTGTGATTTCCTTTTTCTTTTGCAGGTAATAAGCAGAACTTGGCAGACTGCTGACAAGATGAAGACTCAGAGGGGAGGCATTGATACTAACACAGCTGATGATGATAACTTGCGGATAAAGAGATACATTGCAAAGTACACTATAAACCCAGCTATAGCTAATGGGTTTGCTGACTTAATTGGCTCAGTTGAGGTATGCAAATCTTCATCCCACACACGCCTTATATCACACCACACAGCTTTCTTTTCCTGTTGCAAGGGCGTGTTTAGTTCTGATACACAATTTATTTCCTGCATTCTTTATGGATGAGAAGGCTATAAGATTCCGAGTTAGAAATAGTGGTTGTAATTTTGTAGATTAGGAATAATGTGAAAACCTACTTTGGCTGAATAAACTGTAATCACTTCGCCTCAATGTTTTTGTTTACTCAAGTGAAAAATGCATTACTCTGCAGGAGAAGAAGCTGGCTGATCTCGTTTTGTGGCACCCGGCTTTCTTCGGAGCAAAACCAGAAATGATAATTAAAGGTGGCAATATAGCCTGGGCTAATATGGGCGATGCAAATGCTAGCATACCCACTCCTGAACCTGTAATCATCACTGACTACTATTTTTTGAACATGTTATCTTAACAACACATCAAATATAACACTCTTTGCTTTTATTTAATGGCGGTAGGTCATATCGAGACCTATGTTTGGAGCATTTGGAAAGGCCGGAAGTGAAAACTCTGTTGCATTTGTCAGCAAGGCACGGAATTTTTTTATCACTCTCTTTCTCAAATTGATTTGTGGATTCTGTTAACATAAGTATAGTTTCTTTATTCTTACCTAAACCAGGCTGCCTTGAGAAACGGGGTAAAAGAATTATATGGACTCAACAAGAGGGTTGTAGCAGTATCCAACGTGAGGCAGCTCACAAAACTCGACATGAAGCTGAATGATGCGCTTCCGGAAATCACCGTGGATCCAGAGACATACGTTGTCAAAGCAAACGACGAGGTCCTAACGTGTGCGCCTGCTGATTCAGTCCCTCTCTCCCGGAACTATTTCCTCTTTTAAGTTGCTTTGTGCATCATTATAGGCATTGATAAACTTAAAATGAGACACCTAAAACACTTATAGTAAGCATATATACGCGTAGGTCACATCCCTTGTGTTCGTTCATTTGTAATGTGAGAATAGTGAGAGAAGCAAATATAAATTGGAGTAATGTTGTTAGAGAAGAGGATCCACCATAGAACAATAAAGTGGTGTCTGTGTCTTTTTATTAGTGGACTTCCCTGGTTTTTTGTGGGGTTAAAGCATTTAAATCATTACAGAAGCAACTTATTGAAGACAGCAACAGAGAATTATTTCTCCTCCTCTACTAAATGGTGCGTTTCGGTGTCACCATGTTGTTCATGTTTTATTTCCATGGTTTTATATCATTTGAATGATGATTTTATAATAATGGAGGTTATTACGATTTTATTCTTCCGAGTTTTTCTGATCTGAAAGATATCAAATTAGTTACCAGGACTAAGCTATTATATATTAGATAGTTTGCTTGTTAGATGAGGTTAAGATAAATAGTAAGGACTAAAGCTATTGAAAGATCTTAGCTTAGCTGGAAAATACGTGAAGGACATGCTTGGGAAATCATAATGTTGATGTGCATCCATTACATGACAATTGACGGTCTTAATATATATATATATATATATATATTTTATAATTTATACCATTATGATTTATGAAATAAGAACTTTGTCCACGAGGATTTAAGAACATATTGTATATAAATTTTTAGTTAGTTTGGTTGGCATGAGATGCATTCAAAGTCACAAATATAAAATAAAATGCATCTCCAGGTCGCAATTGACCTGTTCTTTCTTTCTTTTTTTTTTTTTTTTTTTGTTAAACAATTGACATGTTCACAAGGTCGCTTTAGTTTATTCAGATTTCAGACAATTGGTGTAATAATTTTAATAGATATATAACATTTGCAGTTATTTAGTTGACAAAAACAAAACACTTGCAGTTATTTATGTTTTGGAGAACTATTTTATTATAAGCGCGTATTACCAAAGAAAGAAAAACAGAGATATAGACTCGATTATTAATTGACTATATATATACATGGTTTTCTCCTCGAAGTATCTATCTATCGATGTTCAAGGAAACAGACAAGTTTAATAATTTGTTTATTTCTTTGAGAACCAAGAAGAGCATGTGCTTAATTAAATTTAAGACCTAAAACTAACATATAGCTAGAGATGGTCAATGCCCATGATGAGTATATGCATGTATGTGGTCGGATGTTCTTCTAAATCATTTCTGTGTTATATTAAAACAAGATTAGGGAAAAAATTCAACATACCAAAGAGTATGAAATAAAAATAGAGGAAGTTTTGAGAATTAAAATATTACTTTTTGAAAATTGCATTGGAGTCTCGTGGACACGTTTCTTCCTGCTATTGGAGTCTCGTACTCACGCGCTCTCATACGCGTGCACATCCCAATTACGGTGAAAATGATGCCACTCTCTCACGGTCAAACAAATTCTCCTGTCCGAAATTACTCAAAACGCCACCGTTTTGATCGTCTCAGTCCTCTAGCACGAAGTCCACGAGCATCGTATTCAACTCTCACGCTTGTGTTATTTATTTATGATCTCTCTCTCTGTCTTTCTTCACTCTGCAAAATCCAAACAGAGAAAATAAAACAAAACAAAAAATGTTCGTTGCATCTCCGGTGAAGAGTAACTTCCACGGCACCAGCATAGCACTAGTGAGATCTCCGGCGTTTCCATCTCTTTCACGGCGGAGACTACACCGAGTTCCTCTTTCAAGAAAGGTTCAAGCTGTGATCAGCCGAGAAGAAAAAGCCGTGGATCAAGAAGACGGAGAAAAAAGTACAAACAAACCACTTATAAGCTCTTCTCCATTTCCATGGCAGCGATCTAAGTATAGTGGAACAAAGACGGTTACGGCTTTGGTGAAGATCAGGAAGAAGATGAAGGAGAAACTAACTGAGAGATTTGAGCATCAATTAGAGCTTTTCATGAAAGCCATCGGTCAAGGGATGTTGATTCAGCTTGTCAGTGAAGAAATCGATCCTGGTTCGTTTTTTTTTTTACTTTTTCAATTTTGGAGTTTCCTTTTTGAGCTTTTGATAACTCAGTTAATCACTATTTTGGGCTACAGAACAAAAGTCAAAACACTTTGGATTGAGTTTTAGTTACTAATTTATTCGTTTCTTCTTCAATTTTTTCTGTCTTGTTTGGATTTATTAGTCTTGAAATTATCTTTTGATTCTTGATAGCATTTTTTGTGTGTTTTGGATCGCGGCTGATTTTTTTTTTTTGGGGGATTAATTCAAGATGACAGCCAATTAATTTACTAGTGCATTATTATTAATGATAGTTCAATGGTTAGAACTTAGAAGTTTTGTGATTGGTTATGAATTATTAAAATAATGACCCATCGGCCAATCAATTCTTGTCTGCCGGAACAAGTTGGGTCATTTTAAAGATGTGAGATCTCTTTCCAAGACACGTAACATGTTCAAATGAACAAATTATTCTTTCTTCTTCCTAGCTAGATATGAGATTATGGCCATTGCTTTAATTCTAGGGATGTTAAAATGGGTCAAAACACATAGGTTGATCCGGACTACATATTTTTTAATGGATTTGAATTGAACTTTTATACCCATATAAATAAATGGGTTAATTAATAGGTTTGTGGGTTTAGAGGGTCAATCCATTTGGGTTATGAGTTACCCATGAGTTTACTATTAAAACATAATTTATTAAATTTATAATAAATATGTAAAATATCTATTTAAAAATTTTATATATATATGTAAAATATCTAAACCCTAAAAAGTTTTTAAGATTTTATGATTTTTTATTTATTTTAATAACTAGATATTTTTTTATTTATTTTGTTATTTGGATATTTTTGTTAGTTTTATAATTATATGGTATGTTTTAGTTTTTTAATTATATTTAATATATATATAAGTAGTCCATTTAGCCAGTGGATTCAACAATTATGGTTTGAGTATATAAAATTCTGCCATGAAATAAATGGGTTGAATCGGATAACCCATATAAATCTCGAACCCAAATAGGTTTGGGTCGGGTTGGGTCGGGTTACCCTTTGACATCCTTACTTAATTCCCACCTTTTTGGTTGTATTATTTTCTTAGATTTCATTGTGCATTTATGATTCATTAGCCAGATCGTCAAAATTATCAATCCGGGTTTGCCTATTGTATTTTCGGTAATTGTATAGTTTTACTTTAATGTAGAAAAAAAAGACTCTTGACCTTTCATGCCTTTTCTTTTTTTTGGGGTTCTTTACTAATTCCACGTCCTGAATTATTGCAATTAAAAATCATCTCAACCAACACATGTTTTTTCTTTTGTTTGAACACTTTTTTTTTTTGTTATTAATTAATGTTTGCACACTTTTAAGTTACAACTTACAAGTTATGTCAAGTTTAAAATAAACAAAAAATAGTTATGTCATGTTCACGTAGAGATTGGATATGCACATGTATGAATAAGCTTCTTGTTATCATGCAGAAACTGGTAAAGGCCAAAGGAGTTTAGAAACTCCGGTTCTTGGACTCCCAAAGGCTGTAAAAGATCCAAGATTCCTAGAGTTCACAGCCGACTTCACAGTCCCGTTTGACTTTGGTAAACCTGGTGCCATTCTTGTCACCAATCTTCTTTCCACTGAGATTTGCTTGTCAGAGATTATCATCCTTGATTCCAGTGACACCATTCTCTTCCCTGGAAATACTTGGATCCATCCTAGGAATGATAATCCTCTAGCCAGGATCATCTTCAGAAGTCAAGTGAGTATCTTCTTCTCCTTATTCTTTTTCTTTTTATCATTGAATCTGGATGTCTTTTTTTGGCTAACCATTATGAACCTACTTGGTTTCATAGCCATGTCTACCTTCCGAGACTCCAGCTGGGATCAAAGAACTAAGAGAAAAGGACTTGATCAATGTCCGTGGTGACGGTAAAGGCGAAAGAAAGCCTCATGAGAGGATTTATGATTACGATGTTTACAACGATTTAGGCGATCCACGTAAAAATGAACGAGTTAGACCTGTTCTTGGTGTTCCAGAGACACCATATCCAAGACGCTGCAGAACTGGCCGGCCTCTCATTTCAAAAGGTGATAGATTGATCAATTTGTGAGAAATAGTTTTGTATTGTTACTATATTATAAGCTAGTGTGTGACATTGTATTGGTTTCTTGACTTGGTGAAAAATCATTCAGATCCACCGTGTGAGAGCAGAGGAAAAGAGAAGGAAGAATTTTATGTTCCAAGAGACGAAGTTTTCGAGGAAATCAAAAGAGATACATTTAGAGCTGGGAGATTTAAGGCTCTCTTTCACAATCTTGTACCATCTATTGCAGCAGCATTGTCAAACTTAGACATTCCCTTCACATGCTTCTCTGATATCGATAGTTTATATAAAACTAACATTGTCTTGGGACATACAGAACCAAAAGACACAAGCCTTGGTGGCTTTATTAGCGGTTTCACGAATGGGATCCTCAACGTTACTGAAACATTGCTTAAATACGACACTCCAGCTGTTATAAAATGTAATTTTTGTCTATGTTATTGCCACTTTCTTGAAATGTTAACATATTTGATTCCTCTGTTATGTGTTGCTTTCAGGGGATAGGTTTGCGTGGCTACGAGATAATGAATTTGGACGTCAAGCTCTTGCTGGTGTCAACCCTGTGAACATTGAGCTCTTGAAGGTATGTTTCATAAATTGTACTATTTTATAAATCAAGAAGCTTCTGAAACATTTGTGATGTTTCCATAGGAGCTGCCTATTCGAAGCAAGCTTGACCCGGCTCTATATGGACCTCAAGAATCTGCTCTAACAGAAGAAATCATAGCTCGAGAAGTTGAACACTATGGAACCACTATAGAAAAGGTTTGGTAATGTGACAAGTGTGACATTTTTCTTATTAAATCTGATCTTCTCATTTCGTTGTTGGCGGATTAATGCAGGCACTTGAGGAGAAGAGATTGTTTCTACTAGATTACCATGACATGCTCTTGCCATTTGTAAACAAAATAAACTCCATGGAAACAGATCCAAGAAAGACATATGCTTCCAGAACAGTTTTCTTTTATTCAAAAACGGGAGCTCTGCGGCCATTAGCCATAGAGCTCGCATTGCCTCCTACACCTGAATCCGAGAACAAGTCTGTTTATACTCATGGTCATGACGCGACTACTCACTGGATTTGGAAACTAGCTAAAGCTCATGTCTGCTCAAATGATGCTGGTGTTCACCAACTTGTAAACCATTGGTAAAATTAAATTACTTTGAATCTTGATTTTGTAGTCTCTCCATTGATACATTCAAGAAACATAATTTTGCTTTTTTTGTTTTGTTTTGAAACTCTCTCAGGCTAAGGACTCATGCTTCCATGGAGCCTTACATTATTGCTACTAACAGACAGTTGAGTACGATTCATCCTGTTTACAAGCTGCTTCACCCTCATATGCGTTACACGCTAGAGATCAACGCGCGTGCGCGTAAAAGCTTAATCAATGGAGGAGGAATAATCGAAAGCTGCTTCACTCCAGGAAAATTTGCTATGGAACTAAGCTCTGCAGCATACAAGAGTATGTGGCGGTTTGACATGGAAGGCCTTCCTGCTGATCTTGTTCGAAGGTTTAAAGCTCTTTGCTCCACTTAATAACAAAAACATTCTCTTTTATTCGATCTCTAATACGGTCTTGCATCATTTACAGGGGAATGGCAGAGGAGGATTCATCAGCAGAATGTGGCGTGAAGCTTGTGATAGAAGATTATCCATATGCAGCAGACGGTCTTTTGATCTGGAAAGCTATCGAGAACTTAGTCGAATCCTATGTCAAACACTTCTACTCTGAGCCCAAATCAATAACTTCTGACACTGAGCTCCAAGCTTGGTGGGATGAGATCAAGAACAAAGGTCACTATGACAAGAAAGACGAGACTTGGTGGCCTAAACTCAACACAACTCAAGACTTGACCCAAATCTTAACCAACATGATATGGATCGCCTCGGGTCAACACGCAGCCATTAACTTCGGTCAGTACCCGTTTGGAGGCTATGTCCCGAACCGACCTACGTTGTTGAGGAAACTTATACCACACGAAACAGACCCGGACTACGAAATGTTCATGAGAAACCCTCAATACAGTTTCTTAAGCTCTCTACCAACACAACTCCAAGCAACAAAAGTAATGGCGGTGCAAGAAACGCTCTCGACGCATTCTGCTGACGAAGAGTACTTGATCGAGCTAAGAGAAGTTCAGAGACACTGGTTTCAAGATGAGAAAGTGGTTGAGTATTTTAACAAGTTCTCGGAGGAACTTGAGGAGATAGAGAAGAAGATCAATGAGAGGAACAAAGATAAGAAACTAAAGAACAGAACAGGAGCTGGTATGCCTCCTTATGAACTACTTCTACCTACTTCACAACATGGAGTCACTGGTCGTGGTATTCCCAATAGCATTTCTATTTAGATTTATGCACAACAGATTTTTATATCATTATTATGTTTTATATGGTGGTAGAGTCTCTAATATGAGGAATATTACTTCTTTTTTCCGAATGTGCCATGATAATAATAATATATCCAAGAAGGTTTAATTATCTCTCAATCAGTGCTTCTCCTACTTTAATTTTTGTATCTCTATGTACTTTACATTTCGTGTGTGGTCACAATTGTATCCCCAGTATTGTTTCACTTTGGAAAGCACTAAATATATACAAGAGTAGCTCTGTGTCTCTCTGGTTTTTCTTTTGTCCAAGTGATTCATATGCTCATTTGGTTCTATTTAATGAATTCTGAAGATTATCTATTTAACCAAACCACTAAGCCAGTTTAAATATAAGTTTGGGACATTACATTTCTTCAAAGATAGTAGTAGTACATAGGAACTCAAACACAAGTTTTTTTTTCTTTCTGATTTGCTACACAAAGCAGGATGGTTTTGTGAAGAACAGGAACAGATTTTGTGAAGAATTTTTAACCAACAGTTTTTTTACCATAACAAATTCCTCACCTTGTGGATGAAAGCATCAACGATGTAGAACCAAAATCTGCTCCAAGGAGAATCAAAAGAGAGAGATGCAAATATACCAACAAGTATTGTCACATAAGCTGCAGCAAAACTCCAGTAGAATGATACCATGTCGATTGTGGAACCATCAGCTTCCACTCCATAATCTGTTTCTTGCAAGGTATTATTGTTGCAGCTTGTGTTGGTTGGTTTCCCACATAGAAGAGGATTACCTAAGTAGCTTTGTGCCTCGAAGGTGTTAAACTGTCTTCTCTGCGGAATGACTCCTGATAAGTTGTTGTATGAGACATTGAACACTGCTAGGCTGCTCAGATCTGATAGTTGTGGCGGGATCGGACCTTGTAATCTGTTGAAAGAAAGGTCAAGGCTTTCCACATTCTTCAGACCTGAAAAGCTTTTTGGTATCACTCCTGACAACTTGTTGTGAGAAAGATTGAGAGCTTGTACTTGCAGAAGATCTCCAAGCTCTACTGGGATCTCACCAGTTAGCTCATTTTCTGAGAGTCCCAGTCCAAACAGTAACCTGAGATTTCCACCTATGTAGGCATCATATCTGCGTTTTGTTGCAAATTGAATTGTCGTCAGGGTGCTGGTCTCGTATTGCCCGGAAAACTCATCTTCAACAACCAGAGATTTGAAATATACACCCAACGTTCTTACGAGATAATAGCTGAGAACATAAAAAGCGTCGCCTGCATCCTCTTCTTTCCCAAAACCAAATGATAAATTGCTGAGACATGAAGGTATGGATCCATTCAATCTGTTTTTGGAAAGATCCAGAAGTTGAATGTCTCTTAGGCCACACAACTGGTGAGGAATACGACCTGTTAAATTATTCCTTCGAAGCAGAAGAATATTGATACTTTGGCTGTTGATGAACTCAGGAATATTCCCAGAGAATCTATTATTACTCAGATCAAGTGCAGTGACATTCACTAACAATGAGTTCGGAATAGCCCCTGATAAATTATTGCCTTGCAAGAGTAACACTACAGGAGATATATAACTGACAAGTGAAGGTATGCCCCCAGATAACATGTTTGCAGAGAGGTCCAGTAGATCTATGTTGAACAAAGAAACAGGTATTTCACCTTCCAACGAGTTGTTTGAAAGCAGTAATGCATATAAGAAAGAGAGTTCGCCAATCCAGCTTGGAATAACACCCGTGAGATTGTTGTTCGAGATGTCAAGCATATACAAAAATTCCAAGCTCCGCAAACCTTGTCCAATCTTTCCTGTAAACTGATTGTTATCCATATACATGAAATAAATATAACTAAAGTTGGCTGATTCTAGGAAAACCTCTCCACTTAGATTGTTATGTGACATCTTCAAGATTTCCAACGAATAACAACCCGTTAAGAAACCTCTCGGTAGCTTCCCGTGAAAATTGTTGTGAGATATATCCAGATATTCAATACTCTTCATGTTACCCAGAGAAGACGGCAGATTTCCTTGAAAACCGTTATTCGCCAGATTCATATATCGTAAATGAGGAAGTATCCACCCAATGTTCTGAGGAAAGAGATCATCAAATTCATTAACGGACACATCGAGGTAAAGCAGATTATGATCATCAGACTCCGGTAGCTGAAAGCTCCTGAAATAATTATTTTGTACAAGCAAAACCTCGAGTTTTGTATTGTTCTCTAACAACCAGTATGGAAAACTTCCATAAATGTTAGTGTCAGAGAGATCAACATGACGCAATTCCTTCTGGTAAAGGAGAAAATGAGGAACCTTCCTCAAATTGTAAGTTTCTAGTGAAATATCTCTCAACTGAAACTTTGGCTTCCAAGAACTTTCCGACTCTAGTTTAAGAGATTTGGAATTTGGGCCAAGTTTTAATACCTTAAGCTTTGAGAGGTTGGTTAGCGAATCAAATGAGACGCCTTCGAAGTTGTTATCAAACAACGATAAGTACTCAAGGGCTTCAAGGTTACCAAGAGCTGATGGTAGATTCCCAGTCAAATTGCTCGAAGTCCAGTCAAGCTAGTTATGCATGAAGGAAACTGACCTACAAGTTTGGTTTTACTGAGAACGAGCTCTTCTATATTTTTCAATTTGCAAACCCCTACGGTAATCAAATGCAGAATTTTAGTCACTTAATTAAACATGAATCAACCACAGTTATTTATCCAAATTTTAAAATTATTTGAGCAAACTTGCCTTGCAATTCAATTGAGCCAGAAAATTCAATGTCACTTAGATCGAGAGCTTTCAGCTTCCTTAAGGCAGCTAACTCTGGCACAAGACAAAACCAGACAAAGCTGAACAACAAACATGATAATCTCAAGGATGTTATATAAACCAATCCAACAATGTTGTTTGCAGCTCTTAAATCAATTAATTTTCCATCCTCGAGAAGAAAGCAAGCAGTTATGGACAGCTACATCGTACATGAATGGAGCAACAATGTGAATCAACTACAATTCTTTATCCAAACTTTGAATTATTTGAGAAAACTTGCCTTGCAATTGAATAGAGCCAGAAAATTTACTTCTACTTATATCCAGAGTTTCCAGCTTACTCAGGGCAGTTAACTCTGGCACAAGACAAAACCACACAAAGCTGAACAACGTTAAATACAAACATGATGATCTCAAGAATGATAAATAAACCAATGCAACAATGTTATTTGCAGTCCTTATCAATTAATTTTTCACCCTACAAAAGAAAGTAAGTATTTATGAACAACTACCTCGTATTGGTATGGAGCCGTTAAAGCTGTTTCCACTTAGGACCAACAGTTCCAAGTTTTTCAAAATCTTTGAGTTCTGAAATGGAGGCCAAGGAATTTATGACACAAATTTTGACATTAATTTTCAATTGCATCAATCTAGCAAAAGATACATCATAAAGAATAGGCATGCTAGATACTATTGAGTTAGATGTGAATCGAGATATATACCTATATCATGAAGAGAGACATCCATGAAGTTACTCCGAAGAAACAGAGTTGTGAGTGATGTAGCGGCATTAAGAAAGGAAAATATGCTGTTGTTGAATTTATTCCAAGAGAGATCCAAAATCTCCAAGTTTCTTAATCTCCTGAGGCTTTTATAACCTGTATACGAAAATAACATATCTCACTCTAATCACTTTAATATTTTCAATGATAACTTTAATCTGCTCTGCATGCAAGTTAAGATTATGAGAGAGTTGAAACTAACGACATACAGTAAACCTCATCTAGAATTCGAAGTTGTTGACACAGGGAAAAATGTTTCCAAATAGAGATCACAACGGGTAAAAAAATAAACACTAGGAGAAACTCTAGTATACCTTCCACATCATCAAACAAGCCATTGAATAAGGAATCGGATAAGTCAAGACTTCGAACTTCGTCAAAGGGATGCAGCAAAGAAAGGTTTAGGAGAGAACCCTCTTTGAAGACAGGTTTATCTAAAGAAAGCTCTATAACCCGCCTGCTAGTACGATTGCACTTAACACCATTCCACCAGCAGCAATCGCTCTTTGTGTCATTAGTCCAAGTAGGGAGAAATTTATAGACGGATGGCAATTCTGGCCTCATTGGGAGCAGGTATTTATTGAGCTCCAACAAAGCTTCCTTTTCTTTCTCAATACAGCTTCTGTATCCATCCATCTGTCCCAATAGTAACATCAACCATAACAAGTATTGGCTCAACAACACCTTCCCTTCCATAGCAAAAAGCGATATAAAAGAAACTCAAACGCAATATATATATGACTGTGAGTTCAATGTAAAATATCTCCACGTTTGTAAGAATTTCAAAAAATTTCAGTGGAAAACACCAAGTTCAACAAGAAGTAATTGTACATTTACAAAGTCGAAGTCCTAGTCGTAGTATGAGCGATCATTGTCGTCCGTTACTTTGACTTGTATAACATGAGTCGTTTGGCCTACAAGTCAAGGTCTTTGTAGAAAATGTGTGTGGTCAGCAGCATCTTTTACTAACCAAATAAGTTAAGGAGGTTTACATATTATAAAAAAATAAGTTGAGGAATTGAATTATTGTAAAAATTTGAATTAAATTTTTTAAAACAAATTTTCATAATCATTTTTTTTTTTTTTTTACTTTTTTGTTAATAATAAATGTTTATGAGCCAGATTACAATCAGAGATTGTTTTGACTACTGAGCCAGATTACTATGAATGGGAAATAGACGGTACAGTATACAGTACACTGAATCGCTGCCCTACGAAAGACAGAATTATAGGATGGGGGCTCACCAGTCACCACAGATCCAATCTGCCTCCTATGCGGATCTGCCCCAGAGAGTAGGGATCATCTACTCATCATCTCCCAAATTGACTCATCAATCAGGAACAAAATCTCAAGCTTGAGAGAATTGAACCTTTCAAAGGCGTCAAGGCTAATTCAGCGTTGGCTCTCAACTAGCTAGCTAAGCGCCATTATCTCCTTCGTCTTCCTCTGCGTTGAATGCTTCTGTCGTCGCGTAATTGCTTGCTTCTACTGGGCCAGCGTCAATTGGGCCTCTCATTTACGCAACTAGGTTATTTCAATTGTGTTCTCATTATGTTTCTTTCGGCTTCTTATGTAATGGGTCTAAAATCCAACAACACTGCCTGGGCTGGACTATTATCTTTTTATTTCTCTTTATTTCAATAGAAAACCAGTTGTAAAAAAAAAACTTAAACAACAACAACAAAAAAAGTCAATTTCAACAAAAATAATTTTCACGGTATCTTTTCATACACAAACTAAGATGCAGTGCATTTTTCAACTTTAACTTTGTAAATTTTCAAAAAATTTAGATGAACTTTAATATGTGTTGAAATCAACTGTGTAAGTCAAACCGATGACTCATATGCCATATGACGACATATGTTGAGGCATATGTCACAGGATATTTTTTTTTTGAGTTAGATATCACGTAAATTTTTCAAATAAACAAAATCATTTTGAATTTTTGTGCGATGTTCAAGATCTACAATATTTTTGACACTTAAAATGGATCAACGGAAACACCATTGTTAGTTGAACCACTTAATCAGTTTTTAATCATTTTTTAGTCGTAACAACCATAAAATTCCGACTATTAGAATGTACAATTACAATATTTGAATTTACCATTTTTGAACTTTTAAATAGATGTACATATTTGACGGGTGTTATTTCTTGTAAGTGACAAATTAATTGTTTAATATTTTTTTCAAAAGGGTATTCTATTAAAAGCGGTGGAAGAGTCACAACATGGTAAATATTACAAAAGAACGACAATAATGGGAAAGTAGTAAGGTAAGGTACACAAATATTGTGCTACTTCTCAATCTTCAAATGTCAAATGGTCCTCGATAGCTTTGAAACTCGCACATCCAACCCAAAAACGACGGCACGGGAAGAGTAAAGTCAAATGATACTCTCTTAGAATAATAGAGGACATATTCCGATAGAGCAACTACTCTAGAAAGAGGGCCAACCAAGTAACTCAATCACCCCCTCCGAACGCACTTGAAAGCAAGAGCACATAGACTGTCTATGATAGACACAACCAAAGAATTGCTAACACCACTAAGCCTGAGCAAGAAGCAGAACAAGAAAATACCAAAACCCGAGCTGACTAACCCCAAGCGTAACAAACATAAATGAGCTAACGAGAAAATATACCGAGGATACACTTGAACGTCGGGGTTTTAGGATGATAAAAACCGAGACTCCGAGAACTAAAGTGAAGCTACTGATGCCAAGAGTTCAAGATAGCGGCTAAGCAAAACCCAAGCTGATGGTTACCCTCACCCTCAACAAATCCAAGATAGGTCAGCCGAGCCATAGCCGAGAGTCCTTGAGGGAGTTACTACCAAGATCCCACGTTATGCTCTCATCAACCAACACAAGCACAAACAAAGCCACAAAACAGAGTCAAAGCATCGAAGATAACAACCCGCTAAACAAGCCACTCAATAACCCACAGATCCTTGGACAACCACCCAACCATGAAAGTTGAACTCAATACATCAAAGAACTGGCCCAGAAGAAACTAGTACATCGGGAGGAAGAGAACCTAGACAACTGAGACGAGGAGAAGCAGGACAGAGGAGAGCCAGAAGACATGCCACAGATGGAGAGTTAGAAGGAGAAGAAGGAACTCACCGAGAGTGAAGCGCCAATGGCTCCAAACCACTATTGCCCCAACAAATGATAGGAGTCAGCCTCATCAACGTTTAACTGGCCTGAGAGAAGAGATGTTGAACCTGTTGGAAGGAAAAATCTTTTGAGAGGATGATGGAGAAAGTGTTAAAGTATTTAGGAGAGAAATTTAGGAAAATGAAGACTTTGTTGGAAGGAAAAAACTTTTGAGAGGATGATGGAGAAAGTGTTAAAGTGTTTAAGAGAGAAATTTAGGAAAAAGAAGACTTACATATATTTTTCAACTCTTTCTTATTACTCACTTTTTCACTTAACTTAGTTACAAATGAAAAGGGAAAGAAGGTATTTATAGCCTCCACATTACAAAATATCTCAAATATTTTAATCCTAACTCTAGATAATTCTTCTCTAATATTAGATTATTTTATTACAAATTATCTAGATAATTATACGTAAATATCTAGATTTTTATTTTTGAAGAGGTGGAGAGGTGTGTGGATGATTCTAGAACTTTTTAAGGAAGTGGGGGTGTTGATATTTCTAGAGAAAACAATAGAATTTGGATTTGGCCCAAAATGATAATTATTGGATAATTGATCCAATAATTAAACTTGATCCAAAATCAAGTTTAACTTTCAACAGAACCCCATTGCCGACACCTAAAGAGATGAGTCTCTCAGTCGAGAAGGCAGGTGAAAAGAAAGAGAGCCCACATCGAGAAGGAACCAAATCCAGAGGAGGCGACGATTGCAACATCAAAGCCATCGGAAGATGCAAGAGGAAGAGGAAGAAGCATCTAGGCGAACCTTCAAGAACAATCCACAGAGCAAACACCAACTTCTACAAACCTGAAGCTAGAGCAGACGGAAACAATACCGGAGAACATACACAGAGACAAACACAATCCAAAACTGGAGAGAAAACACACACAAGATTGGAGACATCCTAAGCACGGCGAAAGCGCGATACTCTGCCAACTCAACCCTTACTAGCAGTCCACCTATGAAATTTGTAGCTAGATTTTAAATATGCGCTTCATGTTGCTCGTGTAGTGCGCAAGCAAATCGTATTTTGGATTCTAAACTTTTTCTTCATATGACGTAAGAAATATTTTTTAGTGAGATGCAAAATACAGTCTAAGAGATAGGATCCGAAAGTAAATTTCATATAGTTTACAACAAATATAATCATTAATCCTATCACACGATTAATAACGATTTCCACAACATTATCTTTGATCTTCAACCGACTGGCTTTATCTTCAAATTGACCTTGCACTTATCTTGCTTGGCAAACGTTAATAGGTAGATTTTGGAAAAATACCTGAAACTAAAACACTGAACCTAAACCGATAAAAAAAAAGTACCAAATCGAATCGGAATCGATAAAATACTTGGACAGATTTTAGATTTTTATATCCAAAAAATTAAAACCGAATGGGTATCCAAATATTCGAAATAAAATTATATCTAAATAATATTAATTATATTTAGAGTTAATAAATGTTAATTATCCAAAATTACAATTATAAATCCGAAAACATAAGTTATTTTTAGACCAAAATATCTCAAATAGCTAAAATAATCGAATCATTATGAAAACCCGAAATCCGAAAAAACCATACCGAATATCTGAATGCCCAGAGGTACTAACAGTGCTGAGTGTATAATGGGTTCTTTTTCTGTTTTGGTCAACACAAATCAAACGAGAAATATGATAAAGAAAGAATTTATTGAGTCTTCTCCCACGTCTCACAACAAAATCAATACATAAAATAAAAAAATCAGGTAGTACTGGTTTCACTCGATCATATCGTAATCCACCATCAACCGTTAAACTTGAACCTAACCCCATTTCATTACTAATCTAACGGCTTAAAACACACAACGAGAAAAATTAATTTTATAAAAATTTCCCCTCCAAATCACACCGCTTTATAAATGCCAATCCCTCGATTCCTGTATTAATATTTTTTTCACTTCCCAATTTCTTCAGATAAATCGGAAAAAATGAATAACAACCGTCGATCTGATTCTGTTCGGTAGATGGCGATTTTAAATGAGATCGAAACCGCCATTAACAAGCTTCGATGTACAAATCTATAAAGCTTCTGATGGAGAGTGAGCAACAACAATCACCAGCCATTGAAACGCCGTTTTTGCTCAATTCAAATCAAGATCATGAACAACCTCCGCCGGAAAACGAAGACGACGATCTCGATCGAACGCTGGAATGGCTAGAGACGTTTCTGACACTCCTTGGGTTTAATCAATCGTCTACACGAAGTTTTGTATTGTCTTGGATCGTCTTTTTGACGATTGGTTTGGTGCTTCCGGTGATAGTCCTTGAGCTAGGTCATTGTTTAGGGTGTGACAGATACCAATATAAGAGTTTCGAGCTCAATATTGTGGTTTCGCAAGCGTGTTTGGCTGGTGTCTCTTTGCTTTGCGTTTCTCATAATTTGAGAAAACATGGGATTCGAAAGTTTTTGTTTGTTGATCAACTCAGTGGTCGAATGGGTCGGCTTAAAGCTCAATACATTCAACAAATCTCGGTTATTCCTTATACTTATCTTCAATTTTAGATTGGACTATGTGATGATGATGTTTGGTTCCTTGTTAGTGAATTAGTAAACACTAAAGTAAGCATTTTTTTGTTGTTATTGTAGAACTCTGTGAGACTGCTTGCAGTATGGTCACTACCATGTTTTGTGTTGAAAGCTGTTCGGGAGATTATTCGAATGTTATATGTGCCACATGACCAGCCATGGCTATCAGTTGCAATTCTCTTATCTATGATCTTGTCATGGACTTATTTAAGCACTATATTTCTAGCTGCAAGTGCCATGTTTCATTTAGTTTGCAACTTGCAAGTCATTCACTTTGAAGATTATGCAAAGCTTTTAGAAGGGGAGTCTGAAATCTCACTTTTTATCTACGAGCATGTCCGTTTGCGTCATTATCTCTCCAAAATAAGCCATAGGTTCCGTATCTTTCTGCTTCTACAGTTTCTGGTTGTCACAGCTAGCCAGTTTACTACACTTTTCCAGACCACTGCGTATAGCGGGCGTATCACATATGTAAATGGTGGTGATTTTGCGGTAAGTCAACCTCTGCTTCATTGGTTTATGTTCTTATTTGGGGAGGTTAAGCTTGAAAAGAACGATATATATGTTCAGGTCTCTGCGGTGGTACAAGTTGTTGGAATAATCCTGTGTCTGCACGCAGCAACAAAAATATCTCACAGAGCTCAAGCTATAGCATCAGTTGCGAGTAGATGGCATGCTATAATGTCATGCTCAACTAATGATTCAACTCAGATAAGGACTTCTCCTAGTGGAGTTAACTTGGAGGCTACCACGAATCCGCCCATCTCCTTTCCGATTTCCCGTTCAGAAAGTGATGTTGAATCAATGGATTACTACATGAGAATGCCTGCTACTAACTACTTTCCTTCATCCTTGTCCATGTCTTCATATCACAAAAGACAAGCGTTCGGTAAGGATTGTTTTCTGCATTTTTATCGTCTTTCTTTTCCACCAAACTCGATATGATGATAAGCTTATTAGAGATGGTTGTTGCAGTTTTGTATTTGCAGATGAATCCAGGTGGGATAACGATATTTGGGTGGACAGTAGACAGGCATTTGATAAACACAATATTCTTCATTGAGCTCTCTCTAGTTACCTTTGTACTTGGAAAAACTGTAGTTTTCAGTTCTGAATGACAAAAAAAAAAAAAAATTGGTGTATAATACATAGCTTTTTTGCCCTTTGCCATATAGTGAGACTTTCTATTTATAGGAGAAGAAACTTGACATGAGCGTCTCTTCGTTTGCTTACGTGAAGACTGTACAAAGCTGTATTGACGAGGCTTAATTTGTTTCTCTTACATTCGTATGTATTCTTTTCTTTCATTGTAGTTTTCGTATTGACCACTTCGGAGAGTGTTCTTTTTGCAAACACCTGGCTACGCATTGGTATCAAGGTTCACATATCATGAATCATATCATATTCATGGATCTTCAATGAAAAGGCCGTGAGAGTGCTCTCCAACACCACCGGCAAGTTGCATACCAAACGATCAATACATGCCCAAAGCTTGCTTGCAACGCCATTTCTAGTGTCATGACATGTCTCTGGGCAAGAATTACAGCTTAAATACTGCTATTCCCGGCTAGAATCATGGTAAAATGTCAAAAATCATCGGATGTCTGCCCATGTGCAAGGCAAGATAAAACTTTCAAGGATCCAAGAAGAGATGACGGATTTATAAAAAGCTAATACACAAGTCATTTGTTATCACTTGCAAGTATTATATGCTTCTTTAAAGGTTGAGACAAACAATGTCACTTCCTAGCATATGCTCATTTATTTCACTTTGTTACTGGAAACCTAATAAACGGTTTCTAGCACTTTGCAGTCAGCAACAAAAGTTTGAGTATAACAATGAAATCAGTAAAGAAAATAGGGCTAAAAAAGCTTATTTCAGAGACCTTAGGATTTACTATATTTGCTGCCATGAGCTCCTAAGCAATCAAAGTAGAAAAAGGAATCCACAGAAAACTGTTGACTCTACAAACTAAAACTATTGAAGCATTTACAGAGTAACATCTAATCCCAAGAGATCCATATATACACGATTTTAGTGGAATACAAAAGAAGACCAAATTTCAACGCTACAAGTATCAGGACTATACATTACCTTGTGCAGATTCATCAGCAACTGCATCAATTCTTCTGCAAGACAAGAAGAATATCACCTCCACTTCAACACCAGTGTTTCTTGCAAACACAATGTCAATATTATATAATAAAAAATAGAGTAGATAAAGAGAATTTTTTGGGGGGGAAAGAATAGGTTTTTCCTCATAGACTAGTAGTAAAACAAAGGGTCTCTATTCAGTATTCAATAACACTATGCTACATACATAAGTTTCAGCAGGAAATGAGTTTTTATTATCATGCCACACCTTGCATAACAAGCACTGTCAGAAAGCTGTAGCACTATTAACTGACCAGCCTAGCTTGTGAACACATCAAACCTGCAAGGATTCTAGCTGGCGAAAGGAGGGAAATCATCTTCACAAATCACCATGGATCCTCAAAATGAGTAAAGAAAGCATGAATGATATTCTAAGATACAAATATTCCAACCTCCGCTTAAGCAGCAACCCTCGCCTAAAATGTGGTAATTCCAAGGTATCAAGGTTGTATTCCAACTGATATCTTCAACAGGTGCGCCGCACTTCAACCAAACAGACCACCAGACCCAAGTTCAGTTTGTGTTAATTCCTTCCTACGTTGCTCTTCCAAAGGATCAGGGCTCTTTACAATTCTCCTCCCACGCCTTGGCATAGAAGAAAAATGTTAGAGACAGATATAAAGTCAAACCAGTGATCGTTTCAGTTTTAATAGATTTCAGTACCTGTCTTGGGCATGTTGAGCAGGGAAAGTTGGCATGAAATCTTTGGATTTTGGCAGAGGGACTTCACGGAACCAATCATGCTTAAGAGCAGCATCAACCGTTATTCTCTATAAGAGAAACCCACAGATCCAAAAGTCAAGGAACAATCAAGATCCATACTGGATTAACATGCATGCAAGTTATATATGTTCTATTACCCTCTCAGGATCGTATGTCAGGAGCTTGTTCAGCAAGTCAAACCCAGCATCCGACAGAACTGGTGCACCAGTGAATGAAGTGGCTGGGAATTTCTTACGTAATAGGTTATACCTAAAAGAACAGGCCAGCAATGAGAAGAACTACATAACAACTATGAAAAATAGAATAAAATCACTAATGAGCCAAAAAGCCAGACAACATTACCTAAAGCTAGAAAGCCTGAGAGCGATAAGCAAATATATACTAAGGTTATGCTTGCATAAAAACTGAAAATTACAAGGAATTATAAACACTTACTGATGCTTGACAAAGTTGACCTTGACTCCAGGTAGCTTGGAGAACCCAGGCCAGATTGATTCATTTGGAGTACCAAGGATTCTGAAAATCTGCAAATTGAAAGCAGCAGTAATTTATAAGCTGTATGCCCTCATACGATGGCTGGAGACGCAATTCAAAACCAACATTTGAAATACCTTGTCAAGTTGATCAAACTCCGTTTTCCCATTAAATAGTGGAGCCTTTGATAATAGTTCTGCCATGATACAGCCCAGTGACCACATGTCAATTGCTGTAGAATATTGTTTTGCTCCCAAGAGAAGTTCAGGTGCCCTGGAAAAACAAATGCAGTCATTGGTCCTGGTCCTGGAGGAAGTGATTATTGCTAAAACAAGAAGGAAGTGACAGTCAACAAAAGGAATGAAACAAGTCACGACAGTTGAAGTACAAATATTTCCTAATGTCCCCAGTCTATAATGGGCCATTCTAAGTTGTGTCCAACAAAAACTGCAAAAGTTAAAGTATTCAATAGCTAAGATGGCAAATTTTGAAGACTACACTCAAAGAAGAATGATAAGGATCCAAGTCTGCCTCAACACTAAGTTTAAGGTGCCATAGAAAAAAATCAGATACCTTGAAACGTCATTTAGAAACAGGACTTATAAAATCATTGATCCTAATGTGATGGGATAGAAAAGGAAAACAGTGATGTACAGCTATACCAGAAAGGAGAAGTGGCACCTGAGGTTATACTAACAATGACGAAAAATTACAGCCACGAGAATTAAAATTACAATTGCAACTGCAGAAACCACATTGTTTTTCAAACTAGAATAGGGTTAAAACACAATTTTACCTGTACCAAAGCGTAACAACCAGATGAGTATACGGCTTTAGTGGGCTGCCATATTGCCGAGCCAAACCAAAGTCACATATCTTCAATTCACCGCGATTGTTTAGAAGCAGGTTAGATGTTTTCAAATCTCGATGAAGCACCCAGTTGTCATGAAGATACTTGACGCCCTCTAAAAGTTGAAGCATTAAGCATTTAACTTCACTTTGACTGAAACGCTGCTTCATTGTCTCCATCAATGCTTTAAGATCATGTTCCATGTATTCCATCACCATAAAAATGCTATCAAGACTACTACCCACGACCACCTCTTTAACATCCACTATTGATGGATGATGAAAAGAAAGAAGTATGTTAATTTCCCTAAGAGAAGTCAATGGAAAACCTTCTCTTTCTTTTTCCATCTTCACCTTCTTCAAGGCCACAATTTCGCCTGTCTTCTTATCCTTTGCTCTATAAACAACACCATAAGTACCTTCATCTATCTTATTTAATCTCTCAAACTCATCAACACTTCTACAACCCTGGAGCATGTTTATATTTCTCAGTGGAGTACCAGAAGGTTCAGGTGTCTCATGTCGAACATAATCATCATCCGAATCTGTTTCACTAAGGCTGTCACTAGTGTTTCCTCTTCTGCGTTCCTCCTCATCTATTTCCATCTGGTCACCCTTAACGGTGTCCTTCCCCTCAAAATCATCTCTGCTTCCCGGCAAAGAATGGCGTCCCCTTTCATCGGAATCAGATGATCTATAACCTTCCCTCACAAACTCCCCGACCTCAGGTGTTAGAGACTTATTGCGCAATCTCCCCTGCACAGGAAGTGGTTTCTTCCTCCTTTTATTAGCTCCCACTTCTTCTACTATTTCACCTTCGTCAGTTGGAGAACTGTTGCCAGCAGCCCACCTAGAGGATAATATATGCCTTGTTGGCATGATTTCCGCCTCTTCCAGGTGTGTTGCTTCCTCTTGTTTGCCACCCTGCCCAGCATTTGATGATTTTTCTACCACACACAAAGAAGATGTCTCTACCGGAGATGACAAAGTAGGCACAGAAACAGCTAAAACACTAACTTCCGCAGGATCTTGATGAATGTTACTCTTTGCAGGTGAAATTTGAGAATTCTCATCACGATTGACACTAGGTGACTGGCTTGACCTCTTAATCAATAGAGGCGGGTGAGGAAGAGGGGTGGCCTCCACAGGTTTCTCATTTCTGCTCAAATTACTTCTCTCATGATCATCTCTGTCCCATACTATTGGTGAAAACTTTCTCTTCTTTTGTACAGGGCTTTGAGCTCTATTCTCTACCTGCTTCACAACCCCATTACCTTTCACCAGCGACTCAGACTCGACTAAATCATCCGAGCCACTCTCACTAGAGAGCTCACCTGGTTCTTTATCCACAGACCTAGCTGAAAAACCGCATCTTTTAGGACCACGATCAACGAACACTTCCCTACTACCAGGATCACTATTCAATGACCGATACCCACTATTAAGCAGTGTTCTCTCTCTAGTTCCGGACCTAATCATATCTCTATCTTTACCTCTATCCCCGTGTCTCAGATTACTAACCCGTCCCTTTTCATTATCAAGAGAACCGTTCCTAACATGGTCATAACCCTCATTAGAGTAAGCACTATCCTGCCTGGAAAATCTAGAATGCGATTCCTGGTCTCTCAGTTCAAGGTCAGGATATCTAACATTCCTCCCTGCCGCCATGTAGAAAGTTCCAATCTCAACTTCAGTGAACAAGGGTAAAAAAACCCCCAAATCCTATGTTAAGTGTTAACGAACTCCCAAATCTGCTTCCAGCTAAATTGAGAATATATGACCAAGTGACTAGCCGAGTTCAGAATCAGAATCTCAGAGATTAAATCTGGAGATGTCAGAAATTGACTAACGCATGGAAAAAACAGATACTCGTGATTAAATCGCTTGAAATTGACGCAGAACTTGTGATCTGAATCACGAAACCCTAGAAATCGATGGCGAGTCCACGAATACGGAGGAATAGAGGACGAAGCGGGAAGGAAACTCAGATTTAGAAGTTGAAATTGGATTGATAAAGAGTGCCAAAGTTCGGATGGACGGGTGGATATGGCTTACCGTCGAGAAGGAACGAACAATGGTGGAGAGGGAGAAAGGCGTCGAGAGCTAAAGGACGAAATCGTAATAGTAATTATCGAATTTTTAGGTCTATTAGAGTAATTTGTTTTTATTTTTATTCCCCCCTCCATTTTATTTGTTTTCACAAAAAGGTGTCCCGAAAATAAATGTTTTACTAAAAGGAGGCCTAAACTGCTCAAGTACCGTTCATTGAAATTTTTATAAATTAATACCAATGTTCCAAAAATAGCTAGACGCTAGTCGGGCAGCAAGAGTGGGCCTAGCGCCTAACCAAAAAATCAGAGATTAAACGGAGATTAATCGGGGATTAGTTTTATAGTTTTAAGACTATTTAAATGTTTTTGAAATATATTAATCCATTATAATTAAATTTTTCTATATATTGTTTTTAAAATTGCAGTAAACACATAAAAACATATTTTAAAAAAAAATTATGATTTTCATTAAAATTTTGAACATAAGTTATTGTAAAATATCATAAAATCTCAATCTAAATGTCTGAATAACAAAAAAAAAATTAACTGGCGACGAAGGTGGGCCTAGCGATTAGGCGCTAGTCGGGCAGCGAGGATGGGTTTAGAGACTAAACGGGGAGTAATCGGAGCTAGACGGAGATTTTTAGAACATAGATTAATACTAATACTGTAATAACCATCACATCAATTCAATTTACATCAAACAAGATAATGAGAAACTGTATGTTAACTTTGATGACCATGTTCTTTTTTTTTTCTTTTTGGTCTTAAAGCTAGCCATGTTATTTTGTTTTAAAGGTTATATAACTAAAATTTGTAAAAT
Organism: Cardamine occulta; assembly: GCA_028015245.1. Lineage (NCBI taxonomy): Eukaryota > Viridiplantae > Streptophyta > Magnoliopsida > Brassicales > Brassicaceae > Cardamine > Cardamine occulta. The sequence continues at coordinate 15,583,194 of CM051366.1, forward strand.
TTCACCAAAAACAGACACAAAATTGTCAAGTAAATAGTTATTGATTTATGGTTAGGTCGAATCTACTAGAGTTCTTATTGTTCATGATTATATTTTATTTTATTTATTTTTGTTGCAACTAATATTCATAATCTTATTCATCAAAAACATTCTTAAAATTCATGACTAGCTTGGTCAATTATATGTAATTCTAAATTTTTATTTGGTCTTTGTTGCAATTACTTTGATATTCATCTTCTCGGAAATTAGAAAATGTGGACTGAAGCTTATATTGCCGATAATCTGATTGAAGTATTGGTTTATAGAGTAGATCTACGATGCCATCGGTAGATTGTGAGTGAAAGAAGATTTCAATTTCATCTTTCACTTTGAAACTCTTATTTTCGTAACCCTAAAACCTAATTCGCCGTAAACTACTACCTTATATAACACTTTGGCTCCGACTGGTATCACTGCATAATCATTTAATGACATAAAATAAAATTATGAACAGAATTTGCATAATAAAAATTTGTGAGATTGGATAAATTTTGCAAAATATAGAATGTAATATTAAATTAAAAATTACCAATATACAAATATACTAAAGAAATTAATAAATTTTACATAAATGTTTAATAGATTTTACCTATTTTCATATTATAAATAATATTTTATCGTACACAATTATTTTTTTCAATTGTTAATTTTTTTTTGCATGATTAAAAAGCTATTTAACTATCTATATATAGAAAGGATAATGTTCTCTTTTTTCGTGATGCTACATCATCCTAAATCTCTAATATTGTGAAACATCATCAATTGTTTATATATTATTTATACTTTAATTCTCATAGTAACTAGCATTCTTTAATATAATAATTTGAAAAGTTATTTCTTTACAAAAATGATATAAATCCTCTAATTTAATAATTTTACTCTTATTAGATTCATTTATATAGTTTAGAAAATTATTTAACATAAATCAAAGTATTAATAATTATTATTATAATTTATGAGTTTAAATTAAAGAGTTTCATGTTTATATATAAAATATTAAACTTTGCATTAATATATTTTATAAAATTATTTAAAATTAAAATCAAAGTATAAATAATTGTTATTATAAGCTATGAACTTAAATTCAAGAGTTTCATGTTTATAAATAATGTATTAAATTTTGTATACATTAATTCAAAAATATTATGATCTATAATTTAAAAAAATTAATAAGGATTAGTTTAAAGAAATGTACAGAATTTTTAAAATAAATTGCTTACTTTGATATTTTTAATTTTATAATTAGAAAATATTAAATTTAAACAGATTATATGAAAAAAAAACATGCATGGTTATAATCAAAAATTGGTGCATCGACAAGAGAAATTGAGATGGTATAAATGGAATTGAGAAACACATAAGGTGTTTATGGAAGGAGTTTAATGTTGTTAGTGATCTATGTAATGTGGTCCACGCATGGTTTAATTTTATCGTTGATGAGGAAAAAATAGAGAACAAGATAGAAAGAGAATGTGTGTATTTTAAAAACATATCAGACGTGTATGAATATAGAACACTATCTAAAAAATCTAACTCAAATTTTGAAAAAAATAAGTGTAAGCATTAATTGTTCTCTAGTCTCTACCATAAGTTTTGAATCTTTTTGAGAATTTTGTCCTTTTATATTATACGATATTCAAGATCTACATAAAGATGTAGATTTGGAGACTAAATTTATGAATGATTTGATTAGTTAAGTCGTGTGTTGTTGCGAACATCTAATATAGGCAGTTGTATGGTGCTTTTAGATGAAATGATTTAAACGCTAAATTTTTTGTTGATGTCAGTAGCATCTATGACACATCTCATCTATCACGAGATTGCATGTCTATTGCAATCTAAGGGTTGAACATGTTTTATTAATTATAATATTGATTATCTTTTATTTATTTAAAGTTAACAATTCAGATCAAGATTACATATGTAACTATCTAAAAAAATTATGTGAGTATAAATATATAAAAATCGGATACAGAAAAAAGTTTATGATTTTACTTTTGATAAATAGAATTTAATATTATATATATGTTGTCAATAAATTTTACTTTATTAAAGATAAATAAATAAGACGAGATATACTAATACTTTTTACTTGCGAAGTTTTTTTATAATTATATATATTAATAAAAAAAGAAAATTCACCCACTAGTTTATTATAAAATTAATAGAAAGTGTAATATTTTTATAAACTATTCTAAACATGACATATTTTTATTGTAAATAATTTTTGTTTTATTTTATTTTTAATAGTCAATTTTCTGCGTAGGTAATATCTTATTTTATAAAGTTGGGTTACATTCACGAGAAGCTGATATGTATCAAAATTATAATTGACTAGATCATGACATGTGTCGCTCGATCGATGAAATTTTGACACATATAAAAATATTATTTTATTTTTATTTCCCTAAATAGAAAAGGAAAATGAGCAAAAATAAATAAATAATAAAATAAATAAATTTTTACTTTCTATTTTTTAATATAAATTATATTATATTATCCCGATAAAATTTTAAATTTCCTTTTCAAATTTAGATTTTTATATTATTTAAGATCTAATAATTTTTTAATCACATATTTCTAATTATTGAACTAAAAAAAGGATTATCAAGATTACATAATAAAATAGATATTTAGATTAAACCCAACATAAAAATAATAATAAAATAGATATTTAGATTTTAGATTTTAAACTTTAAAATTTAATAAAATTTAATTTTTCTTCTCATATTTAGATTTTTAGGTTTTCATATTATTTAAGCTCCAATAAAAAATCTAACATACTTATAATTATTTGATCGATAAGATTTTGAAATGTAGAGATTTGTTTATTATTTTCTTTAATCAAAAAGAAAAACCAACGAAAAAATAAATAATAAAATGTATATTCTTTTTAATTTATATATTTTTTTAAAAATATGTATTTATTTTAATTTTATTTTAAATTTAGATATTTAGATTATTTAAACCCCAATAACTTTTTTTAGAGGCTTCCAATTTAAATATTGATTTTTGTTATAATCCATCATAATTTACTATTCTAATTAGTTAGGTGTTAAAACATTTTGTTGTCTTTGGCTTGGGGTTTGGGTTTGGTTCAAGTCTATCGGGTTTAAAAGCCAATTGTCCATTTGAGTATTTCTAATTTTTTGTTCGATTTGATTCCATCAGGGTTTGAGTAAGTTTCAGGTACACGAAATATAGGAAAAATAAATTAAATTTGAATAAAGTTTGATTAATTTTTCACAAATATAACTAAGAATTTTCAAATATATTGGTTACTTTGAATATTTTGGTTATTTTAGTCTAAAAATATTAAATATTTTTGGGTTTAGAATTATAGGGTAATTTGGGTATATCAAGTTTATATATTATTAATATTTTTTGGTATATAGTTGTATTCTGAGTATTTCGGGTATCCATTCGATTATCGGTTCAGTTCTTCGGATATAGGAGTCTATAACTCATTCGGGTTTTTATTGGTTTAGATTTTGTTTTGATATCCCTTCTCGGGTCGGAGTCGGTTCAGTTCGGTTCTTCGATTCCAAGTATTTTTTCAATACTTATTTTACACAGTGATCGAAAAAACAAACAAGAAAATGAATTCAATAGCTACTTGATGTTGTATCAATTTTTAATATGTTAACAATAAAATTGTAACATAGAAAAATAAATTAATTTATTTATGTAAAAAAATAAACTTATGTAAATAATTATTTTCTCTAAGAAAATATACTTTTTACTTTTTACCTAAAATAATTTAAGATATTTTATTTAAAATAAAATTTTTATTTATTGTTTTATCTAAATTTAATTTATTTTTAAAATTTAGAAAACTCGTTTATCGGACTGTCATAATCTAGTATATATATTATACATTATAGTTAGGCATTTATATATGGTCTTCGGAGACAGAACTGTAACCATGGTTACATTCTATCATCTTCCTTGGATTTTTTTTTTTTTTTTCTTCCTTGGATTTTAGTTAGCTTAATCGTAGTAACTTCAGACAGTAACCAAGTCGCTCAACCAACTGATCTCCGCCACAGAAGATAGAACGAACAAAATTCAAGGTCGCTCGAGCACCGCCTCTTCGGCTCTTCCCTAGCTTCCTCAGTCATCCTCGAGTGAATTCCAATGGGATGAAAAACTTCCTGTCCGCTTACTCCGACCATCACACCGCTTCAACCGATAGATTCACCACATCTCAGCACTGCCGGAGATTGAAGAACCACACCTCCTCTTCCTCCTTACACACACTACATGAAGCACGATAAGAAATAAAGAAATGAAATTTCTTAACGACGGCAAACGCTAACGCTAGAGACAAAACAAGAAAGATGGAGAGGCAGCTAGATTAGAGAGTTTTTTTAAAGGGCAACGACTGGGCTCGTCTTCAAAAGGATGCCTTCGTTTCAGGTTTTTTGGATGTAAATCAACTTTACTTTTCAATCAAACCTATAAATTGCTCGGCTACAAAACCAACATTTTATTGCTACGGGCAATATCAAATATTTATGCTTTTCCCAATGTTTTTAATCTAAAATCAAGGACGTAGTTTTCACTATTCATCATTGTTTTACCTAGTCAATAGACTTGTGGGACCTTTGATTATAACTCTGAGTGTCCCTGGCTAAACCTCTTCTTTAACTCACGTCACGTCTCATATCTTATATTCTATCTACTTCCCCAAACAAAACCTTTGAATATTTTATCCATTAGTTTATTGCATCACTAAATCCATATGATTACATTCTAAAGAGAAAAATGAAAATAAACGATTATTGACACCAACAACAAGAGCAAGAGGGAAGCTTAAAGGAGAAAGAGAAAGAAGAAGGCAAGTGACCACTCCTCCTTATATAATCAGCCTTCTCCGATGTCTTCACCGCCTTTTCGTTCAGCTTCGCCTCCGCATTTGCCCTCCTCTCCTCCGCTATCCTTTTCGTCGCAGCCAGCTTATTCGCCAACTTCTCCTCCGCCCTAGCTTTCATCCTCTCCGCTTTCACCTACACAAACATTCACACATTTTTCTCAAACCTCTCAAATACAAAACCAAAACCGAATCATAAATTCAATTAATTTTCTTTGAAATTCTAAAATATATAAATCCAAAACAAAACCAAACCAGAATATAATTAAACACGTGTCGATAAATAATGGTCCCTCAATGACGCACAAAAATATTTACCTCCATTTTCTTCATCTCCATCTCCGCCTTTCTCTTCTCATGATTCTCCCAAGCTTGTATCTTCACCTCTTCTCTCTTATACCTAATCCCACAACAAAACAAAAACCAAATCTCAAAACACTAGTCACGTTATAACACCAACTAACCAAACCATTAATTAATTAATCAACGTTAATCACCTTGCCATAAACTTAGCTCGTTCTGCTTCATCCCAAGCCATGGCTCGAGCTTCCATAGCATTCATAGCCTTCTTATTCTCCCCAACACTACTAATATTCTCATTATTATTACTCGCTACACTTCTAGCCTCCGTAACCATCACCGTCTCCGTTGCCATCCTCACCGCCTCGCCACGTTGCGAACCCCTCACCGGTGACGTCACAGGACTTCTCCCAACCGGCGTTGTAGCTCTCACCGGCGTAGCTGTTCTAGAAGGCTCTTGGCTCCCAATAGGAGTCATCTCAGTCCCCATATCTCTCACACAAACCGATCGAATCACAGCCGTTGGATTAATACTATCTTTCCTCCAAACTGATTCTCCACAGTCAACGTTCTTAGTCTCCACCTCCGGCCTTCCCGCCGCCGTCTCATCGTCATCGTACTCCACATACTGATCTTCTCCTTCTCTTTCTCTTTGTGATGCTGAAGCTATAAGTCTAAGATCATCAGCGTTTGAGTTTCTTGGTTTACAACTCCTAGAATGATGACTCTTCTCTCCTCCACCTCCGCCGCGAGCAAACCCTACGCCGGAAAGCCATTTCTGAGCATCGTCCCATTTCGACGGTGCTGGTTTTCCCATAGTAGACCGGTGATGGTTTGGTGTCCGGTTTGCACCTTTCTGAAACTCAAAACCATTTCCGTTAGAAATCTCCGGCATCGCCGGTCCAAGCCAGCCTTTGTTGTTGTTATTATCTTCCACACCAGATCTCATTCTTTACAAAATAAACACAAAGAGATCTGTATTTAAACTTGTTACAAAAAATCAGAATCTTTTATCCATATGGATAGAGAAAATGAGATGACTTCGAAGGATAATAATAATCAAAGTGAGGGAAAGATGTGGCGAAGTAATCAAAGAGTCGTCACTCTCGTAGAACCCACTTGATGATGAAGTGAGACATTAATGCCAGATTGGTTTTATTGTAGAGACGAGAATGATAGTCTTTAAAACTCTAAATTAACTCTGTTTTTTTTTTCTTCTAGGAATGGCATAAGTCATGTAGCCCCACATATAAATTATAGTAATAGTTTTCAGATCTGGTTTGTGAAGAAGATGCTGTCAAAAAAAAAAAAATTAATCATCTTTTACGTGGGGAGAAAGTGACTCCATAAGCACCATTATACTATAGTAATTATATTGTTAATGGGAAATCACAAACAATTAGGAGGAATCTAGGAAGAAGTAAAGAGTTTGGGAAAAAGTTAAAAACGTTATAATGCAGTTCCCGAGGATCGGTATTTTTTTTAAGATACAGTTGTACTTTTAAACGGTAACTTTAGGTATTTTTTAGATTTAGATAAAGGTACAAGGTAGTATTGGCCAAGATTAGGACACGTGTACGGTTAAAGATATTGGAAGGCTCGGCGAGAGATGGGCTTTGTCGGTCCGGGTTGGGGAAAGCGGGTCCGGGTTTTGACTGACAAAGTCACGTGGTCATTGACAGGTCCCCCTACTGCTTGTGGACCGTCTTTTGGTTTCTTATGGATTCATTATTCTGGTACTTCTTTTTACTCACATTTTCTGTTTTTGTTAAGCATTGAGTGTAAATAACATTGTTATGGATCAATGGATAAGAAATTAATATTAAATGTGAACAATATGGACATTATTATGAACAGCTTAATATACTTTGATATTTTGTGCAAAAATAATATTTTTTTGGAATATTATCAAATTTTATTCAATGTAATTAAAAAAACTTCTTTTACATAGAAAAGGAATTTCTCCCGATTTTATTAGATGTTTATTTCGAGTTTTCGACGATGTATGAATCTCTTTTCTAGTTTATTACAGATTTCTAAATCTGTTATTTATTTTTTATTTTGTTAAAATTTGTGTTCTTTATTTTTTGCAGGCTATTTAATATTTAGTTTTGTTTTCTTCTTCCACTGTCTCTATTATTTGGATGGATTGTTGTTGACATTACCGAAAGCTTAGTCTAGAGCTGATGAAGTTTTCAAAGATCCGTCGACAAGACCGACCCCAGGGCGAAAACGCTACAACCCCTGGTTTTAACTTTTAAGCATAAAATAAAAAATTTGGAGCGATATTTCTTTCGTTAAGTTGGTTCAACGAGTATACTTACGAAATAAATGTCGCTCCAAATTTTTCTCGTTACGTTGGTTCATGGTCAAAAAATAAAAAAATGGTTCATGGTCTATTTGATATTGTTTTTCTCTTTTTTTTTTGGTACTTGGATTTTTAAATTGTTGCCACTACTATTTCTGTGAGCAATCCATGGCCAATCGGTTGTCCATTTTATGGCCATGGAAAAAAATGGGGTGGCCAGTTAATGTCTAAATTTCAAGAAAATTGATTTGCATGCGGTGTTTGGTTTTTTAATAAATCTATATCTCAGGACGTTCGTTCTGTCGACAGAAAAAGTTTAGAGTTCGCCCTTATATATAACCCATATTGAAGAAATCATATCAGCTAGCTAATGCCATCTTCAAAGTGGCAGGCAGAGGTAACAGAAGCTAATGCTAAGAAGATAAGTGTGTAACGAGCCAAAAATATATAGAAAAGCCTATGTCGATATCATGGAAGTTAGATTGAACTGAGATGATGGATCAGCAAGAATTTGGAGAGAAGATCTATTGCTTCTTGACAGAGCTGAGTTTCAAAGTATTGATGTTGCTGAACCTAAAACAGATCATGTTCGTTGTAGCTGCTCTTTTTACCACTTCAGTTTCATTTTTTTATTAAAAAAATCAAACCTATAATATGTTTGGCAATGATAAGAGCTGAGCAGAATCCAGATTCCATTTGCATGTCATTGCTGCACACCATAGGCTACTTGGCTATCAAGGTGACTAAGTACCCAACAAACGCCGTGGAAATTCCAAGTATTCCACCAGCAATGACCTGATAACACCCAAAAGATATATATATATACTCAAGTACTGACCACTAGTGATCTTACTCAAATTAGTAACTTTTACTTACTTGTGGAGGAGTATGACCTAGAAGTTCACGCAAGGGTCTGCTTTCAGCCAGAGGATGCTCTGCAGGAAGTTCATACACAATCTGATTAAGAACCTACAAACAAAGCAGAACCAAAATCAGTGAACAAAACACAAACAGAGCTTCTAACACCAAAAGTAAAAATTCAAAACCTCAGCTTGTCGGCCAGCATGTAATCTTACACCAGTTGCATCATACATCACCTACCACAAACAAATCCCTTAACATTTTAATCATCTCCTAAAGTGATTAAGAAAGGTTGTGAAAACATACAATGGTTGTGAGAGTAACGGCGATAGCGAAATGTGATCCTCCAAAGCCTTCTTGTAAACCAACAGCTAAAGCTAAAGCTGTAACTGTTGCTGAATGTGACGATGGCATTCCTCCGGACCCAACTAGCCGTTTCAGATCACATCTTCTTTCACTATACCTATACATAAAAACTTACACCACAGTTTCATTCATATCTTCAAAAATCCAAATTCTAACAAATGACCAAAAGTCAAAGAAACTACAACTATGAACAATAGTCTGATCAAAGAACCTCGATATAAAAAAAAATCTAAACAAATACTCTGTATAGCATAAAAACAATATGACTATATAAACGTACCAAGAGGTGAAGAATTTGATGAATTGTGCGATGGTGAAAGCTAAGACAGATGAAATCAGAGGGAAATTGGTGAAAATTGAGAGATAATGAGATGAAGATGAAGCCACCGATTCATCCATTGTGATGATGAATCTCGATCTTAGAGCTTGAATTGCGCGATACCTCTTCTACAGGAAGAAGAAGATAAAGAGAAGACATGAATCCATAAGGCGAAAACGTTGTTGCGTGTGGAAAATCTTTACCTTGCGACTCTCTCTAATGGCTTCTTGCTTTTTCTTCGGCAACAAACAACGGCTTTTTTTTTTTTTTTTTTTAATTTATTAAGAAGTCTCCACGATCCTATGCTTACTATTAGTTTTTATTTTATTTTATTACCGTTTGTGTTAAATGACAAAAACAAAAGTTATCATTTATCTGAAATAATATCGTAGAAATATTATCTTATAAATTATGTTTTTTATAAGAGTTAAAGTTATGTTAATATCCAAGAACATTGAATGTTATATTTGAGTACGTATGAAATAAAATTACAGATTCCAGAAACAAATATTACAATCGGCTGCTTGATTTAAAATACATAAATTCAGTGTATATTCACAAAAACATATCATGCTAAATGAGAATATATATGCGTTAAACTAATTTTATTTCTTTGTTTATTGATATATGATTGAGCAGAATATGCTTCTCTGTTTGCAAATTTGCTAGAGAATATACTTTTTAGGTGGACTGGACGTTGTATTTTATAATCCATCAACCCAAAAAAAAAAGCTTTAACCAAAGAATTTGTTATTTAAGCCGCGTGGACAAATATCCAAAAACTATGCATAATAGATAGAAAACAAAAATAGTTTGTTTCTTTCTTTTTTAGTTTTTTTGACGGCTTGTTTCTTTTCTTGATCTACAAAAATTATATACGCTAAACAATAAAAATATCATTTATCAAAAACAATAGCATTATCATGGTCAAGAATCTGTGACTAGAAGACAAGAACAAATTTGGCATCTCAAAAATTTTCTGATGTTCAAGCCGCAAAATAGATAACATAATTGGTTGGAATCTGTCTTGGTTCGAAAAAAAAGAAACATGAAGTGATTACCTTGGTGCAATCTGTCTTACCTTTGTGAATAATAGCTTCGGTTGGGAAAAAAAAACATATTTTGCGTAGTAGGGAAGACATACATTTACTGTATGTGATCATTTAATGTTTAATCGATTTGTAGATGGCCATGACACTGGCTCCCCTGCCGGGAATATCAACAAAAGTCATATATTAAGATTTTTAAAAACCTTTATTTAGTGGAATGTACACTTATCTTATTGCAGAAATTAACTGAAAAATGAGTATTTCTTCGACTTTCTCGTAGAAGATTTTGGCGAAACACTTATCTACAATTTATGACAAAATTGGCAGCCAAAAAAATCAGAGCCGGTTCTGGCCAAACCAGATGAAACATTGATCTAAACCCCACTTTTTTTATATAAAAACATTATTATAAACTGGTCCCCAATTTTTTCAACTTTTGAAAACGTTCACAAACTTTTTGTTTTTGCTTAGAGCCCTTAAATCTCAGATCTGACCCTGCAAAAAAATCTAGAAGTGGACAAACAGGAATTCGGGATAGAATTTTACGGGAATGAGAACAGGACGAGAATTTGGTAATAGAAAATATGTCCCATATAAAATTTGAGACGAGAGCAAGATGTGACATGACGGGTCGGTACAGGAATGAGAATTCCCAAAAAATAAACATGACAAACAAATAAAATAATAAATTATCACAAATGTGTTCGTTTAATAATTAAAAAAAATTAAAATTTAAAAACAACCCAAAATAAACTTCAGTCATAAATCAACAAAATCAAAATAAAAGTAAAATAAATTGCAGAAATATAAAATCCTAATAAACCAAGTAACTAATTTTCATCTTCCCTCGCATCATTCCTCGTTTAATTGTTTACCGAGTTCTGTGCATACAAATCTTGGAAATTTTCTTTAAACATATTAGAAAGTTTTAGAAATTTAAGATTCAATATTTCTAATTTTCTATTATTATAGTTATGATATATAAAAATATTATGTATTATATATAATTTATCCCGAATGGGATTTTGAGAATTTCCATTCTCGTTCCATCCCGTCTCATCCCAAATAGGACTCAAAAACTTATACAATATGGAAATATTCTTTTGAAATGGAATGAGAATTTTCTAGCAAGAATGAGACGGGATGTAAACATGATGGGAATTGTGCCCACCCTAAAAGAATCACTAGAAAATATACATACGATCGATTTTGTTTAAATCTCTTTTTGTAAAGGCTAAATAGCCAATTTTCTTTAATTTGAAGGATTATATAGTTAATTTCTGAAAATATTGATAGGATAGAGTAGAATTATTCTCGTTAATGTAATTTTAAAAATGATTAAAAAACAAATTAAATTAAATTATGAAGGTTTTATTCCTAAAAATAGTTAAACGGAAAATCGCATCAGCGCATCACGGTCAATCGACTTGGTATTAGGTTTCACCCAATCGTGGCCGTTTCGCAACCGATCTAGCCTCATGTTGACGGCTCTCCGATCTCGTTGTTCGTCATGGAACCTTCCTGCTCCCAATCGCATCTTCGCTTCTTCTCCCTCTGTTTCTTCCGCCGCCGGGTTCAATGATAGCTCAGAGGTTCTCACACTTCCTGAAGTGGAGAAGATACTCTCCGACGTGAAAGCAGATAACGTAACCGTGATTCCCAATCACAATCATGGTCTCTGGGCTGATTTCACTGTAATCGCTACCGGAAGATCCGATTGGCACTTAAAGAACATCGCACAAGCCCTAGTCTACAGGGTAAACACACTTTGAATCCTCAATCAAATGGAGTAGTTATATTTGTGAACTCCTTTTGAGTAATTGTTACTTAGTCACAGTGAAGAATGTGATCATTGGTTTTTGTTTCATTCACAGGCTAAGCAAAAGCAGATAGGAGCTAAACATGTAACGCTGCCTTCTGTGCAAGGTTACAATAGCAAATGGATTGTTATAGACTATGGTTCGTGTTCATGTCGCTTCGTTTTTGTATCTACAAGTCTTGAAATTTTTGATATTTCTTTGGCTTTGATTATCTTTTTTATGTGTAGGAAAGTTTGTAGTCCATGCTCTTGATGAGAAGGCTAGAGGTTATTTCAATTTGGAAAGTCTTTGGACTGCTAAAAGATCTGATAATAATGATGCAGATCAGGTAAACAAATTCACTTTTTTTGAAGGCCTTACACAGACTTGGTGTAGATTGGTCCATATGCTTGATAGTTTTGTTATTTGCTAATATCGAGTGATCGTGCATAAAAGCTGAGAACTTTTAGTCTGGGTTTGTGTCTATACATAATTGTATTAGGAAATATGTCTGTTACAGAGATAGAGAATTTGATTATTATGTCATACCTCCTTGAGTGGTGTGATTGATTGAACCCACAATATGTGACTACATATATTTCTCTTGCTACTATAGAATCTTGTTTAGGATTGATTTATGTTTATCTAAAAACACTTGTGATCTCTAGAAGCTCATTACAATGGGCATTATTCTGTTTTTGTGTTCATCTGATCATCAATTGAGTAGTCTACAAAGCCAAGGTTAATGTTTTTAATTGATGCATACGTTTTTTTGTTGTTTGCAGGATCTCCAAAACGCTTTTGTTAAGGTCCGACCAAAGAACAACTCCAAAAGGAAACCTAAAACATAACTTCGTCATAAACATCTCTGAGTCTCTCAAGGATATAATAAGGTCCTAGACCAGTTAAGAATATGTCTAAAGCCTAATATTAGGGATATAATACTTTCCTTTTTGTTTTTAATTTTTATCTATTTTTTTTCCTTTTCAAATATGGAAAACTATTAAGTTTTGCTTCTCCTTCTCAAAAAGGGAAAGCTAGTTTTAGGCATATAAATAATATAACATTGGCTAACGTAGGAACTGTAACTCTTGAATCTCCTGAACTTGGCATTCTCTTCTTTGTCTGCTTCTTCTTCGATTAAGAAATCTCACACCAAAAGAAGTATGTCTATTGATTCGTTATCTCTTGATTCGTTACCGGATGATCTTCTTGTGGAAATTTCTTCAGGTGTTGGAGCTTCGTCCTTATCGGATATTCGCAATCTGAGATTGGTTTCGAGTTCGTTTCGAAAACTCTGCGATGATCGATATGTTCTCTCCCGACTTTCTCTCCAAGAAATTCCTTTGTTCCCATGGTTTGAAAACCCTGTACGGTTCTCAAATTTTTTCAAAAGATGTCGTAGGTTTGGAAACCCCGAAGCTTTCTATCGCAAAGGATTCATCAACTTCTTTATAGATAATCGTAAACGTAAAGGACTTGGGTTCTTATCTAAAGCGGCTGAAAAGGGAAACAGAGAAGCAAAATACGTCTATGGGATGATCTTAATCTGTCGAAGAGGCAAACTCAAACAAAAAGGCTTCGAGATTTTGTCTTCTTTAACAAAACCGGTGATGTCAAAAACGATGGAGGAGCTAGAGAAACTTCGGCACAAGATCAGAGACAACGTCTGGTGGCGTGGCAGACCGGTGATGAAACAACTCAAAAAATCATACGTTCGGAAGAAGTGTGAGTGCAATGGTGAAACAAGGGAGTTCTTACTTAACAATTGTGCTTGGCATCAATGGGGTGCGGACAACGACATGAGGACATCTTCGGCTTGCGAGATTTGTCTATGGCATCATGAAGTTGAACTTTTCTTTGATAGGATTGAATGATGAATTGTTGTATTAAATTTTATAAACTAAATAAAGATTAATGTTGGTTTTTCTTATATATTTGATTGGCGTCAATATCATCTAAAGCATTCGTTACATGTAAAAAACATACAAAATGTTTTTAAATAGATATAATAGAAGCTTGCATAAATTCTGGATCACCTTTGTAGGTAAGCTCAACAAAAGTACCAGCTCCTTCTCCTTTAGCGAGTCTTCCTGGATTCACACACACACACTTGGCTGTATCTTCCCCTTCCCCAATCGATAAAACCTTAACAATATTTAGGAAAATAATCAGTAACTCACATCAAACAACTTCAGGAGAATTGAAATTAACATCACTGACTTACCTTCACGAAGTACCTCATGTCTGATGGAAGCAAGAGAATATCTGGGATTGATGAAATCTCTAGCGCCTTAGGAGCGAGTGAGGAATCATAAGGTAGGCTCTCAGGTGGTGGATACAGAGGATAGAAGCTGTTTTATAAGAATCCAAGTTTTGAGTATTTGGTAGCTGAGAATATAGTTGGAACAGAAAGTTACAGTTCTATTATACCTTCGCTGACGGAGGAGATGGCTTGCGAGTCTCGACATACGATCAATTTGGACTCCACTTGGATTTCTCGACATCTCCTCCCCACTCAGCTGTTTTAGTACATCCACTGTGCAGCAACCTACCTTCACCTGGGAAACCACAACTAATGTTTATGTTGTAAGGACTTGAGAGAATATGGCTTCTTAGAAGGGAATTGTCCCAGTGATTTTATTATTACCTGGTTTGCCTCAAAGGTCCCAGGGTTTGAAAGACTGGTCATCTGTATGTTTCAGAGAAGAAAAAGAAGAGAACTCTGTTTATATATCCACCTCTGCACAGAGACTTGAGAAGAATACGAGGGTGTTAATGAGAAGAATCAAATACCTGATATTCAGGATCAGGTATGCGAATGTCGAAAGGAGGCTGCAAATGCAAAGGGGGAAACTTGTCACATCCAAATAGAGAAGAGGACTACGTAAAAGCTGAGAAGAGAGATTTTGAGAGGAAAAAAGAAAAGAGCACCTGTGGGAATATGAAATCATGGTTAGCATCACGGATAGATGGCACCAGAACCACTCTTACTTCTGAACCCATGAACTCCACATAATCTTGCAACTGAAAAACTTAAAAAACATAAACATCTTTGTCTATTCCAAAGCCAGTCAGTGTTGAATATATTTGTTGTCCTATTATCAGTACCTTTCTGAGGATTTCCACTTGGAAAATCTCATCAAAGGTAGCATCGACAGTTCCTTTCTTTATCTCTGGATGCTCAGAATCCACAAATGGTCCAAGCTGAATTTGGAGGGGAAAAAAACGTAAATGACCCCAAGACAAAATCACACATGAGACAATTAGTCTGCTGAAGGTCTGAATGCATTTTAGTTACTCACCAGCACGAGTAACTGTGGTGGCTTTCTTTTTGCATAGGCTAGTAGCTCATTCAGTGGCTCAAACAGCAAGTTGTCTGATGTGGTGAATGGTCCGGATGCAATTATCTGTCAACATAAAGACCTTTAAGCATAATTTGAAATACCAAACTAGAAAATTATGATACTACCTGATTCTCAACAAACAAAAACCCTTGTATTTGAGAATGCCAACTTAATATCTACGCATGAAACCAGAACCGATCATACTAAGTTTTTTGGGAAATATCGAAGTCATTAACTAAAAGAGCTCCAGTTACCAACCTAGCTAATCAAACAGATATGTGCTCTCTTAATTTTCTCAACATTCTGCAGTTCCCTCGTCTCAACATTTTGGTTATGTGTGTATATATGTCAAGATATATGTAGGAAAGAAATTTACCAGAATAATAAGAAATACAAGACCATAAAAATCAATATTCCTCGATGATGAAAAATAAGAAAGATACTAGGACAGTTCCCTTGACATGAAGGATTGCATACTTACAAATGAAACCTCTGATTTTTCATGGGATTCTTCTGCAGGAGCTAAGACCTCCTGATCCAAGTTTTGCCTCTTAGCAGGAGGTTGATCCGCATCAGCAGCAACTGTTAAAGGAACTGAATCTACTAGCTTGGATGCGGTGAGATAATGTCCACTAGGATTCTGTCCCTCAATGCCAACTATCTGCATCAAAGTCAGACCACCTCTACATGAATATCACTAGCCATCGGTGGTAAAAAAACGTAACACCTAATGTTGTTAGCTGTAAACCATCACCTGGCCAGGAAAAATGGAGAACTGTTCTAGTCTGTTTAAGTCCAGTGGAACGCGCTGTCCTGAAGTACGCTCGGAACTGCAATCACAGAATTTGTAGCCATTAGGATGGGAAAACTCCGGATAGTTGGAATTGAGTGTTCATGTTTGAAACACAGTTATGCCATTAACAAACTATAATTACTTATTAGGCATCCGTATTAAGTCATTTTGATATCCTAATTTTTAAAAAAGCTTATGCATCTGAATATGCAGGTTTTTATAAAACAGGATTCATTATCCTTCAAACGATTGCAAAGTCAAAACAAAATGCGATAAACTACAAAGACAAGTGAAGCAGAAATTGTATTACCTGCTCTGCAATAGAATGGACTTGTCATTCAAATGCCCCTCCCCATCACAACAAATCATCCCAACAGCAAATATACTTCTCTGAAGCAATCAGTAACACATTGTAAGCAACTCTATACCCCAATGTTAAACTTAATTGACACCAAAGTAGTGAGTATAACCAAGGATACCTGTGAAGCAACAGCTGGATCCACCAGTTCCTCATATAACCCCGAGGCAACAAATGCATCAGCATGCCTTACAATTCGGTTCTCGAGCGTATTAAACCTGTCCTCAGTTCTGTCATACATGAATCTGCAACCTGGTTCAGGTCCTGATCCATTGACTTTTAGAGAACACCTCTGGCTTGTTTGAACTCTCTTAATGATAATATCATCCTCACTGTTCTCTACATCATTGTTGTTTCCATTCTCTGCATGTGCTGCTAAATCACCTATGTTGAATTTCACCACAAACTTGTCGATTCGTCGCCCAAAAGGTGTCACATGTCCAACTGACTTCCCAGTAGAGTAACCATAATCTCTTGATCTACTTATTGAATCAAATGGATCCGGATGTAACCGTTGAGACTTGTTTGTAGGGGTAGTTACAATCTCCTCTGTATCTTCGTGCACCCCGTCCAAAATCCTGGATCAAAACAACTTATCTGTCTTCAAAACAATCTAGTTCTAAGTTAATATAACTAAGAAGAAACCTAGTTAAAGAACTTACATGTCTACATCTCTATTTGAGTAGATATGCAAACCAGATTCTTCTCCCATAATCATAGATTCTTTCTGTTCATTCTGAAGATGCAGTACAAACCCATCCATATCATCCTTCTTAACAGCTTGATCAATAAATTGTCTGTTACATTCCAACAAAACACAAGAAAACAAAACTCAATTATCTCCTTCACTAAAAGCATCACCAAGAAAAGTTATACATATACATTAGAATAATAAATCACTAACGCAACCACTCTAAACATGAACTTATATTACTTCGTTACTCGTTGTTAAGCTCCACATACACTTATAACCTCAATACAATCTCTATAAGCATCAAAAGTCATTGAATTGTACTATGAACTGGAGCAATTAGGCACTGGATATAAGTAATTGATTCGTAAAATGGGGAATCAAAAGAGGGAGATAAAAATGTGATTTTTTTACCGATTGAGATGATAAAGTTCCCAGCTTGAAACGAGATCAGAAGGATTGAGACTGTAATTAATGCAGAGGGTAACACCTGGAGGAAACCACAGACGTTAGACGGAAAAAAAAGTCATAAGATTTGGGCAGAGAGAAAATTAGGGATAGTGTTGCTTACATCTTTTAAGAATCTCGTCTTCTTCCACAATAGTAAAACCGCTTCTTTTGAATTCTGTCTTTATTTCCTCATCTGTCGCCATTGCTATTTCAAACTCTCTTTGTCGCTCTGCGTTTCTAGAGAGAGATGGTTTTGTTGTGGCGAGTGGAGAAGACGAAGGGGAGGTGGCGGGAAAATGACTGATTTTTGGGCGGGATGACTATTGGGCTGGAGTTTTTAATGGGCCTTGAATATGTTAATGTTAATAGGTATGATTACCAAATCATATTTGCATTATGCAACAACCAAAGTTTATTTTCTTGAATTTGAAATCTTATAGCATCTTCATCATTTTACTTTCTTGAATTTGAAATCTTAAACCATGCATATCTCATAATTTTGGTGTATACCCTTCATTCTTAGAATAGAATTTTGGTAATTAAATTGTTAAATTTGACCGAGAATGGTCCAAGGTTCGTTGTACATATTTACTAGAGAATTTGACTAGGAATTTTATATTTTTATAAATATACATATATTAAGTCATTAACTAAGAGCGGTATAAAAAAGTGGTACAAACGAATTCGCTAAAACTTTAGCGTCTTAACTTAAAAAATATAGATGTTTTATGTTTACATAATTTAACAATAATATAGAAATAAAAGAGGGTGTTTGTTCAAGAGAAGAATTTGTAGTCTTTTGCAGAGATAATAATGTTTCTGAGGCCACCAATGGGAGCTGTGATCGTCAATATAACACCTATTACTATGCAAAACTGCAATTTATAACACAACCAAACAACAAAGTTAATTATATTTAGTCAAATTTAACAAAAATAAATGAAACACATATATATATATATATATTTAGTAGAAGATGATGAGTAATAAGAACATACCCAATTAATAGACCAAGACAATCCATACTTCTTTGGTTTCTTAAGAGTAAGCCACATGATGCATGGTAACTAATCATAGCAAAACAAAATGATGTAACAACTAATTTATTCGAATTTCTTTTAAATAAAATGAATAGGCTTAATTAGTGTTTTGAATTACTTACGTAGTAAGTTGTTGGGGCAAAGGCGAATCCTCCAAAAAAGCCAAGTAATCCACCAAAAAATGGGATGCATATGGCAACAAACATCGTGAAAGCTGCTCCATTGAATCCAATGTTATATATTTCGTATGTTATTATGTAAGAGTATTGATTCAATATGAATAAAAAAAACTTACCAACATATAGAGTACGAGTGATGAAACGTAGTTTAAAGCTAGGAGGGAACATCATCTTCTTTACCAAGAAGGTCTCAAGCATGTCAAAGACCGGCATTGCATATATCTGATAGCTTCCAATAACATGGATAACCACAAATGCATTAGCTATGGCGATAAGCCATGTAGGTTTTTGCAACGTTATGAGAATATTGTCATCCACATTGTTTCCAAAAACATAGTAGCAAACGAATGCAACGGGAAAGTAGCATATGGCGACCACGATGTAGGCAATGATCACTCCTCTCCACATTGGGACCTTTGATGGTTTCTCAGGAGTTGAAGGTATTGTCGCTTGAATCTCCAACACAACGTTGTGACCAGCATACGCAAATGCCACATCTCCTAGTGCATTCAAGAAGTTGAATACTTGACCTGAGCTTGTAGTGGCTCTAAATGAATAGTCGACATTTGGTTGAACACCTTTCTTCACTGAGGTTGCCCATGCAATCGTCGAGTAGCTACATATATTAAACAATGTTCATATTAAATCCACTCATCAACAATTGATTTCGAGTTGAAAAACCATGAAACTTAACATAAATAATTTATCATCAAATTTGATGAAATTATTTTGTTATTATTGTATATGAATTTGGACTTACCTCAAGGACATAACGGCTGCAGCAAGGGAGACGATAGACATGGAGTTAAAATTAGGGAGATGAGATAGAACAAAGTGTACGGAAGCAAAGATCATGATCCAATATGTAGTTCTTATGTTTTTGCAATCGGTACAAAGAAGGTCATGGATTTTTTTCAATGACTTTCCTCCAGTCACCATGTACACAATGTCCACACCTACTTCAACAATCAGTTGTTGTGGCACCACAATCCAGAGGCCTAACTTCTCTCCAAAAGCGTGTTGGCCAAGCTCGTGGTACCTATCGAACCTCTTCCTTGGAACCATCTCGTGCATCTCCACCATTTGCCATAGTGTGTACAATGTTATCAACCATGACATTATCATAATTGTCACACCAGGTCCCCTGCCATCAAAATCCAGTGTAATATTAAAGATCTGTTTGGGATAACAAGAAACATTTTAATAAAATGTTTATGTGAAAAATATAAGTTTCCAACTCAAAACTAATTGGTAATGAATGATGAGATTCATGTACTATTATATTGAGTTATCGGACGCTGAGAGAGATTATATATATACCAGCCGAGGTTGGACATGGCATAGGGTAAGCTGAGTACACCAGCGCCGACCATGGCGGTGACATTGTGAAACGCAGAGTACCACCATTTGGCATTTCTAGAGGATGTTATTGGCAACCAATCGTCCACATTCTTTTGCTTTGCTGACGCATCTTTGCTTGGGGACATCTGATTTTCGTTTTCCCCCATGTTAGTTTGGCTTCAAAGGAGAGGAACAATGTGACGAGTAAAGATACTATCAGAAAGGATGAGAATCAAGAATACTTAAGAGCATGAGACAATTCTTTTTTTTTTGAAACGTCGTTAGATATATCTGTCTTGTAACAATAATCACTACAAAAATTCCAGTTATTTTATATAACTGGATTACACTATTTTCATCCTTTGACACCTTTTAATTAATTAAAAATTGAAAGAATGTGTGGGCTGTTACGGTGTTAACTCAAGACAGGTTAGTTGGTGTACTGTTTCACAAAAACAGTCATGAGTTTATGGAAATGTCAAGCTGTATGTTCTCTAATTAGTCAAGTCAATGCTTTCTCAAAAATTCAAAATACATGAATTTCGGGGTGGCTTAATGTAAACAGATTTTTGCTTGACTTTTTTTTTTTAACTGTTATATTGATTTACTAATTTTGGGGGTGGATATTATACAAGTCACAACTACACAACCAATATTTTCCTCTTTTAAAAATGTCTCACAACTCACAGTTCATTGCTTTCAACTTTTAGGTGAAATATCTTTTTTTTTTAAGATTGTTTACTATATAAAGAAGATTTATCAAGTGTGCTGTTGGGAAAACGATCAATGCATAAAAAAACAATAGATTTCCATTACGATATGTACATGTACTAACAAATGTAAAAATTCGTCAAAACGTTGAGCTGTCAAATAGTAATTGGGAAAAATATCAAAAAAGCATAAATTTTTAAAAATGGATGTTTTAATTATGAGTTTATAAAATGTCATTTAAATTTTAAACTTTTTGTTGACTTTAAAAATAAATAGCAAACTTTTGTGATTCACACTGTTAAATTTACTAACAGAACACGATGACGGAGTTAACTTACCGTTAACAGTTCCGTTATGTCAAAACGACATAGTTTTTTTTCAACAAAAAAGTCAGAAAAGCATAACCTTTCAAAAAGTGGGCATTTTAATCACGAACTTACAAAATGTTATTTAAATCCCAAATTTTTGGTTGACTTTCAAATTAAATAGCAAAATTTTGTTGATTCGGAAGAATGAGACACGCCGTTAAGTTCACTAACAGAACATGATTACGAGGTTAAATTGACGTGAACCTCTTCATAAAGTCAAAAAAACATTGTATCTCTTTTAATAAAATGACGTCGTTTTAACCTATTGAAGGAATAAAAAATTCTCAAATCGCGAAACACAATCTAAAAATTCCCAAATTGATTCTCAAATCCCTAACCCTAGAAATCTCTTTGTTGATCTTCTATCATTTTCGTATTTAACAAACACAAACCATGTTCATACCACACAATTGTTTTAAATCCACATTGTTTTAAATTGTGTGTTATGAACCTACAACATGTTGATGCCGGATCCCAAACAAAGGGATCAGTCCTCTAACAGTATGACACATATCTGCCACCTTGTCATAGCAAAGGAAAAGCGGCTCGGTCTGGGAAATATCAAAGATGGATGGACCGAGGTAGTGTTCGGAAGAGCGGACCGAGAGTTCGACGGAGGATAGGAGTTTACGAAGTGGCGAGGAAGCGCATAGCAAAAGGGAGTTCACAGAGTGACACACATCGACGAACTGAAGGAGAATGCAGTTCAAGAATCAAGACGTTATAACATTTAAGACCAAATCGAAACAAACATTTTCAAGAAAAATCATAGGATTAATTAGAATTTATTCATAGCATTTAAGTCTCGAATTATGTATAAATATAGATTCCCATAGCCTTGTAAGGAGGAGGATTTTTGTCACAAAGAGAATAATAATAAAAATTTTACATATTTCTTTTTTAGCAATACATTTTACTTTACAAGCTCTAGATTATATTTTGGGTGTTGGATCTATATCCACACAATATTTGGCTTGAACCTATATTGTTTTAAATTGTGTGTTATGAACATGGTTTGTGTTTGTTTTCCCTTCTTTTATCTGCACAATTTGAAACCAAACAAAGTAATTTGAAACCAAACAAGAAACAATGAAATCAAACGTTTACAACACGGTCTCCGACGACACCCGATGTCACAGAGCTTGAACTCATCGGAATATTGAGAACATAATCACAAGGAGAAAATCTAAACGAGAGAAGATTGATAGAGAACCCACTAAAACAAAAACGAGAGAAAATCGATAGAGAGATTTCTAAAGTTAGGGATTTGAGAATCATTTTGGGATTTTTTAGATTGTGTTTCACGATTTGGTGATTTTTGATTCCTACAATAGGTTAAAACGACGTCTTTTATTAAAAGAGATATTGTGTCATTTTGACTTAATGAAGATGTTAACGTCAATTTAACCCCGTAATCGTGTTCTGTTAGTGAACTTAATGATGGGCCTTATTTTTTCGAGTCAACAAAAGTTTGCTATTTAATTTGAAAGTCAACCAAAAGTTTGGGATTTAACTGACATTTTGTAAGTTCGTGATTAAAACGACCACTTTTTGAAAATTCATGCTTTTTAAAAATTTATCATTAAAAAAGAAAACTATGTCGTTTTGACATAACGGAGCTGTTAACTGTACATTAACCCTGTCATCGTGTTCTGTTAGTGAATTTAACGGCGTGTCTCATTCGTCCGAGTCAACAGAAGTTTGCTATTTATTTTTAAAGTCAACAAAAAAATTATGATTTAAATGGTATTTTGTAAGTTCATGACTAAAACGTCCATTTTTAAAAATTTCATGTTTTTTTTTACATTTTTCCCAATAGTAATTACATATGAGAAGAGCGTCCACAAGCTCTTACAAAGAGGACAAAGGACTCGGGATCAGTCAAGGGTTCGTCGTCTCCAATATTTTACATAGCTTATTCATTTCTACGTGTTTCTTATTACGACTATGCGTTACTTTAAAGCGTTATCGAATAATCAGTTTGGTTCCTTAACTATTTGGGGATCGATTTAGTTTTGGTTCCTTAAATATTTTTAAGAGACGAGAGATTCAAGCGTGATCTCTTTGGTTTGTGCGACTTTGGATTATGACCTAAGAATTAGGGGTTTCCGGCCGCTTTCAGGTCTATAACAAATTTACAATAGAGTTAGTAGATCAATTCTGCATACGAGATAGCAACAATGTTATTGATCCGGAAAAACTGATCTGATTCTGATTGGGCTTTCAGGTGTATCCGTTGTTTGCTTCTGTTGGAGTAGCTGTTGGAATTTGTGGAATGCAACTTGTTAGGAACATCTCCACTTATCCTGAAGTCAGGTTAATATACACACTCTCACTAATTATGATTATTTAGTTAGTAGATGGTTGTTTGTTTATCGTCGTTTATCATGTGTCTTGTGTATGAAATTTGGGTGAATGAAACATTATCAGGGTTACAAAGGAGAGAGGTACGCTGAGCACAGTTTAAGGAAGTTTGTACGCAACAAAGCTCCTCAGATCATGCCTTCCATCAATGGCTTCTTCTCCGACCCCAAGTTCTGAGGAAATAAAACATTAGTGGTGTGCTTTGTTATGATGTTGGCGATTATATAACCAGTCCTGGTCATGATGGATGAATTTGGGAATATAAACATTAGTGGTGCCCTTCGTTTTTGCACCTCCTTTCTTATGTTTCCCCTATTGATTTGGTTTGTATAAAACCATCACTTGAAACATCTTTGAAATGATTATATTAAATTAAGTGGCAATGGTATAAATTTATAGTTTTGTGTACACAGCATTTGTCTGATATTGTTTCACTTGTTTTAACATAATAACTAAGAAAATTTCTTAATATTCTAAAAAAAGGTACTGAGTTTCAATGTTTCATTGTTTTATTTCTCTACCAATGTAAGAATCTATAAATTGGATAGGAGACTAGAATTGGGTTAATGCGTCTCCTCTCCATGGCCGTTGTGATACCATTTGTCACCGGTGCATGTTTATTTCCCTACATACAGTATGTAACAATCTATAAATTGAATTTTTATTTTACTCCTCTAATGGTTAGTGTCTACCGTCTACGTCTACTCTATTATCAGATCTATCTCATCACAAGTACAATTAGAACAAAGGCACAACAGTGGAAAGAATTATGATTAGGCTGGGCCTCATAAGTAAGCTCTAATGGGCCTTCTTTGAAACAAAAACACTCAAAAGACAGTTTCTTCTTCATCTTTCTCTTATCGCTTAAAAAAACCGACCGGTCTAGAACGAACAATCTGGTTCTCTTGTAAGAGAAACCTCTCATGTCTTTTGGAATGTGATTTGTTGTGTTGATGGTGACGAGAGTTGTTCAAGTATCGTCTACTCAATTCATATCTTCATCGTCTCGAAATGGCAGAGTTCTCTACCTCAATTGTGATTCTGGTAATATCATCGAACACCTTGCGTGCTTAATGATTCTTAATTTTCACTTTGGTGAAACGCAAAATTACAAACTTTACACGCATAACCAGTTCGCTGCTTGTCATTTTTCTGGGTTTAGTTGATTTTGTTCCTTTTTCAGTTTCTGAATCTGTATGATGCTTTTGAAGTTTAAAGATTGTTTTTTTCATCTAGTTTTGGGAAGAAGATTCCAGGGTAGTTCTGGGTTTCATTTAATAGATTGGAAGTAGTGAAATGGCTTGATTAAACTTGGTTATATGTTTGTTTGCAAGATGATTCCTCTAACTTTTGTAATAATAGTCTGTGGTTTCTATAGGGTGTTGAAGCCAAATAAAGTTACTTTCAACAGTATGATTCTTTCAGCTATGAAGACTTGCTCAATTTCTGGATTCCACACTCTTCACCCTAAGTCATTCTCATCAGTTTCATCGAGAAAGAAGTTTTCTTCTACTGCTTCACCACTCATCTCTCAAACCACTTCACCTTTTGTTCATCCTCGTTCATCACTACTTGTATCAAGCCATCTCTCTCCATCTGATATCCCTCAAAAATCAGAAGAATGGTTTGCTTTACGAAAAGACAAGTTAACCACTAGTACATTCAGTACAGCGCTTGGCTTCTGGAAAAAAAATCGGCGTGCCGAGCTTTGGCATGACAAGGTATATGACTTAGATACAAGAGTCTTGGAGGATTCTGCACGGTTTGCTATGAACTGGGGTGTACAGATGGAATCAGCTGCGATAGAGAGGTATAAACGAATTATGGGTTGTGAGGTTGGCTCAATGGGATTTGCTATGCACTCCAATGAGCAGTTTCAGTGGCTTGGTGCTTCTCCCGATGGAATTCTCGATAGCTTTGGTATTTTAGAAGTGAAATGCCCGTATAACAAAGGGAAAACCGATACTGTATTGCCGTGGAAAAAAGTTCCTTACTATTACATGCCTCAGCTGCAAGGTCAAATGGAGATAATGGACCGGGATTGGGTCAACTTGTACTGCTGGACACGAAATGGAAGCACGGTTTTTCGTGTGGTGAGAGACCGAAGCTATTGGAGAATCTTACATGATGTATTACGAGAGTTCTGGTGGGAGAATGTGATTCCTGCAAGGGAGGCATTGTTGTTAGGGAAAGATGATGAAGAGGTGAAAAAGTATGAGCCATCATCTACGCATAAGCGAACCGGGCTTGCTATCGCCAAAAGCTTAAGTTTGGCTGCAGAATCAAAACTAATATGCAGAGAAATCGCAGATCATGTTGAGTTCTTTTAGATTGATTTGAGAATGAATCTCGTAATATCTTCTGATTCTTGAGCTGATCATTCATCTTATTAGATCATGTAGTACATTTATGAAACTTGTTAAATCATGCAACATTGTTTAATCTGTTAAATCAAAGTATACATTCTAGACTATCTGGATATTGGAGGAGGGTTCTTGTATGTGAAATGTGTTCATTGTAAAAAAATAGGTGAAGACAGTTAAGACCAAAGATGGTATATATTTAAGATAAGAAAACAAATAGGACAAAATTCTTTGCGCCAACTAAACAGATGACCAAAAACAGAGAGGAGTTGGTTACCAAAAATAAAGAGAGAAACTGATACTTATAGAGTCAAACCATGGACAATGAACAAGAACAACAAAGCTAAAAATAAATAATTAAAGAGATTTTTCTCTAAGCTAGTGATTCTTTGATTCTGAAACATCTGCAAGAAGAGAAGATGGATTCGGGTTTATCGTGGGCTGATCAATGGGATTATACAAACCCTGATCCTCTTCCGAGTTCGACAAAAGAGGATGAGAGCAACAAGAAGAACAAGAAGAAGAGAGATGATGGAAGCAAAAGCAGTCTTGGGAAGACCATACTTGGGTTCAAATGGATGAAGGAACTCCGCAAGAAATCTGAAAAATGATTACTATAGAGAACGTTTTATTCCACTGCCATTGCCATTGATTCTTGTGTATTCTTCTGTGAATAATCGATTATTTCTATTAACCGATTCAATGATTGGTAACTATCACCACAGCCAAAGAATTGAAATGAGAAACTAACCAAAATCTTAAATGGGTCAAAACAACTAAAACTTGATCAATCCAAAAAAAAAAGAAAGAGAAAAATGGAAGGGGTGATTTGAAGTTTTGTGATTTGAAGTAGTCCTTTTTAACTTATAAAACGTAAGGGGTTGTTTTGTTCATCTCCTAGACTTCTTTTTTGAGGCCTTAGAGGAAGAAGGTGCGGCCGCACTCTGAGCTTTAGAACTAGTTGCTTGGTTTGACTTTGAAGATGAAGGAGCTGCTTCTTGTTTATCTCTGGTCACTGCACCCTGCGAGCCACGGACCTGAGCTGCTCTCTTGTCCTTCCTCTTGGGTCTGTAACTTGACCTTTCTCTTTTGGGTAGCCACCTTTCAGGGTCTGGAGGTGGACCTGGGTTTGCCGGATCAAATCCTTTGGGATACTTTGGCTTTCTCTTCCTCTTCCTCTTTGCCTTCTCTTTGCTCTTCACTTCTTCCTGCATCGCTGAAGCAGCAGCACCTTCAATGGGTTTTGCACCAGAGGTCTTTTCTAGGTTATCCACATCAACAGCCCTCAATCCGGGTAACGGGTTTAGCTGTTTCTCGTAAGTTTCTGCTTTCTCAACATTGACACGAGCAAGTGTAGTCACAAGACCAACCAGAGCCTCGGTGCTTCTATGGCTTTGCACAATCTCCTCGTATAGCTGTGAAGCCTCCTCTTCTTTACCATGCCTGAGCTTGAAGGAAGCAGCCTGTGGCATCAATATGCTAAGCTTATTGTCCTCTGTCATCGAATTTGACCACCAGTTAATTGCTGAATCAAGAACAGCAGCGGCACCATCATTATCCCCAGCACGCTCTTTGAGGGCAACAATGGTGGCAACAGTTCCAGGCAAATGTTGGATATCAGATATTTTGGACAGGGACTCGGCTGCGACATGAGGATGACTGGCAGAAGCAGCAATTTGTGCCCTGGCAAAGAGAACCAACTTAGACTTTTCTGGGAACCTTTCGGCAAACTGTCCCAGAAGTTCTTCAGCTTTGGCAGCCTTGTTCTCTCTCACCAAAACAGCAGCTTGAAGCAATGTAGGAATAACACTCTCAGGAAACAAGGCCGGCAGTGCAGCAGAAAGTTCTCGTGCCTGAGGTAGAAGATTCTCTAAACTGGTTAAACAGAATATGCAAAGAAGAAAATAAGAGAGGAATAAACTAGATTTTAAGTTAAAAGGACCTGATCCATCTTATTTGCATGGAGGAGCAGAAGGATGCGATTGGCATATATAACCTCCTTATGTTTCTGCGCAAGCTTTGCATCAAGTGCTTGAGAAAGCTGAAAATTTTGGGAGTCTTTTTCTTTCAGCTTATCAAACTTCCTCAAGCCATCAGAAACATCTCTGGAACCTTTCAAGGCAATAAGATTGTTCACAGCAACAGCAACGGATGACTCATCAGCCAGATTTCGTTTAATGATGTCTACATAAGAGTTGGTGGATTCTTGACTTTGTCCAAGGACCTGAACGAATAAAAAAAACTACATTACTAGCGACTGGAAGAACAGGATGTTAAAGAAAAGACGAGCAGCATTAAAAAAATACCTGTTGGACATATGCTAATTGGACAGTAATTGGGGCCAGCTCAATCTCAATATCCTCATCAGCAAGATCGTCGTCAGTGAGGATTTCCTGACCAATTCTGTCTCAAAGCAACAGTACATTTATCAAGTATGAGTACATTGTACAAGACTTGAAAAATCAGTAGTCAATGATCAGCATAATAAAAGTGTTGATAAAGATACAGAAAAATGAAATCATGTATACATCCCTACATACTACATTGATGTGATTATCAAAGGCAAGATGTTCATGGTAAAATGATTAACTAGTTGGCAGTGGTGAATTAAGACCAAACAGCAAGGTCCAGTGTTAACAACTATTTTAGCAAATTACTGATCCTATTTAGTATAGCTAAACCTAAACACACAAACAATTGCATTAATGCTAGAGGAGCGTCAAGAGGAAACCACTAGTAGGAACAATGGCCCAGGAGACCTAAACAATGAGGAATACTAAGTAAAAGAGAGATTAATATACCTCTTGGCAGTGAGTAAAAGTTGTTCAGCATCAGCATAGTTATTCTCTTCAATCAAAGAGCAAGCAAAGTTATAAGCCAGCTCAAAATTACTAGTTGGTTTGATCCTCAAAGCATCCAATGCTCTTTTCACTTGAGAAGATTTTCCAGCTGAAATCAACCCTGCGACGAGATTGACTTCTAACGAATCAATGTCATTCTTAGACTTTTTCAAATTTTGATACACATCCACACAAGCATCTGCTTTTCCCAGACGGTACAGAATCTGAGCTTCCAAAAGCAAAGTCTCAGAATCTCTCGCTCGACCTCTTAAACATGCAATAGCCTCATCTAACTTGTTTTGACGGTATAAGCAATACGCCTATTCACAGAAACATTCAATTCCAGCCAATCGTATAAGCATAAGCATTTTTTCAAATCAAATGTAGTTCCATTAATGCAGAAATTAGTATATACCTTATGAAACCCTAGATCGATTTGAAGCTTCTGGGAGGATTGAATGACGGAGAGAGCATCATCGATCTTGTCGTCTTTAAGTAACGCCACTAATTTGCATCGGATCGCATCCTCATCGGTAGGTGCGATTGACAAAACTGAAACAAAATCACGATTTCAATTTTTTACAAATCAATAAGAATTATAGGAGGGGGAAGGGAGGTAAAAGTTCTGAACCTTGATCAGCGACCTTGACGGCTTGTTCAAATTCAGATCGCTCGATGTGCCTATTAAGGGAAGTGAAGAGATCTTCCATTGCCGGAGGAGGTTGTGAAGTCGAAGCTCTGGGTTTTTCTTTCGATTTCGGAGGCATGGCTTGAATTTTCTGGGGGAAACAAATACCGGAGAAGAAATTGGGATCAGACTATAGATTTTTTTTGGTTGAGGGTTTGCATTGTTTCAACGAATTGATGATGAAATGTTATAATATAAGATATGGGCTATTTTATGGGCCTATGGGACCTTATCACACTCGTGATCCAATTATCCGACTTTTTTTTACATGAACGTAGAAAATTTATGGATTTAGAGTTTAGTTTTTATGAATTTAGAATTAGGATTTGTGTTAATGAAATGATACTCAATGAATAAGTAGTATACGAAGTGAAAATGCGTAAATTTTATATAGAACACCTAAAATAGATTTATTCTTCCAAAATTCAGAAAATACACTATTTTAGACTCAGATTTTAATTGTTGGGTTAGAGCTAAGATTGTTGGGTCTACGTTTAGTTTTTAGGATTCAACGTTTAGTTTCTATGATTTTGACTATTTTATTAATTTAAAAACTATAAACATATAAAATGATTTTTTTTAATGTGTCCACCTATTAATTTAGATGATAAAAAGTGTCCACATATTAATCAATCTATGAAAAACTGTACAAACTGTTACCAAACTATTAAAAATTTGTCTCATAAACCTTATGTTACATAATTGGTATTTTCACATAAACGTTTTGCCCATTTATCTTATATATATATATATATATATATATATATATGTTGTTGCCATAATATGTTATTGTCCCGGTCTAAGAAACATTGTTGTTAATATCGCCGCTCATGGTATAAGGGTTTTAATACCTCATCAGTTTCAAGATCAACAAGATTATCAAAATATCATTTTCATGCGATTTTTGTTGAAAATTCATAACTTTTTACAACAAATCGGCATGATATCCAAAGTTTTGGGAAACCAATAAAGTTTATATCTAAGAACACATACAAATATAACATTTAATTATATGCTGTCTTCATATGATGATGGGTTCTCATGCTAATTCACCATTCATTATTCGAGTAATTTTGGTTCATTTAAACAAAATTCAAACATGTCATATGTGAAAAAGTTATGGATTTTAGTATGATCACGAAATTAGATAAATTTATGTGAAGCTATTAAAGCCAAACACGATTAAATGAGATAATTCTAATATCCTAACCAAATTATATATAACAGTAAACCGAATATCTAACAAAACTACAGATTCCAAAAAAAAATGCCCTTGTGTGTAGTAGATAATACTTTTAGCAATTCAAGTTGGTTGATGGCTACCTTTTTATTTGTTGCATATGTGTGTTAGTTATTTGATTTTATTTTAAAATCTTGGCATTCAACAAATTCTCTTTAATATCAACCCACTTGTAATTTTCATCTGGTGGATACTATTTCAACAGTCCTTTAAGAGAAGAAGGAATGTAGATCAGTATTGTATTGATATAAAGAACTTTTCGTAATGAACAAATCGTAAAGCCAAAGTCCCCATCAGATGTCAAAAGGATTAAGACTCTTTTGAACATCGAGTTATTTCGTTAAAAATCCGCAACTTTCATCCCATGAATTATTTCGTTATCCGCAACTTGTTTCCCTTCTAAAAATATATATAACACTATCTTGCTGACAAGAAAGATAATATCACGTAAGAATACAACACAATGCAAAAAGATTATAAAAATATTTTCGTTAAAAATATTTTTTTCTTTGTTAATGATTAATGGAAGATACGATGATCTCAATTTGCTTCCACAATGTTTTTTTTTTGTTTTTTTAAAATTTGGTTTTAGAGAATGTGTTTGGAAGAACGTGAACGTCGCAATCCTTCTCGATCATAAAGTGCTCCGTATTTCTTAGAGCGAATATTTGGTGGATAGTGTTTCGATCAGACCGGTAATACGACGTTGAAGTTTTCTGAGTCGGAGTTGTCGGTGACGGTGGGTGGTGGTGGTAAAATACTTGAGGAAGTAAAATATTTCTCTAGATAAGTCCAAATAGAATTTGAATTAGAATATGGTTATGTATCATGTTTTTGATGACTAGCCTTATGCTGGGTGCATACTCAGTTTGTTATTTTTATCTCATCAATTTCTTCTTCCGATCTAACTTTGTGTTAGTTGAAAAGTTTGATCTCATTACTTATAACCTTTTTATGCTCACTTCTTCTTTGTTAGTCTTAGCGAGAATCTATTTTTTGGTACTTGCAACGAATTCTTCGCGATGTAAATTGTTTGTTGAATAATACTCTCTCATATGTTTTCTTAGCATTCCCTCATATGGTTTGCCCGCAGAGGCGGTCATGTAATATATGAAGCCCATGCAAAATGAAATATATTATATATATATATATATATTTGAAAAGAATATTTTTTTTTTCAAAGCAAATTAACAAATTGGAAAAGTATATTTTATTTTATTGGCATATAAATTATCTACTAGTTTATTTTACATGTCATATAATATATAATATATAACATATTTAGTATTTTATTACAAAATTAAAAAAAAACCGTAAAATAATGGGTCCCTAATTTGGCTCAATAAATTGAGGGTCATGCAAATGTTTCGAACTAATGTCCTCACTGCCTGACTCAAATCTTTCTCAGAAAGTTGTTTGTCCCAATCTATCGGCCATAAGATTGTATTTCCATAGTGAAACTGTCGACAAATGTGCCACGAACGATTTAGTCTTCCATTTCTAAGGTAATCATTTATATACACTACAAATTTTCCATATACTTAAATTCTAGTTGGGGTGGTCGATTTAAAACTATCACACTCAGCAATCGTAAAGAAACTCTGATCTCATCTAGGTTTTCTCGGCAACGAATCATGATTGGGTGCTAGTAAATTGGAAATCGTGAATTCTTGGTTTCAACATGGACTCTATCAATCTCTATATAAACTCTTCATGTTGGTTAAGTGTCCCAATTATACAATCACTTATCAATATCTCTAAATGTTGTTGAGCGAGGAAACATCCACGTATCATTTGTTACGAAAAAACACTTGTTTCCTCTAATTATGCTAATTAATGAAACTAATTATGAAAATATATTTTTTTAGAACTTTTCTAAAACATTCTCATAATTTCCTACTTATTAAACTTTTTTCGAAAACGCTTTGGGAGCCCTAGCCATTCCCAACCGACGGTTGAAGGCTTTCGTAGCTCCACCATCGGTTGGATTAAGGTTGATATGTTTCGTTTTAAGGTTTTAGTGGTGATATTATCTCACAACCATCTTTTGATTTCATGAAAGAGATAATAAGTGATTATTTCGACATATCTATAAGCGAAGGTTATAGGCGACGGTCCTCCGATTAATCTTTCGCCTTAGGATTTGTTCAACAAAGCTGAGAAGATTTATTTTTATTGTGTTTTGGTGGTTCGATGTTTTGAGTTGAGTTTTTATCGCAATTAGTTCTTTTTTTTTGCTGATTTTCTCTTGACTTTCAACCGGTCGATCTACAACCTTCAACATCAAGAGTGATAGGTGAAATGGTTGAGCAACTTTTTCTAGTTTAGTTTCCTCTATTCGAGTTCAAGACCAGATCTGGTCGAGATCTGATTAATTATTGATTTTTCTCAATCGGACATTAGTTGAGTATATCTCGATGTTACTGATGTCAGCTATTAACGGAGTAAGTAAGACGCAGATCCATCAAGTCGGAGTAAGTAAACATATGTTTTAATTTTAGAAATCTATCAAACAGCAAGGACATGAAGACCAAAAGTTTTCAGTGAAGTTTGTGATTTTCATCAACATAAAAGACAACTTCTTATCTCAGAGAAGAACCACTGAGTATATTAAGATTTAATTGATAAAAAATTAGTTTTAGCGTTTTTGGTTTGTAGTTTTTGTGTGTTCAAAATTATCTCCCTCTTTAGGGATGTTATCACTGGGGATTTCAACATCTTCCACGAGCTTAGTTTTGGGGATATGTATTTCTTGCGATTGTAACTTCATCACTTTTAATATATTTAAGCGGAAAAAAACTTCCTACTCATTAAATATGCTTAATTTAATAAAAATCATTAAACTAACATTTTTTGGTAAAAATATAGATTAATAATTATCAAATATATATATATATATATTAAAACTGAAAATAATAAAAGTTATATGCAAAAATAAAATTTAAATACTACTCCTTGGTATTTCTAGATACATCTTTGAATTAAATAAAAATTGAAATTGAAGGAAAATAGATTTTTCCGTCAGTCTCACTTTTTTCCTTGGGTCCATCAGCGAGCGAGAGGCTTTTCCCTCCCAGTCGCTCTTTTTTTTTTTCTATCGCGAGAAAATAGCAGCGGAAAATGACAGAAAACGATGGAAACGACAAGAAAATGGAAGGATCTAATCCTAAGAAGAAGCTTAACCTTGTTACCTTCACCGGAACGGCTGGTCTGTTAGGACTCGCCGTCAGTTTCGCCATCTTCGCTTTCAAGTCTCGCAAGCAAAAATCCAAGAAGAAAGGTACTCTCTCACTCTCACACACACTCTCATCTTCATTTCAGTTCCTCTTGGCTTGATTCCGCTTTATTCGAATTCAAATTTCACAATGTCGTGTTGATTTTTTGAAATTTAGGTCTTCCTGGTTGTGATACTGTTTGTGTTAACCTATCTGCGAAGGAGATTCTCGAGTTAGCTGACGAAATTATCTTCAAGTCCACTCGTGTTCATGATTCTGTTGCCTTGGTTCCTCTAAATAAGGTACTTGAAATTACTGGATTAAGTTAGAAAAAAAATCAGATGGATATGGAAATGTTTCTGAGTTGATTCTATCGTTGTTAATGCTTGTGTAGATGTCTTATGAGAATGTTGTATTGCCGTTGGCGGAATTGGAAGCAAGACAACTCTCGCTTATACAATGTTGTGTGTTTCCTAAGATGTTATCGCCTCATGATGATGTTCGTAAAGCCAGTGCTGAAGCTGAGCAGAAGATCGACGCTCATATTCTCTCTTGCAGGTGATTTGGATGAAAATGCTGTTTTGAATTTCTGATTCACTTTATTAAATTTTATATGAAATTGATGATCATGTCTTTGTGCAAGCTTATTATCAGAAAACGAGAAGATGTTTACCGAGTTATCAAAATTTATGCTGCAAAGGGAGCATCAATCTCTCCTGAAGCTATATGCTATCTACAATGTCTGGTAAGGAAAATTGAATCATGTGCTCCTCCTATATATATATTTTTCTCTGAGCTTCATGAGCTTCTTTTCATAGCACATTTGCAAGAGTTGCTTGTTGACTTTTGTTGCCTTTACTAAGCTGTGTGAATTGAACAAAAGTATTGATTTCTGTTTGATCAGTGACAGGTTAGAGACTTTGAGGACAATGGTCTGAACCTTACTGCAATAAAAAGAGAGGAAGTGGAGAGACTGATGAATGAAATTGATGAGCTAAGCTCGCGATACGTTAAGAATTTAAATGAAGATAGTTCTTGTCTCTTTTTCACCGAGGCTGAGCTTGCTGGTTTGCCTCTAGAATTTCTTCAGGTGTTTATTCTAAATGTTATCTAGCTTACTCTGTCACATGCAAATTTGTGACACTGTAAGTCTCGGACATGATTTTTTTTCTGAACTATTTCTCATTTCTGCTTTTTATCCTGCAGAGTTTGGAAAAAACTCAAAATAAAGAATTTAAGCTCACCTTGGAAAGTCGTCACGTGGCAGCTATTCTAGAGTTGTGCAAGGTAATAATTCCCATGTACCTTTTTGTTTGCCATGCCACAGGAATGGTGGTAGATACAGTTGTTGATGGTAGCTTAATTTATAACCAGGAACAATTTCAAATCTCCCTAAGTGTCCATGCCAATCCATTATAATCTGCCTTAGAACAAATTTTGGCTTTTGTTTTACTTTGCAGATAGCCAAGACAAGGAAGACAGTGGCTATGGCATATGGGAAAAGATGTGGAGATGCCAATATTCCGGTGTTACAAAGATTGGTACTTGCGTATCTATTCTAGAAACCTTTGACAGAAACCTCCCGCCCACTTCAATCAGTTGACTTCTTACTTTTCTTGTCTCTGTAGGTTCAGTCGCGCCATAAATTAGCTCGCTTACTTGGTTATGCACACTTCGCAGATTATGCTCTTGATCGTAGAATGTCAAAGAAATCAATTAAGGTTTGTGAAAGATCCTTTAAGTGATTAGTTTATCATTCTTAGTTATCTCTTTTGTAATGACACCCTTCTTTTGTCCAGGTGATCAGGTTCCTGGAGGACATCTCTTCCAGTTTAACCGATTTGGCTATTAGAGAGTTTTCCATTTTGAAAGACTTGAAGGTAAAAAATAATTTTGGTATTTCACATAGTAGGTGATTCTTTTCTCAATACCTAATTTCCGGGTTCTAATATCAGAGGAAAGAGGAAGGGGAGATGCTGTTTGGCGTAGAAGATCTTTTATATTATATAAAGATGGTAGAGGAGTTGCAGTTTGATCTTGATTTTGGAGATATCCGACAATATTTTCCTGTCAATTTGGTCCTTGCCGGAATCTTTAAAATATGCCAGGACCTTTTTGGTGAGTTTACTCTTAAATTATTTGGGGTCTTCATAAGTTTTGCTTTGCTTATGTGGCTCGACGATATTTAATGTTTATTTATTTCATCCTCGTCATAGCTTGCTGACCCATCTTATGATTTCTCCATGCAGGAATAAAAATTGAGGAGGTTACAGAAATTGATGTCTGGTATTATGATGTTCGAGCTTTTGCCGTATTTGACTCTGGGTCTGGAAAGCTTTTGGGTTATTTCTATCTTGACATGTTTACAAGGTCCATTAGCAATCTTTGCACATCAGTCTCTTCAGTTTCACAGCCTCCATTTCATTTTAAGTTGAGAGGATAATTTTGTTGGATAGGGAAGGGAAATTTGGTCACAGCTGTGTGGTGGCTCTTCAGAACAATGCACTGTTCTCCAATGGTGAATGTCAGGTGACAATCCTACATCCATGTCGGACCTTTATGTGGAAATGTCATGCAACCCAAAATATTTATCGATTTTGGGATCATGTGGATGTATTTTAAGTGTTAGTTTTCCTATTCTGGCATTTATTTTCTTTCTGTTTCCGTCTCCAGATTCCCGTGGCGTTCCTTATTGCACAGTTTGCAAAAGATGGTTGTGGTGAAGCTGTGCCATTGGGATTCTCTGAGGTTGTTAATCTTTTTCATGAGTTTGGCCATGTGGTACGTGAATGAGATTGCTTACTTAGAACAGTAGAATAAATTCTGGTGTATATCTTTTGTATATATCAAAGGATGTTATGAGCTGATGTTCTTTGCTAACCATTGGCAAATAGGTTCAACATGTCTGCAATCGTGCTTCATTTACTAGATTCTCGGGCCTACGTGTTGACCCAGACTTTCGGGAAATCCCTTCTCAGTTATTGGAAAACTGGCAAGTAAACTGTTTTTCTTACTGTATGAACACCTATCCTTACTGATGGAATATGATTCTGGTATCTCTAGGTGCTATGAGACTTTCACCTTGAAGTTAATATCAGGTTATCGTGAGGTGAGTGCTTTTCATGACTAAATTGTCGACAATCGACAATTGTTCTTTGCTGGACTTTGTTATAATAATTTCGTTCATTTGATTCCTGGTGCCCTTTCAGACTGTGACTGCTTTATGTAATTTATTGGACCTGCAGGATATCACCAAGCCACTTGTGGATGAAGTCTGCAAAACACTAAAACGTTGGAGATATTCTTTCTCTGCACTCAAGTCGCTTCAGGAGATATTATACTGTGAGACATCTCTGCACATGTCTTTTCTGAAATACCATCCAAATTGACTTTTAATGAGCAACTGTCAAAAGTTGTCTTGATGATTATATACCTCTTCGTTTTGATATTTTGTAGTTTTATTCACTTTAATATTAATTACTTACAATTGTTAGGACAATTGGTTTGTTAGTAAAACCAGTAGATAGTGGTTCTTATTATGCGTTAGAGGTCTAAGAAGCTCATGTAGATGTAAAATGTGGCATTGACTAATGATGTTTGAAACGTCGAATGATTAGGTATGTTTGATCAAATCATATATTCAGACGAAGATGCAGACTTTATCCAGCTAATCAGGAATCTTCATCCAAAGGTAAAAGTAGAAACTCTCAAAGCAATCTGCGGTGCGTAAATTATCTTATATGTAGTCTCTCACTCTCTATATAGGTAATGATTGGGCTACCAGTGGTGGAAGGAACTAACCCTGCTTCATGTTTCCCACGCGCTGTAATTGGCTCTGAAGCAACATGTTACAGCCGTCTATGGAGTGAGGTAATGATTGATTTTTGCACTGTGGTGATCCGCACTGATTGCTCTATCTGATAATCCGGTTATTTCCACAGGTGTATGCTGCTGACATATTTGCTTCAAAATTTGGGGATGGGCATCCGAATCTGTATACAGGGTTACAGTTCAGAGACAAAGTAAGAAAGCGTATTCACTTGTTTATTCTTTAAATTTAGTAGTAGCCTGTGAATTTTACTAACACCAGCTTTGGTCTTAGGTGTTGGCTCCAGGAGGAGGCAGAGAACCAATGGAACTTCTCACCAGTTTCCTTGGACGAGAACCATCAACACAAGCTTTCATCGATAGCCGAAGACAATATAGTTTGTGATATCAGCATCTAACATTAGAATCCTCTAATGAATCTAAGAACACTGTTTTGTGAAGCTGACTAAGTTTTTGTTCGTTTATTGTTGTTTAGTACTGTAATGAGTTGAGAAGACCAAACGATTTAGTTGGAAATTGGAATCATTAATTTTTTACCGTTCTCTGCAACTTCATCAAATTACATTTTGAAGTATGGTCCTGGTTCAGTTAAACCGGGTAGGATACGTGGCAGTTCCAAGTAGATAAGGTACGAATCCACGAAATCATCATCCCAAAAAACTCTACGTTTGCACAGAACACTAGTGGTGGTGAATCTGGTCCTTAATAATGGAAGTGAGTATGTCTCTGAACGCGTTAACTCGGCTTCCATTGAAGAACACAGGAAGATTCGAAGAGGTTGGTTTAGCAAGACACTCGCTTTTCAGCTCAAGAACGGCATGTCGAGAGACGGTGCAGCAGCAACGTCGGATGGTTTTTGTGGTGGAGGCAAAGGGGAAGAAAGGTATGGCGGCGCGTCAGTATCAACGTCCACCTCCTCCTATGCCTAAGATTGAAGATGATGGAAACCCAAGATTTGTTATCTTCATTCGTATGGCCAATGTTCGTCTTTTTTTCACTCTTTTCTTCATTAGTTTCGAGTAAAATTGTTAGCTTGGTTGGTTCTGTTTGCAAAGTTAGATACTTTATCTCAATTTGACCCTCACTACATAAAATCATCAAATTACAATTGTTCTGGTTTCATTTTAGCTCTTGTTGTGAAATTGAACAGGTGTATCTTTGGTACCCTTTGAGTATAATAGCTGGTGGTACCACTGCTAAGATCATGGTTGCTGCAAAAGATAACCTTTTGGGGAAGTATATCTACAAAGACACCATTGCCAGAAACATTGCCGCTGTCATTTACAGAGTAAATTAGAGAACACTTGTGTCTGTGTTGCTTGATTCCTCTTCTCAATATGTGTCTCTTTAGATGTGATTTCTGATTGTTTTCATCTTCAATAGGATGAGAAAGAGATACAAAAGACTGCAATTAAGCAGCATCGTGTCTTGCGTACAGCCACAGAGTTTCGATATGGCTACAAACTTGTTGTAATGCTCTCGAAACCTTTGTCTTCTCTTTGTGACAGCTTCTGTGGTTTTCTTCCACTTATTATTGTTGCATTATACATTCAGGAAAATGGAAACATGAGAGCTGCTATTAGTACCTCAGATGTTATCGAGGTGAGCTATAACTAATTACTTTGAGACCAAAATGGTGCTGTCATATATGTTTTCTCTGAAATATTTGCGTTTTGTCTTGAACAATCACAGCTCCCAACCCAGGACCAGCTCAAAACAGTGTTCGACAAAGTTAAAGACTTTTTTGGGGATGCAAAAGAGTCATTCGGGAAGATTTCATCGTTGAATCCTGCAGCAGACGAAGAAACTAAAGAAAGTCCGGATGAGAAAGCCAAGTAAGTATAAACTGGTGCCGAATGTGTCTTCTTTTCATTTTCAGTAGAATTTGGTGTCTTTACACCAAAATGATATAAAATTGTTTTACAGGGCCAGAGGCTGAACAAAATGACTCATGGTTGGTCGATTTTGATGTCTCAACTCTTGGATGGGATGCAGAAGGTCACTGGATACGATGAGACCACCGCTATTTTGTGCACATTTTCTTTATACACCTCTCACAGAAAACAGCTTCTCTTAAATCTCTTGTAACATATAACTTATTGTGTATTGTAGATTTGTTGAATGAAAGAGCTGTTGGTTACATCTTGCAAGTTCCAACATTCCTTAGATATTTTTATCAAATAATAGAAGTTGAAAATTGGAGAACTTTTCTCACAGTTATTTCCAAGAAATCCTTATCTAGATGTATTCAAAAGCTTCGTGAAGGTCTCAAGAGATAAAGTAGAACCTACCTGATTGTTCCAGTAGGTAAAAACTCTAGTTCTGTGCAGTATTGACAACATCTGATTTTCTGAACATTGCAATATGAATGAACTAGAGTTCAGTCAGGTAACCAATCGATTGCCGGCATAGGGTTCACTTGGTAACATATTAGATGGTTCAAAACACGATGTAGTTTCCCATCTTGGGTTTGGTGGCAACTCATAGATATCTTCGATGTAAAACCTTTTCGTAACACTTATTTGTATATCTGCTCTAAAATTGTGAACTCTCACATTCTTTGATCCTAAGGTTACAGGACAGATTCACAACAGCTATAAGTGTGCAGCAGATGATGGAGAAGAACGTGCCATGTTTAGCCATGCTTGGGATGTCCAAAGAGGATGTGAAGGAGTAGAATGAGGAGGAAATCTTA
The DNA here is from genome assembly GCA_028015245.1 of Cardamine occulta. Classification (NCBI taxonomy): domain Eukaryota; kingdom Viridiplantae; phylum Streptophyta; class Magnoliopsida; order Brassicales; family Brassicaceae; genus Cardamine; species Cardamine occulta. The sequence continues at coordinate 15,623,619 of CM051366.1, forward strand.
AGTTTGCCAATAGATACAATGTGGAAAGGAAACCAATGTGACAGACAGTTTGAAGATCTTAAGGACGGTATGAAACATGTGGTCTTAACATTGCCATCCAACTGTTTGGATTAATTAGCCTATGACACTCATGGATTATCATACACTGCATTCGACAATGGAAGGTTCTCGGGAAAGCAAGATTATTTTCAGGTATACCCACAAAATCTTTCTGCATTACACCCACCAATATACGAAAAGAAGTTAATGGAACAAGGTTAAGATATGAATAAACCGTGGTCTACCATGAAGGAATACTCATCAGGATCAGGCAGCCTCTCATTTCCAAACCAAAGGTGTGGTGGGAGCTCAGATAGGAGTGATGGGCTACTACTGTAATCTTGAAACTGAAGTCCGGTGTTTGCAAGAAAACGCTCGCCTTGAAGCCAACTGAAGTCTAGGTCAGTGTCTAATGAAGCAGAATGATGTGATTCTGGTAGTTCCCAGTTCAAGCTTCTTAAAATCGACTCTGTGTTGTTAGTTACATTTGAGCTGAACTCCTGAAGCTTCATGTTGGAGATGGAAGGATCCAAGTCTTGGAGGGTTACAGTAGGGCCCTTGTCTTGCGGCATGATAAACTCATCTGGATTCACACAAGTGCCTATTGCTGGGGTCTCATAAGGAGGCTTCATTTCCTCTTCCATGAGACACGGTGCAGTATTTGCAACATAGGAACTTTGACTTGATAATGGTTGTTGGTGGAGAAAGCTATTCTCATACAGAACCGGCTTCGATTCAGGTGGCTCTGGAACATCACTCCAGGGAAGCAGAGAGTCAAACGCAGTGGAGGAAATGGGAGGATCAAATCCTATTCGCGTCTTTTTTGTTTTCGGAGGCATGATAGCGTCACAGTTGGGATCAGACACAGGAGCTGAAGCAAGTGGCTCTGGATCAATATCTGTTGCTTTTTGAAGCAGAGCGTTATTACCCCCAGAGAACACATAGCTGCTCTTCCCAGGGCTTTGGTGACCTGAACTAAATTCGGTATCTTTTAGAGGTGAATCCATACTCTTCCCACCACCAGAGTAACACTTGAGCTCCTTCTCTTTTTCCAATCTGCTCAGGTAAAGTCTGTATTTCTACAGAAACAGAACAAAAGTGACGACAAGCTTAATCAAAAACTTATTTTGAATGATGACAAGGTAAAGTTTTTACTTGAAGGTGGCTTGCAACATTTTCCCTAGTGAGCCATGGAACATTCATAAGGTCCAATATCTTCTTGGGACCAGCTTCTGCCAAAAACACAAGAGACTGGAAAAATCACGGGTTTATGAAGACATGATAAAGACAGGGAAGGAGATCAAACCGAAAATCGCCAACGTACTTACTGTGATCGCATCCGATTTGGTTAACAGCGTTGACAAACTTCTGATGAAGCTCAAAAGACCAAACCACTCTAGCTTTCTTGGAAGAAGAAGATGAAGGGTCACTCTCATCTTGAAGAAGCTTCTTCTCAAAGTCAAAATCTTTTCTCTTTTTCCCAAAAGAAACATCTTCACCTGATCCAAGAAAATGTGATTCATCATATCTAGTGATCCAATCAGATCCTCCTTCATAGCCACACCCTTCGATATCTCTAACTTCTTGAAGCTTCTTCCTCAAAACATGTTGCCATATGATCTTCAACTCTTTCATTCTTATTGGCTTCAAAAGGTAATCACAAGCTCCGTGCTGGACTCCTTTCATTACTCTGCTTGTTTCTCCATCAACCGACATCACTGTAATACACCAACAACAAAAATTAATAACCTTTTTTCATTTCATTAATCAATAAGTCAAAGATCTTTCTTCTTTTGGTCTTGATAAGTCTCTTACTTATAACAGGAAGATCCAATTCAAGGCCAACGTGTTCAAGAAGCTTGAAACCATCCATGTCAGGCATGTTCACGTCGCTGATCACTATGTCATATCCATCTTTACGCTCTCTCAGTAACTTGAGAGCCTCTCTAGCTAATCCACATGTAGTTACTGAAACAGAGTAGATGAAAATCAATCAATTTGTTACGGAATGAATCCAAAAACATATGTTTAGATAAAGAAGATCAAGAGACCTTCGTAAGAGCATTTCTTGAGCATTTTCTCAAGAATCTTGAGCCAGGTTGGGTCATCGTCAACTACAAGAACTCGAAGTCCGACGGGAGAGAAGCCTTTCTCCATGATCGCCGGCAAAAGAAAGAGAGAGGGAGATAGAGAGAAAAGTGGTGTGTGAGGGTTCTTTAGTGGGAGTGGGTTTTTGTTTGCGACACTCCGAATATTTTGGCGTAGTTTAGATAACGGTCACTGCAGCGCACGTTAGCATTTCACTTTTAAAAAAATATATATATATTTCTCGGTTTCAATTTAAAAATGAGGCTTAATTATACAATTTCTTTTTAATTTTAATGGATTACTTTGGGAGAAAGAATTTAGTTCGGTCTAAGTACACTACTATTTTTTTTTTTTGGTAGAGCTTTAAAGTTGTTTTCTTGTTCTCTCTTTAGGTTTGTAAGTTGATGTCTTTCACTATTCTATATTCTCTTCCAATAATATAGTTCTTTCAAATTGTCCTTAAAATATTATCATGATAATATTGTGGATTATATCACTTATTAAAATTATTGTATTTAAAAGTTTTAAGTATCTTTATATCCTTTTGGTATTAATTATATACGTAAATGGTGAGTTTTTCTTTGTGATTTTTATATCATTTTCTAATTATATTCGGACTTTTTGAGTTATGGTCATATTTAGAACGTACCATTAATTATATATGTTGAATAATAGTTTAATATGGGAGGATACACAACCACAATATGTATATGAAATTAGACATGGGCAAAAAACTCAGATCCGAATAACTAAACCGAATTCGATTCAAAATAAAATATCGAATCCAAATTTGAACCGACAAAATATCTGAATGGATCTTAAACTCATATATCTGAATAATCGAATCCGATCGAGAATTGAATAAGTATCTGAAATATAACTATATACCAAAAAGTTTAGAATCGAACCAAAAATTATAAATTAGGATATTTCCCAACATTTCTAAATAATCATATGAAATATCCCTAAATTTTTGGATTTATATTGGGAAATATCCCTAAATTTTTAGTTTTTTTTTTCAAGTACTTGAACCTGGATGGAATCGAATAGAAAATTATATATATTTGAATGAATCTTAAGTTTCTAAGCCCAAAAATCTAAAATCTTAAAAGACTTGAATTGAACCGGAACGGATATTCGAATGTCCAAACCTATATAAAATCATTATGGTTTATCTCTAAAGGTTTTCTACTAGATTTCGACTTTAGTATATCTCGTTATTTCGCAAAATCTAGATTTGGCTATGATTCATCAGTAAAAAAGACATGAAATCATAATCATCAGTAAAAAACATGAAATCATAACAAATGATTTTAATGATGATTATGTGGCGAAAATCTCTAGATTGGAAATTTTCACTTATATGAGGTTTACACTGAATAAGATTATTAGTAACACATGAAACTGCAACATACAACTTGCGCGATTGAATCAAAGATGGTTAATCTAATCTGTAAAATGTAAGGACCGGTTTAATCCAATATAAATCATCAAATCCATCATAGATAAGTCAAAGTGACGTTTAACCCCGAAGACTTGATCAGATGTTTGATCTTTGATATTTGACTCTTGAAGACTTCAAATATTTGACTTTTGTATTTTATTGGAAAAAATTTAGTAGAAAGACAAAAGAATAAAAGCAAAATGGTACACAGCTTGTCATGCACAAGCCTTTTTTTTATGGATGAGGACGTGGCCCCATAGAGACTCGACAAAACCACAACATAATACTTCATCACTCATTTTGTTTCTCCTTTTCATAATTATATTAATTAGAAAGCTAACTAATTGCATAACTTTTTTGTCTATAAGAAAAAGAAAACGCATTATAAATTTGTAAACAGTGTTACTAAATTATATGAGAGTTTGTGGATGTGTACTGTCATTGTATTTGTTGATGGGATTTAGGGACGAGGTTTGCACGTGACCCGCATTTGAAGAAGACACCATAGCTCATTTCACTTTCAAGATGATTATTTCATCTCAGTCTTTTTTTTCTTTCGTTAGTATTTTGTATAATATATATTATTATAAGATCTAGAATGAGAATCAAAGTTTATGTGTCACTCCACCATTAATCGTTGGAAGGCTTCCAAACATAAATTATGGTTGTGAGATGTTTGATGTTTTAGATTTGTGCCTCGCTACATCAAATTTAGGATAAAACTCTGACTGCTTTTATTTTCTTGGGGACAAAAGCTAAACTCTAAAAGCTATCTTTTAAAAAATGCGTTAAGATATTAATCCCATGTCCTTTCATAATCCTTCGAATACTGTTATTTCTTAATAATGTTACTAATATAATATTTGTACATTAAAATTCCGATGTGATCGATTCTATTAAGATATGACTTGGGTTTGAGCTCAAACTTAAGATAAAACATGACATGGGTTTGTGTTTATGCATATATTCGTCTATAGATTAATTAATGGAATATATATATAGAATAGATTTAGAGGTTTTATATATAATAATGCGCCACAAAAGATGCACTAACGTTGAATTAGACCCACATCACAACCAAAAAAAGGTCTGGTAGAGTCATTTTCCCCAATCACCTGCCGACATTTCGCACTTGTTGTGGTCAAATTGTAAATCCTTAATTTGCAGAATGTCATCATTTTATTGGCTCGTGTCGTCCACACGCTACTTTGGAACACTAATCTTCAATTATGTGCATGTAAAAATTGATGCTAATGCTTTAGCCCTCATATAATTGGGTGGTATAAGTAAGTATAAAACCACTACCAATGAACATTAATTGTCCCTTTAAGTGAAGTTTCTCAGTACTTTATTCATAATTTTTAAATTGGTTGATACTATAGTAATTATAGTAATTGAGTAATTAAGAAAGGTATAATAATTGCAAACAAATGACTGTGTTAGTGCATCACTGCATCCTATTAAATGGGTGTGACATCCACCTCAATGACATAAGAACTTACGTACAGACCAACATGTATGTAGAAACGACTTTTGTGTATGCATATATGTATTTGTATTTACAATATAAGAAAATTGAGTTAGATGATTTTAAAAACTGAGATTTGATTTATTAAATTTGTAGGAGACTGAATATTTTTAAAAAATTAATTACAAAAAAAAAAGAACTCAATGAATATGATCCTATTACAAAAGTTGTATGTTTATAGATAAAATTGTAAAAAAAAATCTAATAACTCTATATTTGGATAGAATTACAAAATCAATTCTAACTATTTTTCTTTATAACAAGAAATTTTGAATTAAATTTAAAAATATCAAACTAATCTCATTAGGCTCTACTAAAAATTACGAAGCCATAAACCAGCAAATAGTGAACTCCCAAAATTTTAAGAATTATATTCTTCAAAAATTCATATACTAATTAATCGCCCTAAAGATATTCTACGAAATTTTAACCTCATATATACTTGCATATACTTTCGATTTGGGACATCTACCATTGTTTCATCTACCATTGTTTCATTTTATTAGTTCTTTAACGAAATTTTAACCTCATATATACTTACTTACATATACTTTCGATTTGGGACATCTACCATTGTTTCATTTTATTAGTTCTCTAACGACTAATTATATGTTGACAAAAAAAAGAGACTAATTATGTATCTAATCGTAGATTGCAAATGGTTAAGACTTATTTTGGAACGAGAGGACTTGGTTCATATATAGGACGAATTTCATGGAGCCAATGATAAACACATTATAATTCTTTTGCCTCTAAAAGTATTCGTAATCATTTGGCTGCCACACCAAAAAAAAAAAAAAAAAACATCCAACTGCACATGAGACCTTTTGTTATGTTGAATTGTTGATATACACATATATATAGTTATGGGTCTAAATTCGAATTAAAAATTCACCATATATGTATATAGGGATTGGAAAAGAGTATACTAATTACATACTAAAATAAGAATTTTTTTTGTTGCAAGCTACTAATAATCCAAATCTTTGTGATCAATTCATATTTGTTTTATGACTGATTAGCGATCGAGACAACTCTTTCTCTTCTCTCTCAAATAAAGTCTTTTTTTTTTGTCAATCTAACAAAGAAGATTATATATAAACTTTGAAGTCATTTTCAACTTTAAAAATGGAAAAATAGATTGGCTAAAAGGTAAAACTTTTGAGAGGTAGGGGAGAGAATGAACTATCATTCAAACAAATACAAAATTCTAAGCGATTCTAAAATTAATATTATTATTATTATTAGTATTAAGAAAAGTAACTAAATGGAAAATGCCCACTAACAAAGTACTTTATCCCACAAGAAGAAATTAACAAATATTTACCAAAAGAGAAAGGCGTTTTAATGTATGATTGGTGACCAACAAATTGGAAAGATCAAGATGAACCTCCCCCTTCTTATCTTTCTTCTTATTCTTATTTTAATCAAAATATTTTTTCTTAAATTATATGGTTTCTGCAAGCACCTTTAAATATACAATATAATAATATATGTGTGTATAAAAAATCCCCTCCTACGATACTTCAGGTTATTTGATTTTTCACCAATTTATTCCTTCTTCAACATTTTTTCATTCTTTAATAGATTGGTATATATACCTGATATTGATGTATACCTCATTTTACCATATAATACTATACAACAATATCTAGAAAGCTAAAATTGTGCAAACATAAATAAATGAAAAGGTCTTATTTTGTTTAAAGTGGACCAATCTATTATAGAAGAAAAATGTATTTAAGACCATCAACCAAATTAGCTCGAAACAAATACATTGATATGTTCTTCCAAAAATATTACATTAGCTTTTGACTATTTAATCATTTTACTAAATTAACGAAAAATAATATTTTTGTTGATATATATGCCAAAAGATGTAGAAAACATGAGTATGAGAGTATTTACATTCTTATAAACAAAACAGGTTTGTGTTCTCTATCCCAAATTTATTAATTTTTGATTAAGAGGTTATGGATCAAGTCTATAGATCACTCCAGGCTAACAACCAAAATATGTAATATATAATTTCTTTCCAACGCAGTTTTTGTTTGTTTGTTAAAGTTCTTTCTAACGCAGTTTGAACCACCGATACCTGAATTGAAAAATCAATTAGTCAAATAAGTATGTTATTGATGTTTAATATGAGTTTTATATGTACCCGTGTTTTTTTTCCTCTAAGAGAAAAATGCTAATATCTTACAAAAATTTGGTACTGTTTAATAGTTACATTTTGATTGTAATTTGAGGTTGATAATCAATAAATGCTGCAAAAAAAAAGTAAAACTAAAAGTAGAAATTTGTATGCAAGTTCAAAATGTAAGTGTGAAAATATATAACTTTTAAGTTTATATTCAAAACAAAATTAATCTTATGATATTTTCTTATCTTATAAGCATTTTTTTGTCAATAACATGTATTATACTGGATTTGAATCAAGATGGTGACATATAAATAACAGTAACACAAACCATTAAACTACATATTCCGGTCATATTATAAGCATTTTAAAATACCATATTTTATCTTTTTATTTTCTAAGAGAACCATCAAGATAAATTGTTTTTTTTAAGTACCATAGATTTAGGTTTTCCTTAAATTCAAGAATGAGTACTAAATGATTTAAAGACTTTTACTAAAATTTTAGGAAATTTTCATAAACCTAAAATTTGTGAAAAACAAAATTCCTTCAAAATCATATTTTGTGGTGTTTTATTGTTATTATATATATTTTTTATGGAAAATAACATTTTAAACCTTGAAATTGTCTCTTGCTAGCACTTTAAACCTCAAAAGTATTACACTAGCACTTTAAACCTTCAAACTATTTTTACTAACACTTTAAACCTTGAAACTATCTCTTTTGTTTTTCCGCCATAAAATTTATTACAAAATACATACCACAAAACTGATGGGTTTCTGACAAAATGTTTCCATCAGAATTTTTTAAATTAAAACGGTTATATCAACATACATATTTTCCAACGTATTTCATATGATTACTAGAAAATACGTCAAAAATTATTCGACCGATTATCGACATAACTATTATGTCAAAAATCCTTTGAATTAAGATCTCATAGGAAATTCCGTCAAATTTCCATAACTTTTTCTTGTAGTGATGGAATTTTGATGGGATCTTAATTCGACAGATTTTTTACATAATAGTTTCGTTGACAATCCATCAAATAATTTTTGACGGATTTTTGAATAGCTGTCAGAATTCCTTTGGAAAATATGCACATTGATATAGTCTTTGATTTTCTAAAATTCTGACGAAACTATTTTGTCGGAAATCCGTCGGATTACCGTCAGAAAGTTTCGTCGGATTACTATCAGAAATTTCGTGAAATTTTCAGTAACTATTTTGTATTGAATTTTATTGTGGAGAAAACGCGGGAGGTAGTTTCAAGGATTAAAGTGTTAGAAAAAATAATTTGAAGGTTTAAAGTGCTAGTGTAATAACTTCGGGGTTTAAAATAGTAGTATTTGCCACTTTCAAGGTTAAAAATGCTATTTTCCTATATTTTTATGACATCTAAAGAATATTAGAATAGTGATTGACTAATTGTGTGCGCAAATATAAAAAAATTCCACACATAAAATTCATTCGATATTTACCTTTTATGTAGCTTTTCATTTAACAACATTATTCATATTTTGGATTAAATCTTCACTTTACCCTCTTTGTTAACTTTAGAAGATGCTGAACATTGCAATTTTGTGCAATTGGTTAACAGCATATGCTGCTTTTTTTTATTATTCACATAAATACTAGTTTGAAAATTAGAAAACTACCAAAATAAATCTAAAACATTACTGGAAAGAAAAAAAATTAAAATCTATAGAATAACTAAAACAACTACTATCATCTGTCATCATGTCATTAAATTTCATTTTCAAACTTATTCGGATGTTGGAGTTGGGAGGCAAAATTAGAAAATTTGATATGAGCTTAGATTGTTGAAAATGGGCTTATTAATTATGTAGTAAGGCCTATACTATAAGCTGTTTGTAATTGGGCTTATTACACTTCTTTTTTAGTAAGAGATATTGAAAATTCGGCCCAATAGACTTCGAAGAGGGAAAAATAATAAAATAAAGAAAATGAATGTAAGTGTACTGCAACTTGAATTAAAGTTTCGAGAAATTGCGTGTGACAGAGCTTTTAGTAAAAGCAAGTAGACAAAGCAGGAAAGGTGAAACTGATAGCTTTAATTTCCGGAATGAAGAAAAAGAAAAAGCTAATTCGAATATCAAATAAAGAAAGACAAATTCTCTGTGTGACCATTGCAAAAACTCAACCTTTTATAGTAAAAGCAAAAACAAAGTGGGACTCTTTGGCTCTTACGCTCACTGCATAATCTCATCACACAATTTTCTTTCTTTTCTCGTGACCCCAAAAGCGAAAAGAATGTGTTGTTTTTGTTTGGATTTATAGAAATTACTAGCAAGCATCGATGTGTGTGTGATCTTCAATGGGTCTATGCTTAGCTCAATTGGCTTTAACATGCTTGTTCATAGTGCCTTGTGTTCTGTCTCAAGTTTCAGGTATATTCTGCTCATATTCTGTTTGTTTAAATGCTTCAAAGAGTTTTCTTTTGTAGATTCTTGATGTGTTCTTGAACATGTTTTTTATGTGTCATCACAAAGCTTTGATCTTTAGGTTTAATGCCTCAAATTCTCCAATTCTAGACTGTTTCTGGTTTAAAATTATACACCAAAGAATGTGTTTTGCTTAGATTCTCTAGTGGAAAATGGATGTAATTTTGATGAATGGCTATATTTGCAGAGTTTATAAGTATAGATTGTGGTGGCTCAAGTAACTACACAGACCCAAAAACTGGACTAGGATGGGTTTCAGATTCACAGATCATCAAACAGGGAAAGCCAGTAACTTTGGCGAGTACCAATTGGAACTCGATGCAATACCGTAGAAGAAGAGACTTTCCAACGGATAACAAGAAATATTGTTACAGACTAAGCACCAAAGAGAGAAGGCGATACATTGTCAGAACAACATTTCTCTATGGTGGTTTGGGTAGTGAAGAAGCCTATCCAAAGTTTCAACTCTACTTGGATGCAACGAAATGGGCTACAGTGACGATTCAGGAGGTCTCTAGGGTCTATGTTGAGGAATTAATCGTAAGGGCGACTTCAAGTTATGTAGATGTGTGTGTATGCTGTGCTTTCACTGGTTCTCCTTTCATGTCCACTCTCGAGCTTCGTCCGTTGAACCTTTCGATGTATGCCACTGATTACGAGGATAAATTCTTCTTGAAAGTTGCTGCTAGAGTGAATTTTGGTGCTCTAAGCATGGATTCCTTGAGGTAAAAAACTATTAAAACTCTTTTTTCCATTACATCATTCACCAAGAACATTGAAAAATGCTGAAAAGACTTTCTCTTTTAGGTACCCGGATGATCCATATGACAGAATCTGGGAGTCAGATGCTAATAAACGGCCAAACTATCTTGTTGGTGTGGCTCCTGGGACGAAAATAATCAATACATCAAAGAATATAAATACATTGACTAGAGAGTATCCACCTATGAAAGTCATGCAAACAGCCGTTGTTGGCACACAAGGACTGATTAGCTATAGATTAAACCTGGAAGACTTCCCTGCCAATGCTCGGGCATATGCTTACTTTGCTGAAATTGAAGACCTTGGTGCTAATGAAACCCGGAAGTTTAAGTTGGTGCAACCATACTTTCCTGATTATAGTAATGCAGTGGTGAATATTGCTGAGAATGCTAATGGAAGCTATACTCTCTATGAACCTAGCTACATGAATGTGACTTTGGATTTTGTTTTGTCGTTCTCATTTGGGAAGACAAATGATTCTACTCGAGGGCCACTCCTAAATGCAATTGAAATCAGCAAGTATCTACAAATATATGTGAAAACTGATAGGAATGATGGTGAGTACCAAAGGCCACTTTGGTTAATATTCTATGGATACATTGTATATCCCTAGATACATTGTATTTCCCTAGATACATTCTAGTTGTCGTTCCATAGATACATTCTAGCTGTCTACTTTCCCTAGATATATTCTAGTTGTCGTTCCATAGATACCTTCCCTAGGTACATTCTTTAGATACATTCTCTAGATATTATCCCCTAGATACATTCTAGCTGTCGTTTCCTAGATACCTTTTCTAGATACATTCTATTCTACTCTATTTATATGTTCTCCTAAAGGATTGTAAGGGACAATGGAGTTATCAAACGAGTATGGTACCAGAGTATGATTACACTCTTCAACTGTAGTTTGGTAGATGGGGAGGGGTATACCTAAACTCTGACAATAAAGTTCAGGTCATTCTTATGCATCAAATTCTCCACAACTCCTGTAGGCGGATCAAGCGAAGTCTGAGAAGGAGCTTGAGATGAATCGGCTAATGGATAGAAAGATTGCAACAGACTTCGCTTGCTCGGCCTACATGAATTGTCGAGAATTAGATGCCTAAGAGTGATTTTGATTTATTATTGTCAAGAGTTTAGGTATACCACTCCCGGTTTATCAAACTACAGTAACAATGTATCTAGGGAATATTAATTGATATAGTCTAACATCTTCCTTGGTAAATTCTTCTATATATCTTTTTCTCGCATCTATGATGCTGCTGAAAATATGCCAGTCAAAATTTGTTGAGAAAGAGCTGACAGAAATTTCCAAATTGTGCAGTGTCTGTTCTTGATGCAATTCGTTTGATGTCCCCTGATAGCGATTGGGCCAATGAAGGAGGAGACCCTTGTATCCCAATTCTTTGGTCGTGGGTAAACTGTAGCTCAACCTCACCACCTAGAGTCACGAAAATGTAAGATCTATAAACAAATCTCTTACACAAGTAAACAGAGTTTGTGAAATTTTGTTCTTGAGATGATTGTCATTGACCCCATTGTGTGCATCTTACAACAGTGCTCTATCAAGAAAAAATCTGAGGGGTGAGATTTTGCCTGGGATCAATAATATGGAGTCACTGACAGAGTTGTGAGTTGTTCGAAGCTGCATTAGAAATATTTTCCTGTATTAGTCTCTCTTTATCAGTCTTGTCATTATTTAGTTGCGTAAACTTGCTTTGTATAGGTGGCTTGACGGTAATGGTTTCACTGGAATCCTTCCAGACATGAGCAAACTTGTCAACCTGAAAATCATGTAAGCTTGCCAATCTTGACGAATATTTTTCTTATAGTTGCAGACTTTACCAGAAAGCTTTACTTTGCCTCATCTTCTCTGCAGGCATCTAGAAGACAACCAACTTAGTGGTTCCCTCCCACCATACCTTGTCCATCTGCCTAACCTACAAGAACTGTATGTAATCACAACTGTGAAGTGTTTTGGTTGCTTTAGCGAATGACTTATACTAATATCTCTGCTGCAATTATCCACTCTATTCATGACAGTTTTAAGATATGTTATTATCTGGCAGGTTTACAGAAAATAACTCTTTCAGAGGAACAATTCCTTCAGCGTTGTTGAATGGGAAAGTTTTGTTCAAGTGAGTATGCTACAAGTTGATTTGTCAAACACAAAAGCTCACAGCTTCTCAGCATTTGCATGAAAAGATAACGTTAATCCGTTATCAACTGATTGAGTTCAAGATGACTGTTGGAACTTTTTAGCGATACATACATGCATACCAAAGTTATAACATGTTTTTCTCCAGGTATAATAATAATCCTGAGCTTCAGAACGAGGCACAGCGAAAGCGCTTTAGGCTGATACTGGGGATATCAATAGCCGCTGTCGCAATTCTGTTGCTGCTAGTTGGAGGAAGCCTTGTTTTACTTTGTGCCCTTCGAAAGACGAAAAGAGCTGATAAAGGTATATAGACATTGGAGTTGATCAAATAGCTGTTTTGTATAGTACCATCTCACACATATTTTTTCAGGTGATCTCACAGGGACTAAGAAAAAGGGTTTAGTAGCTTACTCAGCTGTGCGGGGCGGACACTTATTAGATGAAGGTGTAGCATATTTCATATCCCTTCCTGTGCTCGAAGAGGCCACAAATATTTTTTCCAAGAGAGTTGGAAAAGGAAGTTTTGGATCTGTCTACTATGGTAGGATGAAAGATGGGAAAGAAGTTGCAGTTAAGATAACTGCAGATTCTTCTAGCCACTTGAACAGACAATTTGTGACTGAGGTATGAACTGATTTGCAGCTATTAACTTACTGAAAATGCTGATTTTGGGCTTTGTAGTACCTAAAGTTTCTTAACCAGACGATTGAATCGAAACAAACGTGTAGGTTGCTCTATTATCAAGAATTCACCACAGGAACTTAGTTCCTTTGATTGGATATTGTGAAGAAGCGGATCGGCGTCTTTTGGTTTACGAATATATGCACAATGGAAGCTTGGGAGATCACTTACACGGTTTATACCAGTTCCCCATATATTTCTCCTGTCTAAGTTTGGCTTTTTCATTCTGTGAATAACTCTTGAAATCAATTACTGACAGGTTCAAGCGACTACAAACCATTAGACTGGCTAACTCGGCTACAAATTGCACAAGATGCTGCCAAAGGTTTGTAGTAAAATCTCAAGATTATATTCTTTAGTTGAATCCATGGGACAGACGAAACTTCAGATTATTGCAGGTCTTGAATACTTGCATACTGGTTGCAATCCTAGTATCATTCACAGGGATGTGAAATCAAGCAATATTCTCCTGGACATTAACATGAGAGCCAAAGTGTCTGACTTTGGACTCTCGAGACAGACAGAGGAAGACTTAACTCACGTATCCAGTGTCGCAAAAGGAACCGTTGGATACCTTGATCCAGAGTAAGACCAACAACACAATCGTCACACACACACAAAATCTTCCATTTTTATGAACCTTGACTAATACAAGATCGTTTTGACAGGTACTATGCTAGTCAGCAGCTGACTGAGAAGAGCGATGTCTACAGTTTTGGTGTTGTTCTCTTTGAATTGCTCTCAGGAAAGAAACCAGTCTCAGCGGCAGATTTTGGTCCTGAACTGAACATAGTTCACTGGGTAAACAACTTCTTTTCATTCCGAAAGTTTTCACCTTTGACAGTTTAAAACACTACATGAACAACATCATCAAGATTAACAAACCACAAATCCTCATCCCTTTGTTTTTCTTGTTCACCAACAGGCAAGATCACTGATACGTAAAGGAGACGTGTATGGGATCATAGATCCATCTATAACAGGCAACGTGAAGATTGAGTCAATCTGGAGAGTTGCAGAGGTAGCAAACCAATGCGTTGAGCAGCGTGGACATAGCAGGCCAAGGATGCAAGAAGTGATAGTGGCAATACAAGATGCGGTGAGGATCGAAAGAGGAAACGAGAATGGGCTCAAGTCATCGAATTCAAGCAGCTCAAAGGCGCAATCTTCTCGTAAGACCTTACTCACTAGCTTCCTCGAGATAGAGAGCCCTGACATCTCAAGAAACAGCTTAGCTCCAGCTGCTAGATGAGTCCTCTTGAAGGTCAAGTTTTCAAGTTTGAACACTTCACTCTTACCATCGTCACATACATGAATGATGAATCCATTATATACATATTGAATGTGTGTATGTAGTCTGTATTTAAAATGTATCAACACACTTCTCACATTAACTCTATAGATGATGTAGTTGACAAGAAAAAGAGTATAATTAGTTTTGATAGCACAAAACATACATTAATTTGCTTAAATAATCTCTTCTGATTTTTCATTTGGTAAATATTTTTTATATATTTTGACAGAAATATCTCTGAATCAACCAAATTTGTCTATAATAGTGTAAAAACAAAAACTTGTTGAAATTGTCAGAATCTTGTGAAAAGTTTTTTGGCAATTTGTGAAAGTTTTTAGAAACTAACATATATTTCAGAAATTTTGAAAATGTTTTCCGTGACAACTACTACTACATAAAAAATGTATAAAGTGACATGTTGCGCAATCTATCTTCTATGCTGGTGATGATGACATATTCTAAAATTTAATTGCATGTTTAGTGTCAGAAATTGCCAGTTGTCACAAATGCGTCATTCTTAATTTCATGATCGACCACTTGTCAGGAAACCTTTTTTTAATATTCACGAAACTTTATGAAATCTAAAATTGTCTATAAAAACAAATGAGGTGTGTTTACAACTGATTATCTTGTTATTATGCACCAAAAAATAGAATTCATGATAGATGTATAACAAAATAACTCCGAGTTAGGCCGACCTAAGTACAAGTATACAACAAGCATGTCAAGCATGTTTTTGGGACATCACTTTTATTAAAAATTTGGAGCCAATTTTCCAATAAATGTCATTAGTTCAGATTGTTTAATGATTGTGTTTTTACTCTCTCACAACATAAATAAGTTTTTATTATTATTATTTCCTTATGTATAAAGGGCCATTTTTTAATTTCTTTTATGTATAAGAAACCGAAAAGAAAAAAAATCTTACATCTAGCCATTAAAAACTTAGAGCCATCTTTGCTCCGAATAATACAAAATTTCAAACAAATCATATAAAATTAGTTACATTATGAGAGAGAAATAGAACTCATCATCTAATCACATTGATAACTATAAGTTGGGAATGGAAAGCTAAAGCAAGATGCGTTCGTCTTCATATGCTTGTCAAATGTCTAAATACTTCCGTCTAGACAATAGTATGATTTGCAAGCAATGTTTGCTAACCATTAACTTATTATAGCCACCTATCAATTTGTTTTTGTTCCGCTTTTTCGTATTGTTTGTTACATCTGTTATGCATTTAAAAAATAAATTTTTTGATTCTCTTTCATTTTTTTTTCATTTTTTTTTCATTTTTTTTTCATTTTTTTTTCATTTTTTTTTCATTTTTTTTTCATTTTTTTTTCCATTTTTATCATTTGATGACACAAAGCAACAAAAGAAAAAATTAGTGAAAAATCTGTATTGTAAGCAAAATTGTTAGAAAAGATAAAAATTGAAAATATCTTATTTTCTTAAGAAAGTTTTGGGTCGAGGTGTCTCTTCTCGTGGAGGTCCGTCTTTTTATAAATTTTTCCATTTGAGAAAACCTTCAACCCCTTCCACGCAAACTCAAAGGGTCAAACTTTTCACACCTTGGTGATATCCTGACTACGCCACTGGCCCAAATACTGCTTGGTAAAAAAAAAATATCATTTTTAATATTGCTAATTCTTATTTTTGTGATTAATAAACTAATAGTAAAGGCTTTTAAGCCCAAAAATAAGGGAAAAAGTAAACTAAACTAAACTAAACTAAACTCTATGTCATTACAATCTAACTCTTTTAGCAGCGGATGCAGTTACAAGACCTAAGTTACCAATTGGACTACACTTGCAAGGCAACATGTGAGCTTTCATTTGTCATTGTAGGTAACGTACATACAGAAATATGTCAACATAGGAGGTGCCAACTTTAAAGCTCACATGAATGAATGAAATTTGAAGGAAAACAACACAACACAAAATTCAATTCAATTAAATAAAATAAAATAATGTAACAGAAACAGAGAGAGTAGTTAATTCCGGTGGTTATCTGCTCATCTACTTCCATCCACCTTCGTCTCTTCCGCCCAATTCAATTCTTCTTCCTTCAAAACCCTAAACTTCTCCTCTTTGGACCCAAAAAAAAAAAAATCTTTCATCTTTCATCTAAATGGAGATCTGTACTTACTTCAAATCACAACCCACTTGGCTTCTCATTCTCTTCACCATCGGCTCAATCTCAATCTTCAAATTCATCTTCACCCTCCTCAGATCTTTCTACATCTACTTCCTTCGACCCGGCAAAAATCTACGCAAATACGGATCTTGGGCACTCATCACCGGACCCACCGATGGAATCGGTAAAGCTTTCGCCTTTGAGTTAGCCCAGAAAGGTCTTAACCTCGTACTCGTCGCTCGTAATCCAGATAAGCTTAAAGATGTCTCTGCTGCGATCAGATCCAAGTACAGTCAAATCCAGATCTTGACTGTAGTTATGGATTTCTCTGGAGATATTGATGAAGGTGTGAAACGGATTAAGGAGACGATTGAAGGATTAGAAATTGGGATTTTGATTAATAACGCTGGGATTTCGTATCCGTTTGCTAAGTACTTTCATGAAGTTGATGATGAGTTACTTAATAACTTGATTAAGATCAATGTTGAAGGAACAACTAAAGTTACTCATGCTGTGTTGCCTAGTATGTTAAAGAGGAAACGTGGTGCTATTGTTAATATGAGTTCTGGTGCTGCTTCTCTTATTCCTTCTTATCCTTTCTACTCTATTTATGCTGGTGCTAAAACGTAAGGAATCTTCTTCTCTTGTGTTGTGTTGTGTTGTTTGGTATCTGATGATTCTTTGATTGGTTTTTAAGCAGTGATGTTGTTTGTTTTCTTAGGTATGTGGATCAATTCTCAAAGTGTCTTCATGTTGAGTACAAGAAGAGTGGGATTGATGTTCAATGCCAGGTGAATTTTCCTGAATACATTGCTTTTCCGTTTCGTCTCCTTGTAACATGATTTGCTTGAGATTTTGTGTTGGAAATTGTTAAGATGGTAGACTGTATTGCTTTTAAGTGTATCTTTGTATGAAGAGAAGTAGGATTAAGTTACGAGTAAAGCCAACCTTAACATTGTAGGATAGTAGTTCTTGGCTTACCAAAGATAATCTTTTACCCCATTTGAAAAAAAAAACTCAAGTAGTGGCATAAGTTTTGCCTGATAATTAAGACAAGATAATGTGGTCAAACGTTGTTTCTTGAATCCGTGGAAGATGCAATGGTTGTTTCTTGAATCTCTAGAAGATGTGATGCTGTATTTTTCATGGTTTCCTGACCCTGTTTCTGTTTATTTAGTGGAGACCTAATAGGTTGATGATTTTTGTTATAAGCTTATTTTAGTTTTATGTTAACTGCTTTTTGCAAATGAGGAACTATTGCATCACATGTCACATATAATGTGAAAACTAGAAAAATAGGGAGTCTGTGTTGCGACCTTACATACTTGATTATAACAATTTTCTGATGAATCCTTATGCCAAAGATTATATTCATATTGATCTGTGCCACTTTCCACGTATGTTATAGCTGAGTGTGGAGTTGTATGTTCACCAAAACAAATGAATGGGCCACACTGCTTAATAACTATTTGATTTCTTGATTATATGGCTAATTGGGTGAGTGTTTTCATAGGTTCCCTTGTATGTTGCGACGAAGATGACATCCATAAGAAAAGCATCCTTCTTAGTGGCATCACCAGAAGGTTACGCAAAGGTAGCACTGCGTTTTATAGGCTATGAAGCACGATGCACACCCTACTGGCCTCACGCACTCATGGGTGCAGTTGTCTCTGCATTCCCCGAGAGTGTTTTCGAAACGTTTAACATTAAAAGGTGCCTCCAGATCCGCAAGAAGGGACTACTTAAAGAGTCCAGGAAGAAAGAATGAAACACTTTGAGCTTTTAAGTTATTGCAAGCAAGAGTTTCTTCTTCTTCTGCAGTTTGTTTGTTGGTTTCTTGAAAACTTTTAAGCCTCTAGTTTCCAATGCTGTTTCCTTTGTATAACATTCAAAAACCTTAACTTGCACGAATAATTGATATCCTCGAATTTAAGAGCATCTCAATGTCTTAAAACCGAAGTCTCGAATTCATAAAATTCTCGGCTCAAATCAAACCAGAAACAAATTGTATATGCAAGACAAAAAACTGGCATTATTTACACGAAACCAATGTTAATTTCCAATTATAACCTTCTTTATTTGATTCATTAATTCATTATTTTTAAAGGATCTTCTTCTTCGTAAAAAAAAAAACTTTTCTTCTTTGTCGAGGAAAACGCCCAAAACGGAACAGAACACCATTGAAGCTCCGTTCCAGCTCCATTTGAGGTGATTCTAATGCTATTATTGTTATTTAACGTTATTCGTTAATGTGTATGAGCCAATTTTATGTTATTTAGTTTGTAATGTTCATTCTCAATTTGGGTGTTTTAATTAGGGTTATTGTAGATTTCAAAATTTGTTTTTTTTTGTATGTTCATTTTGGTTATTAAACTTGTTTTATTCTTGGTAATTTGTAGATTATAGTGGTTGAATCGTAGTAGATAGAAACTGATGAACACACCCAATTTTCATATCTAGTATAACTGATATGGTTAAGATAATCGGAAAACTAATCAATGTTATTGTTATTATTTTGTTAGGAAAAAATGAATAATACTCGTTGCACAATCATACATTTTGATTATGGAGGACATTATTCAAAGAATGGAGATGACACACGATGGATTTCAAGGGAAGATCAAATTTATACTCTAGTGATGAAAACATCTATAGATAAGGTTACTTATTCCGGGTTGGTTGATAGAATATCCAGGAAGATTGGGATAAATGAAGCTACAACGAAACTGAAAATTAGTTATATTCCATTTGTAGTGGATCCTAAGAGACCATCATATATCTTAGATGATGAAGAAGTTTTTGGTTATTTAATGGAAGTGAATAAAGATCAATGTAGAAGTGTTTTGCATGTGGAGCTCATCAAAGATGTCGAACAAAACCAGGTCTGTGAGCAACTTTCAAGAGAGGATCGAAGAAGTAGCGATGTTGGTGTAAGTATTGAGGAGTTGATTTCAAGTGGTGGAGCGGAATCTAGAGTTAATGATGGTGTAATTATTCCTAACGCATGGGAACCATCAGAACATTATGAGCGAGTGGACAATGATGAAAATGCTTCATGTGAAGAACTTGCTAACTTGGATTACTCTGGTATGTATGATGATGTTAATGCCACACATGATGTAGAAGATGATCAGTGTTTAAATGTTGCATGGGAAGATGGTATTAATCTGACTTTAGGTCAAGAATTTGGAAGTAAGCAGGCAATACAAGATTTAGTTGAAAAAGCTTCACATCTGAACAGTTTTGGGTTTGTTACATTCAAGTCGGATTCGAAGTTATACTTGTTAAAATGTTGTGAAGCAAAAAATGGTTGCAAGTGGTCTTTACGAGTTGCGAAGCTTAAGAATTCAGATTGTTTTTCTGTTAGAACTCACAACAAGATGCATACATGCTCTCGAGGTACTACTAGTAGTAGCAGAAAGAGAAGGAAAGGCACACCAAGATTAGTTGCATCTGTTTTGCATGAAGGTTATGAAGGTCAATTTGATACCTCAACTCCAAAAGATATCATCGGTTTGGTTGAACAAAAATTTGGTGTTAAAGTGTCATATTCTACTGCGTTAAGAGGGAAAAAACAAGCTGCTAATGATGTGCGAGGCAGCAACAACTCAGTGGATCACACCGCTCAATAAGTTTTTGATTATATGGCTAATTGGGTGAGTATTTTCTCAGGTTCCCTTTGAAGTTAATGCAAGATTTTCGTCTTCTGTAGTTGTTTGTTTCTTGAAAACTTATGTTCTGAATCTTTTGTATGACTGTTAAGCTTTAGCTTCCGATGTCGTTTCTTTATTTTAAGATTGAAAATCATCGAATTTGAGAGCATTTGAAACGGTTTTGCTTTTGTTTAGCGTGTCTTTGAGGCCATTCTCTGAGCATTTGAACAATATATTTAACTTTTAGTATTTTGAAACCAACCAATATTTCCTCCTCTATAGTTTGTTGTGTAAGTCACATTGTCAAGAAAAATATGTATGTCATCTTTATCCCAAAAACAACGTTATATCACGTTGACAAGTTATTATAATTAACGTATTTAACTTGAGCAACCAAGCCATGTGTTGGTTTTGCATAATTTAATTGGTTGGTTAGATACATCAGATCCATTAATAGTAAACACATGACTCTGAACCAACTCGAGTCGTGTCCTTAAAACCTCAACAACTAACCGAATTCTCGAATTCATAAAGTTCTCAGCTCCTATGTTGAAGTCAAATCAAACCAGAAAAGTATGTACATCATAAGTACCAACACTTCAAAATGAGAACAAACGAAGGGGCTACATGTTTCAAATTATTCAAGTCCATTGAGATCATATTGATCAGCCCAAGGCCTTAATAGTAAACACCAAATACCATATTCTTTGATGCTGCAATGCAGTGTACAAGTAGGCTTATTTAGCTTTTAGAACGAGAAAAATGAGATTACTACACAAAACTATTTGAGATGCCCATGTAGCATATTAGGATTAGGCATCACTTGTATATGCGTCGTTAATACATTTATATCAATATAAGCTAATATATGCGTAAAGGGTCCATTTATGCATATCTTAACAAATGTTTAAACATTCAAAATTTAAACCCATACAAATATCTATACATAAAAATGTGACTTTTTCATCCATAAGACTATTGTCACTTAACTACAGGTCTGTTCTCTTCTGATTAACAATTTGATGTTTGGAGTCATTAAAGAGCCTAATTGTATTTTTGATATACATTAGTTGTATAAAGATGAATGATCTAAGGATAAATAATGGCGGTGAAAGCTTATAAGTGCAACCTAGTTACAGTTAAAATGGAGTATATACTAATATAGCAGTACTAGGCGATAAATGAAGGATAATAGTCCAAAATTTAAACATAAAACTGTCCATAAAACAAAAGGATTAATTTTACATTTGAATCCCAACGATGATGATTAATAATAATAATATATATATGATTTAGATTTACTATTCAGACCTCATCTTGTTGAGTTGGTTCAAAGCTGGCTGCAATATGTTGTAAAGAACCCAAAGAAGCGCCGGTGCAATCACAAACAACAACAACGTTCCCCTGTTGTCTGAACCCGCCGCTTCCACCGCCGCTAAAGCTTCCGGAGGAGGAGTCAAAAGCCCTGACGCAGCAAGACCACCACCAATACCTAGACCCACGATGATTCCTTTGGTCTCACGCATCTTGTTGATCTGGTTAATAGCTGGCTGGAGGATGTTGTAGAGGACCCATGCAATGGCTGGAACGATGGGGAGGAGAAGAGCAAGGCCACGGTTGTCACTACCAGCTTCCGCCGCGAGCTGAGCGATCTGCTGGACGGCTAAGGCCGGCTCAGAGTAGCTGAGGGTTGAGAAGACGGCTCCGGCTAGGGCAGTACTTGTAACGGCGAGAGAAACGTTGGGTTTTGGTGGAGTTGGGAGGGAGATGAAAGGTTTGGGTTTGGTTTGGTTTTGGAGTTTAGGAGGAGATGGGTTTAGAGACATGCACTTGGCTGATGTCGCCATAGTTGCTGCCATTGTTCTGATGATCGGAGGAGCTTGAAGATGAGATGAGATGAGATGAGATGAGATGAGATGAGAGAGGTTTGATGAGTTTGTGAAATGGTTTTTGGGATTATAGAAAGAGAGACGAGGACCAATGGAAATGAAGGTTTCTTGATCTCTTATCCAAGGAGAAATGAGTTGGAAGATTTTGGTTAGCTATGAACCACAGATTCTATACCCCACTCTCTTTTTCTTATCACTTCGTTTCTTACGTTTTTAATTTAATTTTTATGTGGTCATTAAACGTTTTAAATTAGTATACATTACTGTAATTTACAGTAAAGTTAATGTGAGTATATTTTAAAACGGAGTCGTTTATTATCAAAAACAAGTCTTATTTTTTTAATCTGAAGTTATAGGTTTCAGAAAAGTGAAAATTATCGTTATCTTTTTCGTACATATACAAGTGTTTTAAACTATTTAATCATGTATTCTGGATTTAATATGACCAGATAATTAGACATTGATATTGTCTGTGAAGCTTTCATTGCATTTTAGACACTGGATATATTCAATGCATTGGCCTCATTTTTTATCTAAAATATTATAGATTACAAACAAAAAACTAGTAATCTCAATCTACTCTATTATATGCTTATATTTAATCATATATTATGGATTTCTGATTACATGATTTTGACAATAAAAATATTGCAATGTCTAGTTTAAAACAAACTTATTTTATTTTAAGGGAAAAGCTCTAATTTTTTTTTGCTGTGTTTCACTGTAGCCGCTTTACTTTTTTGAAAATCCGATATATTATAGATTTCAGAAAAATCTTCATAGTAATCTTCTTCATGGTAAGTGTTTTTTTTTTTTTTTGTTATATACTTCACTGTAGTCTTCTCATTTTTATTCTATATATTATATTATATTTATAGGTTCCAGAAACTTTTTATCATAATCTTCTCCGGTAATCATTTCAGTTTATGGCAAAATGACATAGACTGAAAAATGTTTGTCAAGCCTTCTTGCATTTTAGATGTTTTCTTGTTCACATATTATAGGGCCACAATATCAATTCATTAAGTTGGGTTTTGCATGTATATTATGCATATGATATGGGTGATGTACAAGATTCATGAGTATTAATTTTGTGAGATCTGCACCTTGAATAAGGTCGCATGATTTACGACAATGGACATCTAGTGTAGGTTCCTTACTTTGTTTCGTGTGTCTAATGTGCATGATGTTTATTGTTTAACAAACACACTAGGATGTCTGCATTTGCGGAACCGGGGTCTAGTATTAAGTATCAGCTCGACGTTTTCATACTTGCAAAAGGACATCCTTATTATCAGAGTGTGCATGGTATATTTAAGAATTAAGAGTGTTACTTTTGTGAGATCCTCTCAATGGAGTTGATGATTTACGACATTAGATGTCGATGTAGATTCTTTACTACATATTTTCGTGTAGTCGCCTTATTTCTATCTATTATATTTACCATGTTCCAGAAAACTTACTACAGTAATCTTCTCCACTAGTTAATATTTTTAGCTATTTGGTAGTCACGAATTGGAGGAATAGATATTAGTGAATCTGAAATTTGTATAGTCTTTGAAATTGACAAGCAACCGTCTATGGCTTAATTGGAAGAATATATAGCTATATACTCCTTCCGTTCCTTAAAGATGAATTTTTAAGGTTTTGCACACATATTAAAAAACTTTTTACATAACCTAAAATACCCCTATCTTTTCATTAAATTTTAATTATTTTATTTACTTTAACTCTAATTATTAGGGGTAAAACAAGAAATTATACATAACTTTTGCATTGAAAATACAAAACATCCAACTTTGTGAAACAATTTTTTTTTCTAAAACATTCATCTTTAAGGAACGGAGGGAGTATATTTTATACTCATTGGAAGAATATATATATATATATATATATTGATGGATTCCTCCAAATCTAACAAACCTAATGATTTTAGAGACGAATAAATAATTCTAAAATTCATAGATATATTTTGATATCTACCCATGGATAACTACAAATTTTCAATCAGAATGGAAAATCTTAGCATCATCATTTTCCTTTTAGCGGTTCCGGTTCAGTTTTGTATCTAAAACACGATGGTTTTCTTGGTTCAATTCAGTTTAATCGATATATGCATAGAAATGGATTTTACAAACCAAACTGAAGCTGAATTTGAAAAGAATCCAATTAAACCGAATTCATTTAATCGAAATCCACTAAAATATATAATATTAATTAAAATTAGTTAGTTTATGTTTTTTTTTTGTCTAAAATCAAACCAAACTAAACTCGAACTGAATAATATATTTTACCGAATGAAATATACTTTAAAAATCCAAAAAAAAAAACAAAACCAGAATAACACTAACCAAACCAAACCAAATAACCGAATGTCCTCTTCTAAGTTCTAACTATCTGTAACTTATTTACCTATCCCAATTAATGAAAATAACTGAAAGTTTCAGATAAAATGTGTTTTTTTATTATTATTTTGGAAGTAAATGCACTATGGACTTGGGCTTGTATACAAGTGGACTTGAATCTATTTTATTTCCATCTGTGGAATGAAGACACCTAATCACTTTGTGAAAACGTATAAGATATAAGATATAAAGCTTTACCTCATCGCTTCTTCGTTCCCATAAAAAAAAAAACCCAAAAGATCAATTTTTTTCTTTCTTTATAGAAATTCACGGAGAAGAAGAACAGAAAACAAAACAAAAAGAGATTCAAGTCCGTTCCTTTTCCTCTCTGTGAATTCCACCGCAAAACCAAATAACAAAAAGTTCTCTTTTTTTTTTTTTATTATTATTATTCTCTTTTGGTCTTAACTTGTGAGTCTCAAAGTCTGGTAATTTTCCCCTGAAATTTTGATGAAATTTATGGGTCTTTTTGATCCTTCATCTGCTTGAAGTTTTTTTCTATTTGTTGATGATCTTTGATCGATGATCACGATCACGATCTCCAGGAAATATAGAATTTTGATGTTTGATCGTTTATGATTTGTTGATGGTTCTGATCTGGGTTTGTCCAAGTGTTGTGTTTTGAAATCAGTTGTGAATCTAATGATCTTTGTTGTTTATGTTTTTACTGGACTACAAGTTTTGATCTTGATGATCTCTTTTGTGATCTTATTAGCTAAACATCATAAACAGCATTTTGTGACGGCATCATTTGTAATTTAAAGTCATCAATCATCATCATCACTTAGCATTAAAGGTAGCTCTTTTATTACTCTATGATTGAAGTTTTTGGCTATTCAGATCATTGGAGTGAACAATGCAGTTGTTTAATGATGGGTTTTTGGTGATTTGCAGTGAGTTTTGGGCTCTGCAAAAGTCTAATGGATACTACAGCATCAAATGGTAGTAGTCCTGCTACGTTACAGCTCCATAGCATCATCCCAGAGAATCCAATTACGACAATGGAGTTGTCATTTCCTTCATTTGTGTGTTTAAAACGTCACTGCTTTGGGAATTCTGGTCCTGGAGAATTCCCTTTGGCTTATTGCCCTTCCATTGTCCTTCATGTTCTCACAACTTGTGATTTGGGTCCTCGGGACCTTGCGAAACTCGAGGCAAGTGATGCTTCTCTTGTTTTTTGATTCTGTCTTTTTCTGTGGGTTGATGCTATCTGATTGGTTCGATCCCATGTTTCCTCAGGCGACATGCTCGTTCTTCAGGAAGCCGGCAAACTTTTCTCCCGATTTTAATCTTTCTATCTCAGAAGTTGCTGCTTTCGACGTATGCCAAAAGAGGGCGATATTTAAGCGTATGGGAGAGGAAGAACGCCAAGAAATGAAAAGGAGATGTGGAGGCTCGTGGAAGCTGGTTCTAAGGTTCTTGCTTGCTGGTGAGTTAGGTTGCAGGCGGGAGAAATCGCAAGCACTTGCTGGTCCTGGACATAGCATTGCTGTGACATCAAAGGGTCTTGTTTACTCTTTTGGATTGAACGTTTCAGGACAACTCGGACAAGGAACCACTCAAGACTCTTGGCAGCCTCAACCAATCAGGTTACTCCTTTCTCTTGTGATTCAGTTTGGCCTAATACACAGAAAGGTTGACTTAATTGGAGGTACATTGTGTTGCAGATCACTTAGCGGGATCCGAATCATTCAGGCAGCTATTGCCACTGATAGAACAATGTTAATCAGTGATGCTGGTGAAGTTTATGCCTTTGGAAAAGATTGTTTTAGCCAGGCCGAGGTCCAAACTAAGCTAATCACAACTCCCCAGCGGGTCAAGTCCTTAACGGAAATTTTCGTGGTACAAGCCGCGATAGGAAACTACTTCACGGCGGTTTTGTCGAGAGAAGGCAGAGTCTATACATTATCATGGGGAAAAGATGAGAGACTCGGTCACCATACCGACCTTAACTGTTTGTTGCCTCATCCTTTGTTGGGCGCTTTGGAGAACATTCCGGTCGTGCAAATTGCTGCTGGCTATTGCTATCTCCTTGCTCTAGCATGTCAACCAACTGGCATGTGAGTCCTTGTAACATTTCTGCTGCTCTTGGCATAATTTATATGTGCTTAGTATTGTTATATTTCTTGATTCTACTTAGGTCTGTGTACTCTGTTGGATGTGGTTTGGGTGGGAAGCTTGGGCATGGTTCTACAGCCTCTGAGAAACAACCTCGCTTGATTGAGCAGTTTAGTCTTTTAAACATAGAACCAATTATGATCTCAGCTGGTTCATGGCATGCTGCTGTAGTTGGAAGAGATGGGCGAGTCTGCACATGGGGTTGGGGCCGGTATGGCTGCTTAGGTCACGGAACCGAAGAAGCAGAGGAGGTTCCTAAGGTTGTAG
Source organism: Cardamine occulta (assembly GCA_028015245.1). NCBI lineage: Eukaryota > Viridiplantae > Streptophyta > Magnoliopsida > Brassicales > Brassicaceae > Cardamine > Cardamine occulta. The sequence continues at coordinate 15,650,695 of CM051366.1, forward strand.
AAGGATTAAAAGATGTTAAAACCATGCACGTCGCTACTGGAGATTACACAACCTTTGTTGTGTCTGATGATGGTCAGGTTTACTCATTTGGCTGCGGCGAATCAGCCAATCTTGGACAGGTACCTCTACTTGTTTTCTTGGTTTTCAGAAATGAATCAAAATGGTCTTTTGATATTTTGGAATCAACAGGGCGATGACGATGAGAACACTCTGATACCGAAGCTGGTTTCATCGTTGAAGGAGACGAAAGAACGTGTGGTTCATGTGAGTTTGACAAATGCTGTGAACTGGACTAGTCATACGTTTGCAATGACCAAGTCCGGTACACTCTATGCATTTGGAGCTGGGGATAGAGGACAGCTCGGGGTCGAGCTAGGCGATAACTTGACGGAAAGAGCTGAACCAGCGAAAGTTGTTGGTATTGATCTTTCTTAGAGATTTGGAAAGAAAGAAAAATGCATCTTCTTAATTTAGGTTATGTTCATCAGTCATCACCATTGATCTTGACTAATGTTTAAAGAAGTGGTTGTACAGTAAATGGTTTCGTTTTTAGATTTGATCGTAGAAGGGAACAATTAATGTTTCTTGTTTAAATTCTGCTTTGCAATTTAGCGTTTTTTTTGTAAATTGCAGTTGATAATGACAAGTTTAGGGCCTCTCAAATACTTTTGGATCTCAAACTCTAGGCCCACTAAAATCTTAACCATTACACCACCAAGATCCACATTAGCTTGAATATTTATGACTTGTTGTATGGAGTAATTCAATTTTACATTTCTAGCCGTTGAGATGCTGATAACCAAAAGAAACAACCATATTCCCATCAATTATGCATAATTATCAACCTTATCTATACAATTATGACAATTCATTGTACAAGCTAATATAAAATCTTATGATTTTACATCATAATCATTATAATAATCTATGTAATTTTGTTTGGGGTCAAATAATCTATGTAATTTGTATCATCATTACAAAGATCAATCATTAGAGTGGGTGATTATACATTTATACTAATTGCGTATTGATCTCATACTTTAATCACATGATCCAATCATTTGGGGTTTGACCTTTCCTAAAGTAAATATTTGAGTAATCAAAATCTCACTTGCTGCATTTAAATTGTAGCATACGATACGAGAATAGGAATGCTCTTCTTTTTTTATTTCATTATTTTCGTTATAATTAAAATTTAATCAAAACCCAAGTTTTATTCAATTGGCAAGGATTACGAAAAATTATCTCCAAAGAAAGTGGTGTAGTGTATAAATTAATGGGTCGTCGTCGGGACTTGGGACACATTAACTACATCTATAATGATTAATCAAGTAGATAATCAAAATATTGATAAGTACTAGTATTCAAAATGTTTGACTTTTTGATAATCAACCCAAGCGGGCAACAACAATACAACAAGTCATTAGATACTCACAAGAAACAAATATATCTGCTTTTATAAATGCTGTTACAAGTTTATTAGAGCATCTCCAACAATGGTTATTAACATGGAGTTCTAAAAATTAAATTATTAATAAACAATTGTATAGATTCTTAAATAGTGTAAGAACCTCTTAGAGCATGATTATTGGAAGAACCCCTATGGGGTTCTTACCAAAATTTTATTATAAATTTTGTGCAATTTGAGGTGGAGAGTTTCTTAGAATTAAGAAACTCACTCTAAAAACTTTTATTTAAGAACTAGTTCTTAAGAAGGGGTTCTTAAAACACATTTACTAATGAAATTTATATTTTTTTAATGCTAAGAACCCTTCCTAAGAACCCCTCTAGAACCCCCAATAATCATGCCCTTACAAGATGTTCCTCTTGAAGAGTTTTTAGAACCAAGTTTCATGAATAGTTAAGAACCTCTTCATTATTTATTAATATTTTAATTTATAAATAGTATAAGAACTCATGTTTAGAACTCATGGTTGGAGGTGGTCTTGTCTCTTTTGTCAACACTAATAGTGTTATAAACTATCAAAATACTAGAATATTTAGAAAGGAAAAAGAAAGACATTTATGGTTAGTAATGTCAATAGCGATAGGAGATCAATGATTATATAAAAGCTATCATGATCAGCACATGGCTTCAGAAAGCCCATGTGATTCCTTCTTTCGTGTCACCATTTTTTCAGGGCTCTTATCTATTACTTAATAATGTCCATACTATATATTTAATGTGTTGTATTTATATGTATAGTTCGTTACTACGACTAATGTATGAACATAATTAACAGAATATTATGAAGTAACAGAATATTGGTCTAATCATTTGTATTTCTCAATAATTAGAATGTATTTTCCTGTGTTTAAATATTTGTTTAGCCTGCGTGTCCAAGCCATGACAAAAGGAAATAGAGTAAAAGCTAAATTCATGTGCTTAATTAAAATTGATTATACGATTAACCAAATTCAACTCCTACACTCCTTAAAATGGCTAATCTATTGCAATAGATTATATGAACATTAAACGTATAGCTTAAGCTAGCGTACCAATATCTCGTTAGATCCATTAATTTAGGCTACTGTATATTTTAAATTTTTTATGTTGTATTTTGGTGATAAATAAGAAAAATAATGATAGGGAAGCGTTACAAATTTAGATTTATGGTCTAACTCAGGTAAGCATAAATTATATAACGTTGCAAAATACGTTTTATACCCAAAAATGTAGACGATGGGGAGTTGAAAATTTTTAAGTATAGTTGGTATGTGTGTGGATGACATGGTGCTTGAAGTGTCACACTGAGCTAAAAATGGAGAGATTGAAGATGTTATAGATGTTGTGCGTCTAAAATGAAGATCCTTGAAGATTCAATCGATGCTAAGATTTGGGAGGGTGTCTGCTCAAGTAATAAAAGATTCACATGATTTTCGGTAGAAGATAATATTAATAAGGTAAGTGATAGATCTTGATAGATAAAAAACTTGCTATATAAATGTAGACTCTATGAAGTAAAAATAGGATCACAGGGTTCTCTTTATATGTCTCTGCCGAACATTGAGAACTTATTAAGCAAGCGTGACAAATGCTTCACGAGCAGTGAGAGCTGTGACAAAGTGGTGTACTATTCCATCATTGCGCAAGTTACTAAACTATATATATTAAGTTAATTATAATGTATCCATATGGATTTTAATCCCCTTTAACAAGATATCAGCGTTCCATTAATCTTAGGTCTCTCATTTGATAAATTGGAAAACAAAATTTTCGTTTTTTGAGTTTTGATATCTCAAGTCTCTAATAACTTTTGTCGTTCTTCGTAACTTTATAATCTAATACGTTTATTTACACACACAAAAAAAAGTGGAATGCTTTTAAAATGTATACATGTTATATATATATATATATATATATATATATAACCGGAAAATTTCAAGCTGAAACCCATACTAATCTCCGGAATTCACATATGTCTGAATTTTTTTGCCATTGAAACAGTTTACGGCTGGCCAAAACATGTGAAGTGCAAGACTTTTTTGAGACACTTGAGGAGAATCTATCTATGGCTGCACCCGCAATGTTTTTTCATTAGTCACACTTTTTTTAAGATTCGCATTTTCCATTCTATTTTGCGTTTGTGTAAAATGGATAAAAATGTAACTGTAAAAAGTAAAAACACAGACTATTCCAAAAAGAAAAAGAAAAAATCCATTAAATCAAGCTTCATTCAACCATCTCATCATGAAAAGTTTGTCACATTTTCTATGATTATGTGATTACGCTGTGTCTACAAATAAGTGCAATTAAAAAAAAAACTCGGAGCATAGCCAATAAAACTATGGCATTTTAGAAACTGGTGGCGTGAGAATGACCGGTGACGGGAGATCGGAGGGCTGACGATGGAAGCCATGTTAGTGAATGAACGGTCGAGATGAGAACCATGGATGCAGGGATGTGTGGCCAGACCAAGGTCACATGTACTAACGTGGTCTTTTTATTCTCTTTTAAGTGATTGCCACGTCACCAACTGTTTCGAATCGAAACGAAAAATTGGTTTCCGATTATTGGATCTGAAACCGGTTCCGATGTGTCCTACGAAGTTGTGCTTTTGTCAGAAACTAATTAATTCATGAATAGTGTTAATTTCGTGAGTCAACAATAATTGGGTGGGATAATGGGTGGGTCCACTAATCAAAAATCCATTCTCTTAATTAACTCCCAATCATACAAAAAATGTATTGTCGATTAGGAAAGGGAAATTTCAGAAAACATAATTACAGATTTTTAAATAGACCGACAAATGTAAACGATTTTGATTTGTTTTTCTGAAAGCTATATAATGTTTTAATGTCATGAGTTTAATTGATAGATGGTTCCAAAAGAAAAATAAACGAAAGATGATAAGACACGTGAATGTGATCAATACTAAAGGAAACATATATTACAGACAATATACATGAAGCAATTGGTAGTCATCCAGTAAAATAAAAAATAAAATAATATATAACATATACATTCGTTTCATTATTAAAAAAAAAAAAACATATACATTTGTTGCAGGGTTTGTGGAGTTCGTTTTACTACAAAAGTGACCGTAAAGGTTTTATAGTTGCTTTTTTTTTTTGATAAATAGGTTTTAAAGTTGCTGCCAAATACAAAAGGTTTATAGTATGCTACTTTTTTTGTTTTTACAGTTAACATTTCATAGATTTATGTCTTGTTTCGTGTGAAATTTAACCCAATATATAAGTATATATTGAGCATATATTCTCTTTCGTCTCATAGTGGTAGTTTAACATTGTATGTTTCTTGTTAGTTTAACATTTGTATGTTTATCAATGTACTTATCATGAAGTTAACTAGTGTCTTTTTTATATTGATGAATCATAGAAGAAACAAAAAATTGAGATCTTTAACACACTAAACAATACAATAATTGTTTTACCAAAAAAAAAACAATACAATAATTGTACATCGTAATTTTTAATTTTACATGTATGTGCTCGACAACCCAAATATGCAAGTAGCATGGCAATTTTCTATGGTATCGATGTATTTAATCTTGTAGTTAAATCTTATAAATTTATTTAACCACGTATGAATTTATTTAATCTTGTAGTTAAATCTTATAAATGTATTTAATCTTGTAGTTAAATCACAACAAATACAAACCATACAAATGAATATATGTCTATTAAAAATGTATGTATTTCTACGTTGCAAAGGTACCTGGTTTACATGTTACATTGATAAGCAGAAATGAAACATTTTGGTTAGGGGATGAATGTCGTCTTATCAAACAGTATCATATCGTAGTTAGCATATTTCACGTTTGAAATTTTATAATAATGTGTACGTATCCGTTCTCTTTTGAAAACAAAATTTCTCCATCACGTCCCTTAATGTTAGCCAAAAGTTTGCAACAAATTCAGCATTATTGTTTTGTTACAAAAGTCTCCTTATTTTAAGAATTGCAAAAACATTTCTTTACATTATTTTTCAAGGATACATACTATACTATCCACTTGGCATGTGATATATGTACTTAAAATATCAGAGAAATTGACCCAAAAATTCGAACTTCAAAGTTCAATTAATCTTTTCAATTTTCTTATGCAATGCTATGCTGCTATCAGTTTTAAATTAGGTGACATAATTCACACCGGTGAATTTTAGAAAATGGTTAACAAAAGATTTTGGCAAGCTATAATAAAACACTAAAATTCAGAATCTCACAAGAGCACCCAGAAATGATTATAAAAATGAACCAAGCCGTTAATTCTGATTTTAATTTGTCTATCACATTCCTATTCAATACGTAGGTATTTAAAAAATATTTCCTCCTTGTAGTTTATATAAATCAAAGAATCTAAAAAAGAGTGGACCCTCCAAAATTAAAAACCCCGAAATCAAGGGGATGAGATTTTCCTATAAGATAGCCAACGCCTTGCTCAACATTTTCTCTCATTCACTAAACAAACAAACACATTAATAAGTAAAAAATCCTCTAGAGAGACAATAATGAGAATGACACTTGTTCACTTGTCTCTCTCCATCTTCTCATGTCTCCTCCTTGTCTTAACTCCGACCTTCACTGCCTCCACTCCGGTCTCCGACCCTGAACTCGTAGTTCAAGAAGTAAACGAGTGCGTATAATTTAACTTTCCTATATCTTCTTTTTTGATAAAGGAACTTTCCTAAAAGTATACTATTATTGAACAACCGCATTTTAACATTCTTGTGTATATATTTGTAGGAAGATTAATGCGTCAAGGAGGAATCTAGGTGTGCTCTCATGTGGGACCGGAAATCCGATCGATGACTGTTGGAGATGCGACCCAAAATGGGAGAAAAACCGACAACGGCTAGCTGATTGCGCGATTGGGTTTGGCAAACACGCAATAGGCGGCCGTGATGGTAAAATCTATGTGGTGACTGATCCTAGTGATAAAGACGCGGTTAACCCTAAACCCGGAACCCTAAGATACGCGGTGATCCAGGACGAGCCGCTCTGGATCGTTTTCGCACGTGACATGGTCATAAAGCTTAAAGAAGAGCTGATCATGAACTCTTTCAAGACCATAGATGGGCGTGGAGCGAACGTCCACATTGCCGGCGGCGCGTGCATCACCGTTCAATACGTGACCAACATCATCATCCACGGCATCAACATCCACGACTGCAAGAGGAAAGGAAATGCTTACGTTAGAGACTCGCCGTCGCATTATGGGTGGAGGACGGCGTCTGATGGTGATGCCGTCTCTATTTTTGGTGGGTCCCACGTATGGGTAGACCATTGCTCGTTGTCTAACTGCATGGACGGTCTGGTCGATGCCATCCATGGCTCAACGGCTATAACCATCTCTAATAACTACATGACTCACCACAACAAAGTGATGCTTTTGGGACACAGTGATTCATACACTAGAGACAAGAACATGCAAGTCACCATTGCTTTTAATCATTTTGGTGAAGGGCTTGTTCAGAGAATGCCAAGGTAATTAAATAGTGTTTAATTTTGCTAAATAGGTCCCTAATTTTTTTATACTGTTATTTTTGACTAAGACGCTGTAAATTTTGACAGATGTAGACATGGATATTTTCATGTGGTGAATAATGATTATACACATTGGCAAATGTATGCAATTGGTGGAAGTGCAGCTCCAACGATTAATAGTCAAGGCAATAGGTTTCTTGCTCCCAACGACCATGTCTTTAAAGAGGTAATTAACTATAAGCTAATTATATATATTTTAGTCATATGTTAAATATTCAATTCAATCTGACTAAATAAATCTGATTTGAATAAAAAATAGGTGACTAAATACGAAGATGCACCACAAAGCAAATGGAAGAATTGGAATTGGAGATCAGAAGGTGACTTATTCCTAAACGGTGCGTTTTTCACGGCTTCCGGTGGAAAATCCTCTTCAAGCTATGCCAAGGCTTCAAGTTTGTCGGCTAGACCATCCTCATTGGTGGCTTCAGTCACGGCCAATGCTGGTGCACTCTTTTGTAGAAAAGGATCTCGATGTTAATTAATCCGATCTATCTTTTAAAGCTATTATATAATCCTTTTTCTAAGACAAAAGGATGAATGTATTGGTCCTAGTATGTCAATCTTTTGTTTGTTACCCTTTAGTTTTTATTATGGGGAGGGTTCAAGTTGTAAGATGGATTTGATATGTGTATACTAAAGTAATGTATGGATTCCCTTTGGACCAATGAGTTTCTTTTAAACTTTTTGGAGTAGGGACCAATATTATGTTTGTGGTGGGGGATATGTATAATTGCTACTAAGATTGTTGATTAATTTTATATTGTAATAAATTTAAATCAACAGATTAATTATGAACATCCGTATGTTTAAAGTTTAGTGACAATGAAACATAATATTATAATGTCCCTCCATGACACCATATTTAATCACGGGATATTGTGATTCCGAATGGATGAGGTCGATAGAGCGGACAAAATCAATAGCGGAGCAAATCATCCAAATTTTGGAGCGGACTATGTTTATTTTTTGTAAAACTGGTTTCTAGTTGGTCCATGACAGATTTTTTTTTCTCGACCACACCACTACAACTAATGAATAATGAATAAAAAGCGGATGCAAATCACATAAGGTATTGTCCGCTTTATCCGTCGTATCCATTTGAAACATGTATATTGGACTTAAAAATGTGAAATATGTTTGTGGCATAGTAGATAATATATTATCATTCTGTTGGATATAGTTTTGTGGCATAGTAGAGAATATATTCTCATCTCATGGTTACGTTGGATATAGTGTAACAACATGGGGCATATCTAATTTTTGGGATGACATTGAATTTGACTGCAAGATCTATAATAAGTGTGGCTTTGTGAGTCTGACAGAATCTCCATTAAGTTGGACTAGATCTGGATCTTGAGTTTTGCCCTTGCGTTCCCGAGACGTGGCGTTGAACAATTATTGCAATAAATGATAAGGAACCAAAATCCAAATGAGGAGTTGCAGTTTTTTCAAAGTAACTTAGGTTGTTCATTAAATGTGGCTTTATTCCAATTAATCATGTGACAAAATAATATATTCCAACTTAATTTTGAGTGCAATCTTATCACTGTCTTCTTATAGGCCTAAACTAGTGTATTATTTTTTCATTAACTTTGTCGGTGGAGAACTATTTCTCACTTTCTATTTTTGTTAATTTGCGATTTTAGGTTAATTTGTTACCACGTGGATAGTTTTTGTATTTTTTTGGGAATTAGGAATGGGACACAACCTTCACGTACGTTTATCGTAAATTGTCCCGAGAAGAGTTCACTTCGAATAATACATTTTTTTTTAGAGTTTTTTCGTTCACACTGTCAATACCCAAAATGATCAGAATTGGTTTTAGGCTTTTAGCAAAACAAACAAACAAAGAAGTTTAAATGAGCATTCATGAAAATTGTCGGCAGAAGACAAAAGGTACAGAACGATATTTGACTTTCACGCATGTAAAAAAAATTAAACAGACCCACAAAAATCTTTACTAACAAAACGTTATAAACCAATGATTCCTTAGCTCCATTAATGTTCAACTTCAACCACCAACAGTTTCAATTTTCATCTCTTTGAATTGTTTTTTACTTTTATACGAGGGAACAAAAAAAACTCAATCCCCGAATCAATACACTCTCTTTAAGTCTTCGGATGTCGAAAGCAAAACCACAAGCTTGATAAATCAAAATCAGCAACACTTAACCACAGTGGAAAATTATCGATGGAATGTTGTTACATAAATACGCTTGCAACAAAAAAAAAGGAACTCAATACTGAATATTCAACAACAAAACTCAATACTTAAATCCATATTTTTACAGTAACAAAGCCAATATAAAGTAGTAACAAAGTTACCTTAATTTGCTAAGATTTTACAGCTGAGAGTGTCTTGGTGGGCTGCAATCCACTGTTTTCTATAAGAGCCATAGAAACAGAGTCCAAGGCTTATGCAAACGCCCTGATTGCATACTGCATATAGAATAGGAACCACTATGTCTTAAACACTTAAGCTTGTGTATATATGTCAAGAGATATGGCTTACTTGTTCAACGCCAGGGTACTTATCAGCAGCTGCATCAACAGCAAGAGAGCAGGCAATCTCAGCTGCACCACCACCATATAGAATTGAATTGTTGCGGATGAGATTCCGTGCAACACACAAAGCATCGAGCATACTGCGTTTGGTTTCTTCTATCATCATCTTGTTACCTGACACATTGTAAAGCAGATTATCCAACCGAACAAATTCTGCAGTGTCCTATCAAATCCATTTACTGCGGTGCCATATTATCTTCACTACATATCTCTAGTCATCAGCTATTAGAAACACAACACAGTAGTAATTATAAGAGAATGACAAGTCACATGCATTTACCTCCACGAATGAACACAGTACAATGCTCAATATACAGCATACGCTCTTTCGTTGTACCAAATTACTTGTAGCGGACCAAACCAGCCTAAACTCACCCGTGGCTATGGCTTGCATCGATTCACATTGCATCACAAGACAATCAATTAAGTCTTCAAAATACGCACCAAATGCTCAACAGCAACTCTAGAAGCCATTTCATAACCTTCAGCAATACGATATAGAATTGAATCCATCTATCTAATTGAGGTTCAGCTTGCTCTAATAGCGCACCAGCCATAACAACAATACCAGTGGTTACAATCACCAATTTCATAATCCTGACTCATTGAAAGTTCAACCATATCAATTTATCAATCTGATTGTCCACATCCGTTTGCTCCCAAAATGACAGCACCATCATTTGCTGATGAAAACAAAAGCGCACAAATTCAAATGTTTCAAGGTTTTGTCACATGAAATGAAAGATTTGGTTTTTAAATGAATTCAAGAATGTTAAACACATTACCACGAATCAAGAGCAGCATTTGAATCATGGGTTTGCGGTCGAGACTAAAACCAAATAGAAATTAGAGAAAAGTCTTCAAATTTAACTCAAACAGAGGGATTGAGATCAAAAAGGAAGAAACTAACAGATAGTGGCCAAGAAAGGAGCAGAGGCAATGTTGGCCTTTTGAGCATCAAAGTGGGCTTTGAGTTCATGGCCCAATATGTCTATTTTATGTTTGCCTCATATTAGCCCAAACCTCATTATCATGTTAATAAGACTCTGAATCGATGTGGTTGAAGCGCTTTTAACTTTTAAGAGGCTGGTATTGTAAGCTGTAATAGTTGTGAGTCTAAAAAAAGTTATAGCTAATCAGGTTTACACTTCAGGATGAGTTAGTAAAATCTTTAACATAAGCTCGAAATGTATGCCGAGATGCTTCTAACCGGTTTTGTGAAGATGTCATGAAACCATTGGTTCGACCAAACAAAAATTTGATGACCCGTTTCAATTACTCCTTTTATGTCATTGTCAATTTTATTTTAAAAACTTGGAACTCATAGGAACATTCACATTAAATTATCAGTTTATTTATTACATTGTCTCTAAGTGAATAAGTGACAAATAATTTACAAACTAAAAGTTAGGTTTAAAATATTATTTTGAATTACAATTTTTTTTTCTCTTCATAAATCACTCATGTGATGATAGATCAACAAAACTTTGTTTGTTCATAATTTATTCTTAAATTCTAAAAAAAAAAAAAACTGAATCCAAAGTAATATATAGAAATTCTAGTTTTTCAAAAAAAAATTATGAGCTAGAGTATGTATAGTTCATCTGTTCATGTAATAAATGAAGGATATGGCATGAACATGACAAAAACAAGTGACAGCCCAAAAACAAGGAAGTAAGGCAACAATAACATTCCTTAAAATAAGGATGTGTTCTGGTCCCTCTTTGGTCCTAGCCTCGAACTTACCTATAGAGATAGCGGATGCATCTATACATATACGCAGACGCACACTTATATACATGACATGCATATGTTATACTATCATCTCAATGTATCACTCCAAATCCAACCAGTGCTTGTGGAGACACTTTCATGAAGTCAATCAATTCAACTGTACTGAATTAATTTTCTCCCACTGTTTAAACTTTTATATACAAAATCTAAACTAATGTTTCGCATTTACTGTCAATGTCTTTAATTAGGAGTTAGCATATGTCTTTTCTGTATGTTTAATTGTTTAGTATTCTAAAATGGATCTTAGTTGTATGATATGTAGCTATATACTATGTGAATTAGATAATAAATCAATGAATTCGATAACGGTTTTTTTATTTATAAAATAACATACAGGAGATCGTAGATGAATGAATGAATGGTTTTTGTATTTATCCGATATTAGTTAATTATTAGATAAATACGAACGACATGGTTTTATCAAAAATAAAAATAAATATATATATATATACACGTGTAAACATATAAAAACTAAGGGGGTTTATTGGTTTTATGATTTTCAAAGAGTTAAAAGTTTTAGAGAGTTTACTGTTATTCAATCTGGAATTTCCAAAACTCTATTAAAGTATTGTGTTATTGGTTTTGGTAGTTTTAAAATTTTGTTTACAATCATTTAAAGTCATGAGTTATTGATTCAAGATTAAAAAAAACTCAATCAAAGTCATGTGTTATTCAAATAAAATGAATTTAAGTGACTTTATCATTAGATTAAAATCTAGTATTATTGGTTAATTGAGTTGATTGTTTTTTGTTCATATAGAAACTCTTTAAAAATACTAGAGGTTGACATGATATTTTCAATTACTTTCAAAGTTATACCTTTTTTATAAATAATTCAATTCAACAGAGTATTACCGAACATGAAAGAAGTTCTAGCTATGTAAGATATCTGGTAAAGCCGAGCTCTTCAATGACTTATCTTCACCAGGTTACAGAGAAATGTAGAATTTTTCTTTCTTTTCTATTTTCAGGTTTATACATAAAAGCAGAGTGTTCATTCTTCTCATTTTCGTTTTCATTGTTTCTGATTCATCTTGTACACAGAATCTCATTGTTGTCAGATAGAGAGATATAGAAAGAGAAGGTAGTTTTGTTCGCTATGTACAGTGACACCGTTTGAAATAAAGATCTTCTCTTTTTCTTGTCTACATTGAGTGTAAATAACTTTGGCTCTATAGTTACTTGAGAACGTGACTTTATACTCGAGAAAAAAATAAACATAAATATACGTACCACGGTGATGCAGGCTCCAGAACTTGAAGAAGAATATTTGAGAACTGATCACTTGACGATGAAATATTTTTTATTTTAATAGGAGAACGATGATATCGTTTTTTATATAAACTGGAACAGAGAAAAGATTTTGTTATTATTTCATATTAATAAAAGGTAAGATAATATCAAAAGTAATTACAAGTTAGCAAAACTGTACAATAGTATATTTTAAAATCTGTGAGAATATGGAAAAACTTTGAAAAAATATTTTAGAAGATTCTACAGTATGTAAAGAGTTAACAAAATTCTCAAATACTTATAGTCATTAAAACTCTACCTAAATCATAATTGAATAAACTCCCTAAGTTAATATATAGAATTAAATTTTAAAATGATACTTTCTTAAATATCTTTTGGGGCACGTAAGCGGATTTGTTTTGTGGGTTACCAAAACTTTCCAGACTTTTAGATTTATAATCTCTTCGGCTGGAGAAGAGAATCCTAAATCTTTTTTTATATTTCTCAAAATATATAATAAGAGACTGTAGAAGTCTTATAAAAATCTATGTATCAAAAGGCTAGAAAATTAGCACAGACCAAAAAAAAAAAACTAGCCTATTTTGTAGAACAAAAAATATACAGCAAAAAAATAGAGTTACTCTATATATAAAATAATAGTATCAATTACTTTATTTTAGAGTAAAATATAGAATAAAATTGGAGTAAATGTTATTCTATAATAAAGTTTAGAAGAAAAAATAGAATGAAATTGGAGATGTGCTTAGCCGATGTAAAAGCATAATCCCATAAACATTACTTTACATTTTAGCCATATTAGAGCATCTCCAACCATAGCACCAAATTTGGTGTTGAAATTACATTAAATTTGGTGTTTTGGTGTCTCAATTTGTTTTTCATTTCCAACCACAACAACAAATCTCACACCAAAAATAATACTTTTTATTATTATACTATTAAATTTAAGATTTATCTTTATTTTACAATAGTTTGATAAATATTAATTTTTATTATTGTTGTTTACTTTTATCATATCCTTAAAAGTTATTTTGTTGTATTTAAAATTTTGATTTTTTGGTTTTAATTTTATAATTTTATATTTTCAGTGTTTTAATTAAACTTTAATATGTATTTTAATTTTAATTAATTTATGTATTAGTTTGGATATTTTATGAAAATTAAAATTTTATAAAATATTGATGAATTATTTAAATTTTAATTGATAAACAATATTTTATTTCTATTACTAAATCAAAATACAAATAAAATAATATTATATTTTTAGTGTTTTGTGAACAGTGTCACAGTAAAAAAAAATTTGGTGTGAAATATGTAGTTCAGTTGGAGATAAAAATACACCAAATTTGATGTTTTGGAGTTAGGTTGGAATTCCTCTTAGTTTGACACATAAACAATGCATATCTATACAAATAAAATTTGTTTTTAGAGAATACATAGGAAGAGTAGATAGTTTGCATTGGGATGGAGAGACACGACAAATCGGCCCATGAACTTTTGCGGTGAAAATGGGGAACACGACAATACGAGCTATTTGCACCAAAATACAAATTCTATATGGATCATGGCACCCAATTAATCGGAATTTGTGTTCTAGGTATAAAATCTAATTTTTAATATAATAATATGTGCTCAAGTTACGACTAGATTTCGTGAACGAATGGGCATTTGAAGAACAAATGTTTTTATTTGACAGCTATAGAGGACACAATTGCTTGAAAGCATATTTTTGCTCACATACTAAAAATGTGAATTTAGATGTCACATGTATGTAAACCAAACAATAGTATACTAGTTAAGCGTGGGACGAGTTATTACTTATTAGATGATTAGATGCTCCCAAGTGGCTGTTTTACGAGTTACGCATATTTTTGCATTGCCACACATACAAGTTGTTTTCACCGCCTCGAAGGATAAAATTGTAAATTATCGAACGAGTGAATACACCATTAAATTAAAAAACCTTTACTTTGTGGATGCAAAATTGGGAATAAATCAAATAATAGTAAGAAATCTCTGCAGAATAAAACAAAACAAAAAATTCCACTTTTACACTCTCCCTACCTGCAACAAACAAAGAACCAGAGAGAGAGAAACAAGAGAGACGAAAAAAAGTACGACGACCCACTAGGGAAGATCAAGCGTCCATCTCCACCGAATAAGCTTTACCGGTCACCGGAAAAAACCACCTCCGATCTCTTAAACCAACCATGTCAGTTACCGGACCAATCAGTCACCCAAAAAACCTTAGCCCAACCGCTCCTGAGTTCATACCGTCAACAAATCCAAACCCATTCCCCTACTTGATTCCAACAAGAATCTACCTCCCTCTTCCTCCTCCTCCGCCGCCACCACCGCCGCCTTATCTTTCTTTTTACCCTCTTCCACCGATTTCAATGATACCAACTAGAGCCGTGGTACTATTACAAGTACCACCTAACGTCACCGAGTCATCTCTAAAACGAGACATGGAACGCTTCGGTGAAGTTCGTGGAATCCAAATGGAAAGAGCAGATGAAGGAATCGTCACCGTTCATTTCTACAATCTAAAACACTCACAAAGAGCGGTTAACGAAATACAGGACCTTCACATGCAGCAACAACACGAACACTTCACGACGGCGACGGCGCGTGGACTCATCTCCGGACGACTCGTATGGGCTCAATTCGTTTTCCCAAACCTTAAAGCTGTTCGCGAAGGAAACAATCAAGGCTCTCTCGTGATTTTGAATCTTGAACCCACCGTCTCTTCCACTACTCTCCGTCACATTTTCCAACTTTATGGTAACGATTTAACGAAATTTACAAAAAAAGCTTTCAACTTTTTTGTTTGTTTAATTTAGTTTTTATAAATTTATTGTTTAGGGGAAGTGAAGGAGTTAAGAGGGACACCGTCGAAGAGAGAACAAAGATTTGTGGAGTTTTTTGACGTTAGAGACGCCGCAAGAGCTCTCCGTGAAATGAACGATAAAGTTATCGCCGGTAAACCAATTCTTGTTCAATTTAGTCGACCCGGTGGTTTCACCAAGAAACTCTTTCTTGCCTCACGTTACAACAAAAGCTTCCTTTTTAACCACCACCCTCTCTCACCGCCTTCACTGCCACGTCACCATCTCCGACCACCGTCTCAGTTGATGATGAAGCCAGATAATCAACAACTGAAGTACAACAACAACTATAGGAAGAAGCCTATGAGGCAAATGCAGCAAATGAAGATGAATCGTGTCGATGATCGTTTTATCATAAACGAAGACGCTATAGCCACCACCGGCGAGTTAAGAGATGATCGTACCACCGTCATGATCAAGAACATACCCAACAAGTACAAGTAAGTAGAAAAAGCATGCATCTTTTTCATTACTAATACTTTAGTGATTGTGATGTGCATGTGCTATATTGATTTCTATAATGTCCAAAAACTAGGTATATACCATATGCTTTGTTTGGGTTTGAAAAAAAGTCAACAAGACCCAACGGTTAATAGTGATGAGCTTTATTTGTATTGTATGTTTGCTATTTTTGTATATTCTTGTACACATGGAGATTAACAAATATCGACTAGTCAATTTTATAGTATTGTTTCCATTTACAGTCAGAAGCTGTTTTTGAATATGTTGGACACACATTGTAATGACTCTAACCAGAAGATAATAAACCAAGGGAACAATATGGTTATGTCATCGTACGATTTCGTCTATCTCCCAATTGATTTCAGGTAATGTTATCTCCAGCTCTCTCTTTTTTTTGGATTATATTAGTAATGAATGGGATAATTAATTGTTTTTTTTTGTCACAAAAAATAGCAACAAATGCAATGTGGGATATGGGTTTGTGAACATGACATCTCCTGAAGCAGTGTTGAGACTTTACAAAGCTTTGCATAATCAAAGATGGGAAATTTTCAATACTAGAAAGATCTGTGAGGTCACTTATGCTCGACTTCAGGTAAAAAAACAAGATCTTCATTTTAATCTCTGGTTTAATTGATTGCATTGAAGTTGAAACAAGATTTGGTTTTTTTTTTAGGGACTTGAGTCGTTAGAAAAACATTTCAAGAACTTGAAGATACCAGGAAAAGAGATGGAGGAGTACAAGCCGGTGTTTTTCTCACCGCCGCGTGATGGAGAGTTATTACCGGAGCCTATCTCCGTTGTGGCTAAACCGGTGTCTGATGGTGATGACAGCTGTCACTCACGAGATGGCACGGTGTCCGACAAGAAGATGGAAAGAAGTGATGGTTGTTGTCTGGGTGAGAGAATCGAAAACGGCGGCGTTTGAGATGACGTATGGCACAAAACAGTGTTAATGAATTTAATGATGGTTTCGTCTTTGGGCGGCCAACTATATAAGATATAGCTGTATCGAATGTCTTATCATCTCCTCTCTCTCTTTTTTTTTTTTTTTTTTTTTTTTTGGATGTGTAAAAACCTCTTTTGGTTGTTAACTTTTGTGTCCAAGTGTTTTGGTAACTTTTGTTTAATTAGAAAACAAAATTAAGGTTGTACAAAGTTATGGTCAGTTTTCTTTATGTTCTTGATCTCTTCCTTTTTTTCTTAATTACTATATAAGATTGCTATTTTTCTTGACATACTAGTTAACCAATTAATCAGATTTTTTTTTCTCTTTTGTTGGTCAAAATCAGATAATTTAAAAGGTAGTTTGTAAATACATATTTTCTAGAAATGGATTATAAATATAAATACATCAAAGAATCAAGCGTACAGTCATCAGACTTTTTCGTCTAACTTTTCATATTTCTGATCAATTGCCTTTTACTTAAATGCTTTGATAAGTTCCCATCAATTTTTTATTCCTGTTATAACACTATTAATGTGTTTTGGTGACATTGTTTTTCATAAAACAATGCTTTTTTTTGTAAATGCTTTTCATAAAAAATTGTTAGTAGTACAACACTAGTAATTAATCACTCTGTTCTATTTTGTTAGATGTTGTAGTTTATTTTTTTTATTCCATTTTATTAGATGTTTTAAAGTTTTTATACAAAATTTAAATTTTAATTAGTTGAATGAATTTAAAGTAAAACATTAAATGATACTTTTATAAAGAAAAATGGATTTCTTAATATGTATGCTTTTAACCAAAACATCTAATAAAATAGAAAATAGAGAGTAGTAGTTTGTAAATGCTTTTCATAAAAGTTTGAATCACAAAGCACAATGCAAATTACATTAAGCCTTCATAACACAAAACCGTTTTAGAATTAAGCCTTGAAAATTTTATAAAACTTAGGCCACAAGCATGGACTTTATGTGTTTGGTCAAGAGAGTTATATCAGCAAAACATAATTAACATGGACATTTAGAAAGTGTTAGCATACATATAAAAGATTATATATATGCACGAAACACGAATTTTAAAATATTATAGATCTTGTGCTACCCTTCATGGATACTTAGGGTGTGATTGGTGAGAGATAGCTGATCTGAGCATAAATAAGTGGAAAAAATTAGAGTATACTAAAAATTGAATTTTGGAGTAATTTTGTACTCCACCTATTAGTAGAGTAAATTTTTACTCCACTTTTAATCTTTTTAGCGGACAGTGGCATAAAATCATTTTTATTGTTTTATTCTGATCGGTGAAAATTAGATGACTTGAGCTAAAAAACAATTATACCTTTTATTTTATTTGTATTCAAGAGCATCTACATTGCATAAATTTTTGTTGGTGTTTTAACATAAATTTAATTATAAAATATTAATATTATATTATGAGTGTTTTTAAAACAATAACAAACTCAATAAAAGTGTTTTCATGAAAACATTTTAGATATAGTGTCTCACATTCTTCTAGAAAATTATCTTATAATATTAATTTTTTTTTAATTATATGTTAAGACATCCTCGTCAATATGTCTAATGGAGATAGTCTAAGTATGCTAACCAATCAAAGCCTTAATAGTCGCAACAACAAAAATTATTTATTTCAATCAGCATTTTATTATCATGTAAAAGAAGTAGGAATTTGATACAAACATAATTAAATAGATTAATCAATGACGTTCTTCATCATAAAATACGACAAAAACAAATTGGTTAAGATTTAGAACAATGTTTCATCCTTTTTAATTTCTCCATTCCAAGCATCAGACATTAGGAAGAGGAGCTTGCATGTAATGATGTAATGGAATGGGACCCGTAGGAACTGTTCTCTTAGTTTGAAACATAGGAAGAGAAGGTTGGATCGTGTTATGTTCTTGATCAGTTCTAACAGTGACTTCTCTCTCTACTCCAATCGGAATAGAATATTCACGAGGCGTTGATGATGTCAACACGAAA
Source organism: Cardamine occulta (assembly GCA_028015245.1). Taxonomy (NCBI): domain Eukaryota; kingdom Viridiplantae; phylum Streptophyta; class Magnoliopsida; order Brassicales; family Brassicaceae; genus Cardamine; species Cardamine occulta. The sequence goes on from CM051366.1 coordinate 15,669,614, forward strand.
AAGATTAGGGTTATTAGTAACATCACATCTCTTTACCAATTGGTACTTCTAAGATGTTGAATCGAACAGTTTGTCATTCAAGAATCGTCTTCACAACGGATTCTCCTCCCCCGCTTCAACTCTTTCGACTAATAGACCGCAATATAAGAGACACCCTATTAGATCACCCTAAAAAGAAGGCTTGTAAGGATCTTCTGTCAATCTTGTTCACTCATATGTAATCTACCTTTTTGGTAGTTTTAGCTTGTAAGGAGTATTTAAAAAAAAAAAAATACAGCACTCTACCCAGTTACTTAGAGTTTAGCTCATGCAAAAAAACCAACATTCCAATTTTTGGTAATATAATTCACATTTTATAAAAAAAAACATCACATCTCTTTTCAACAACTTCCTTTCTCTCTCTCTCTTCTTTTTTTTCTTTTATTTGTTCGTCTTTTTTTAGTTTTTTTAATTTTATTTTTATATTTCCATGATGTTAGTAAAAGGAAGTTAATCTATCATTTTTAAATGAATAATGCCAAAGATTTACATGACCTAATAGGGTAATAATTTTTATAAGTTTGACTGACAGTTCTCACATCTTTATCCATATTTACTAATTTAACAGAATTTTTTGTTCTTTCTTTCAAATACTTTCTATAAGATCTTTTATTATTATTACTTCCTTAAACCATTTATTTGGAACAATCTCATAACTTATATATATATATATATATACCAATCTCCTATATTACTTTACAAGCTATTCTGTTCACAAATGTTTGTACATGTGTGGCCAATATAAAAGTTATAATAAACTATGGCTGCAAATGGTAGCAATAAAATGAACGAGTTGAAAAAAATAATTGAAATTTTTTTGAGTTGAATATCATTCAACTCCAAAATAGTAGATGAATGAATTGAACACTTTTTTTTTGTAATTTGTATATTTGTTTAATTTTTTTAGCTGAATGGATTAAACCATTTTTCAACTTATATATTTCAAATAGTAAAATATTAGATGAATGTTCATTCAACTCTTTCAATTTGTTAATTTAAGTCAAACATTTGCAGCCTCTTAAAACTATGTACAAACATGTGTGGATTTTTTGTTTTGTTTTGTAATATTGTTTTCTGTTTTAGTTTTTGATAAAATTCAAAGTAAAATAGTAATGTAACTTAGCCAATATGTAACTGAAGCAATGTAAAATGCTACATATAACTGAAACAATGAATCTATGAAAATAACATTAAACTCAATCAATATAACTTGCTATAAAAACATCTAAGAAATTCTACAAGGCAGAAACTAAATAAGTGAATTAATGCTACTAACATTCAGCTCTCTTGTATTAGTGTTACGGACATTTAACTAAATCAATGAATTAGTGCTACCAACACTTAACTAAGTCAATCAAAATATATGAACTCTCTTGTAAAAGATCTAAAATAATTTAACTTACTTGTCATGACAATGAACTCTCTTATAAAAGAGATTCTATTCAGCAATTTTGACATATCTCACATTATTTTTTACTGGATGTAACCAATCTACGTTGTCTGGAGTATCTCATTGGATCTAGAGAGACGCGATATCATATGTTATTATCATGATATTTGATACATTATATCTTCAAGAATAAGCTTCTTGCAGTGGAAGATGACAACCATGAATGCGTTTGAGTTTTTCATGATTTCCAAAAATGGTAAGAATGCTTGACCAATTAACCAATTTCCTTTTTAAAATGCAAAATCTCATACAAGTCAACAAAATCATAGTAAACTATAATATAAACCTGATATGCAAAAGATTGAATATTGAGTTTTGAATTCATTTTCATCACACATGGTGCAATTTTAAAAGTGAAACTATTTTAAGAAAAATTCAGTTTAATGGCTATTTGAATATCTCGTTTAAATTAGATTATATATTTAATTATAGAAATTTATGCATTTACTTTGGTTAAGGAAATTATATAAAATGTTAGAAATGAGATATTCTAAAAATTATTTAGGTAGTTCTGTTTAAAATTGTATTAGTTTTTTTTTTGGATAAAGTAAAATTGTATTAGTTACTTTTCAATATATTTAATCTTTAAACATTTACACACAAACAAATATGTATGTTTTATGAAAAAAAAACATCCATACATATATATAATTGTAAAATATAAATTACATTTTTACTCCCGCTTTAGACATCCAAAACTTTAGGGCCGGTCCTGAGTGTTTGTGACAAGAATGTGTTTAAAATCACAAGATTATAGTGTATTTGTTTTCACAGTAAGTGACGTATGAATTTATCGATTGTGATTGTAAAAATTTCTCAAGTTCTCATTGTTTTGACGGTTCCCAATCCTATCATTGTTTAGGCCAATTTCTTAGAGTGGAAAGAATTTCATAATCGCGATTCTCTTAAGAAAGTAACAAATACACCTTTCTTGCATTTTTGTTGGTAAATAATGGCAATGGGCGAGGTTTGCAATTTTTTTTTACTTTGCTAACGAGTAAAACTCTAAAAGAAAAAAGAGCCTCATGTAATTTCACTTTTCAAAGAACATCTGACGTTAATGAATGAACGAAATTTAAACGATGGAAAAGAAAATAAGAAACTACACAATTATAGGACTTCAATATTCATGTAGCTAGATATGAATGCTTTTAAAGCAGAAGAATCAATGGTGAAAATGATTATATAATTCATTTGTAAAACTCTTTCAATATTTTATTAAAAAGACGTGAAAAGAATACACTAAAATATGGTTTCTATTTTCTAGTTCTATACACAAAAAAAACAAAACTTTGAAAACTAATCAAAAACTTATAACCAATACCAAAAGCTAAGGAACAAAAAAAAAAACTCTTTCCATTCAACAGATTTATTCCATTTGAAACTTGACCGATGTTTTCTACTTAGCCACCAATAAAGACGAATAAGAAACAGAATGATCTAACATTTGAAACCTTCTTGACTTGTGCATGAACACAAAATCCATGATTCATAATTACAGTACCAAGTTGAGGAAGACGAAAGCAGAGAAAGATCCTGATACTTCTTCACTGGTATTTTCCTTAGTTAAAAGAAGAAGAACAAAAGACACCATTATTTTCATGATCATCATGCCACATTCAAAAGCATATATTGTCCTGTCGTTTTATGCAAACTCAATTTTGATCCATAACAGTGAAAAAATATGAAGGAGAAGTGAATTGACATGATTAGAAAGCCAAATCCTCAACTGAAGAAGAAGAAGATCAAGCAAGAGGATCCTCCTCTCTAGCCTTCCGCAGCAGCTCTACTCTAACTCGCCTTACCTCCGCTTCCTTCTCCATTCTTTCTTGCTGCCACATAAATTAAAGGTTTTGCTATCAGAACACTTCAGTGAACTGTTTCACATGCCTTATCACTAATTAACCAAACTGCAATCACAATCTCTATCTTTGCTTTCACAGCAAAAAACAATCACAAGTTAAGCTTAGCTTCTAATCGTGACTGACCCTCAAAGTGTAATCAAGTGTCAAACGAAACACATAGGCCAATTCATCTCCATAAATCTAGCATTGAGTCTAAAGTAAATGCTCTAATCATTGTAAAGTTTTGAGCTAAGGCTCTAAGAACTTTGAAGAGAGTGATGAACACAAATGCCATTGAACAAAACTAAGCTTTCATCAGCATTGTATCATCAAATCAACATTTTAAAATGTCATTCAAATCGAGAAATACGATCAATCTGAGGATAAATTATACAAATTCGATAGCCTAGGGTTTGTGACCTCAATCCTAAATCCGGAGTCACGTAATCTCGATTTCGAAGAAAATTCATACAAATTGACGCCAAAAATTAGAACAAAGTAGTATCAGATTTTACGATGAGAGAAAGAGAGAGATGATTGAGGAAGAGAGAATCGAACCTTCTCGTCTTGATGAAGAGCGATCCAGACATGAACTTTGTCCATGGATTGCCAAAAGGCGAAAGCGGCTAGAGTCATACCAAAGTAAGTCAAAACCTTCACCATTGTTGTAGTCGTCGGCTAATCTTCTATCGCCGTAAGCTCTTCTTCTCGGCGTCGTTTCTCAGAGCAGAGAAAGAGTCGTAGATCGGGTATGACGAAGCCTTCGATGTTGTTGGTGTTACGGGGTAAGATCTAGTGCGGAAAGATACACCTTACTACTGTGTTACTAACCACAGATTGGATTGTCTCTCGTGTAACATGCCACGTGTCTTATAGATCATATAGATGAAAATTTTGGGAGAGTTTGGTTTTGTTTTTCTTAAATCACATGTTATTCAATTAATGATTTCTGATTGTATTCTCAAATCCTGTAATTATTTAAAATTTACCGTTAATTAGTCAACAATTTATAAAAATGATGTCAAATTCACTTTATTCAAAAGATAACAAAATTTTAAAGAAAGAATTTCAAAAAAGGTTTATGGAGATTTCAGTAGAAAATATAAATAAATAAAAAAAACACCTCACACCTCTAGAGGTGGAAATTTGGAACATAGTCAATAGAGGAACATAAAGATGGTTGTTAAGAAAGCTAATTTGTTACTTCACATTGTAAAGTCGTTTCTTAAGTCATCATTATTCATTAACCATTTATCTTGTAAAATCAATCACACATTCTCTTTGTTATAAGATTCAAAAGAAGAGGATAAATATCTCAATATTTGTATGTTAGCTTTCTCTATGGCGTGAAATGGAAATCAAACTTAACAGTTTTTAATCAGGAAAGACAAATTCTTAATCATTTATATTTCCTCAGTTTTCTATTAACAAACAATAGAAATTCAACTCCAATTTCAAATTGTGATTGCAAAACAACACCTGATTCCACTTAAATTCTACCAATAGCATCGAAAATAAAACAAGCAACAAGATATTGAACTGGTTGCCATCTTGGTTCATTTTGTGCATGACTAGAGCTCTAAGCTAAGGTAGTTTGTATTGTAATGATATTGAAATTTGAGAGTTTTCAAAAAAAAAAAAAAATCAATTGTTTGTTCTTTAAAAATGAAAACGACAAAAAAATAATTCACATTTTTAGAATAATTCTCTAGTGTTAACATTGTTAAAATATTATATAATTTTACAGCAAAATAATGTGAAGATAAAATAACGACTTGCATCATAACATGAAAAAATATTATTCGATCAACTATCAACACAAATATATTTAAAAGACTTATACTATGTACACTCATAACAACTTCATTATTCAGTGTTGAAAACTACCAAGATCTAATGCAAAATATCTTATGCATTCCAAATTTCCAATTCATTGGTGACATACTAGAATTAGATTATAAAAGTTAATGTTCAACATGCTCTTCTAAGTATTATAAATTCAAGATCTTAATGATGTTAATTAAAAAAAAAATTAAAATGTTTTCAAGCATCAAATATATTGAATAGCACAAAGTTTCCAAAAGACTAATTTTTTTGACCTAATTATTCATCTTTGATGCATCCATATTATTGATAACATCATCTGATATAAAACTTTTGTGAATAACATTTTTTTGTTATATAACTTTCAAAGTATTTTCTCTCAAAATTTTGATAAACAACCAAACAATAATTCACTATTTTTGAATATATTTCCAAAGACATCTATGTTGAGATCCTATATAATTTAAGATCAAACTACAATGTGAATATGTAAAGATTTGCATCATAACATGCAAATAATTACTTGATAAACTAACAACCCATAAATGTTTAATAATGTTTAACTATGTATACTCGTGACAATTTTACGCTGTTTGCAATACCAAAATATAATAAAAAAAATTTATCTTGGTGACATCATAATATATGATTAAAATGAAGAACTTTAATTGGAGAGAAGAAACTGTAGAATCTAATTTCACATTTGCAATTATGTTTAATTTTGAGAGTTTTATAATATTTTCAAACATTAAATATATGGGAATATTTAAAAGTTTTGATTGAGTTTTTGAATATGTTTGGTCTTACTGTTAGTTGACATTATTTGTTACAAAATTCCTAAAGTATTTGGTCTTACAAAACATAAATCCGGAAAAAATAATTTAAAACTTATTGTAATGTTCAAACTTAAATCCAAATTTTAGAGAAAAGATTTACTACTCGAAGTGATAGTGATTGTGACTTGGGGTTTGGCTACAATCTTTTTAGGGAAAATTAGAAAAAAATAATTATTTTACTCTATATTTTTGCATCTATACCTTTTGTAAATGGATTTAGTAACCTATACTTTATATTATTAAAAAGTTAAAATTGCCCTTAGATTTATTCATATGTTAATTTGATTTTAAAAATTGAATTTAAAAACATATATGCCTTGGACAATTAAAAAAAATATATAGAATCTTTGTCGTGGCCTAATGATTAGGTAAAAAATATAGAATCTTATGGTTTTGATCTCTCTTCGTTTGAATCTTTGTCGTGGCCTAATGATTAGGTAAAAAATATAGGTTTTTCGATAACATTAAATCCCTAAATCATAGGGATTTATTATGGATTAGGTAGAAGATGTATTCTACATTAGGTAAGCTAATTTATGAATTCTACATTAAGTAGAATATGTATTCTAGATTAGGTAAAGTAGATGACGTATTCTAGATAATAATATTCTACCTTACGTATATTCTAGCTTACGTAAGGTAGAATACATATTCTAGATTATGTAAAGTAGAATATGTATTCTACCTCACATAAGGTATAATATATATTCCTACATCTGCTGGCTCCTCTTCGTATTTGATACTTGCTATAGATGAAAATGGAGAACAAAATTCTTACAACAAATTTTCAAAATTCTAATGTCTTCTACCACTACTTGACAACTTCTCACATTTGAGAGCTAATTTAGCTATTGGAGATTTAACAAATAGAGTAACATTTTCTTCAGGATCCACTTGTCCTAATCAAAGTATAAACAAGTGCCAAGAAGAGTGGCATAAAAATGTGTAAAGAACATATAATTTTTCTGTCATGTGAGAATTTATCTGAAACATGAATCTGGAATTTTGTTTCTTTGCTTTGTCAAGAGTGGTTTAGAGGATTTTGATGATAGAAGTTTAGATTTGTCAAGAATGGTTTAGAAGAGGATCTTCATGTTATGATATGTGTTCTATATTTGGTGGACTTGCAGAAGAAACAAATACTATTGAGCCAGCTCTTCTTTAGCTTACTTCTTTGCAGAAGAAGCAAAAATAATGTTGGATAATTTTTAAACCCCTAGAAACGTCAATTTTTTTTGTTATAATTCAATTTCTAAATCATAATTAAATACACAGAAATTTAATTAAAGATTAATTTTGTAATTAGTATAGATTAACTAACAAAAGGTATAGATTCAAAAAGATAGGATAAAATAATCACTTTTAGCTAATTTTCCCATCTTTTTATCTATTTGCAACATCATCATCCTTGAATACATACAAGGTTTGTACGCATAACACGTGAAATTATGCTCAATTCATTTCGGAAACCTTCGATCTCTTGAGATGATATATTTGAGAACTTCTTGACAACCAAACAGTTTTCATACACTTAAAATCCGAATATCAACAACAAAACTCATCGCGTGGGTTCATCATCCCTACTATTTTATAATAAACGAATAACATATTTTTTTTTTGCAACAACCGAGTAACATAATTAAAATCTAAATAACATAATAAAAGTCTAATTGATGATGCACAGATCCATCAAGCCCAAACACAAGCCAAGTCAAATCTAAATAAACTCCCTAGTAAAAGCACTCTAACCACCCAACTTAATTAACCTAATTTTCTCATCTTCATTCCTTTCCTTCCGCTTCTTCACTCTTCTCCGCCGCTTCCTTTTCACTCCTTCTCTTCCACAATGTCGTAAAAAATTGAAAGCTAAAGTTCCGTTGTTAATTGTGTATGTGAATCATTTTGGATTCACATAGATAGTGGCTTCTTCGTCAGTTTTGGTTGTCACATTCTTGAACATGAAGGACGAAACACCTTTCTCTTCTTTTAAACCAAAACGCCAGCGATCTTCAAAGATATTATAAAGTGCATAATGGAGGAAATGAGCCCAATGGTTATATTTGAAATACCGTATTGTTGGATGTGGTAAGTAAATTCTTTCTTTGATTGTCTCTATGATGTATAACATATTCTAATAAAGAGATCCCACCACTTTTTACAATTTTACTAAATTCTATAACTGAATATCTATATTTGTCCTGTTATCTTGTCATGAATAGTTCTGTTTCAATTGGTCTTAGTGCATTAAGATACCAAAAAAAAAATTCAAAAAAACAAAAAACAAAAACCAAAAACAAAACAAAATTTGGGCTACCAGTTCACAAATTGATGTACTTTCTTCATTCATTTATAAACATAGAAGATGATGAAGTTAATTGAAACAAGTCCGGCAATAACTCTTTCGACGATGTGTCTAATAACTAAACTCTTTAAACATACACCTTTTTGTATTTGTTTTTGTTTTTGTTGTATTCTTTAAATTATTTTTGTATGGATCCAATACATAAAAATATTTGTAAAATCTAAAAGGTTTTATAACGGTAAATTGTGGATACAGTCAATAACGGTAAACATTATGATATGATAACTTATAGTAATTTACAGATAAATAAAATTGGTGATAGTTTAACTTTTTTATTGGTACAATGAAATTCATGGACTAATCTTGGTGATTTGATTTATTTGTAAGTTGTTATTATTATTTTTAACTTATACAATAAATGGGATTGTATGTCAATATTGCGGATTTCACATGTGAAATGAGTCAATGTTTCAACGTTGGTTTTATGTTTATATGTTATAGTTGAATATCATAAAAATAATATGCACAAATTACTGGCTATGAAATCCCATCAAATAACCGTTCAAATTGAAAATTATTCGACATTATCTTTGGTTTGAGAGAAATATATGGTTTCATTTAGGGGGTATTGAACTAGAGATTTGAGATGATTTGTATTAAAATGGTAAATCTTATGTTATTCAAACATAAATCTTTAAATATTTTCTAAAATCAAGTGTTATTGAATTAAAGATTGTAAAATATATTATCACAACCGCTGTTATTAAAAATATTTTAAAAAGTGGATTTTTAAATTCCAGGTGAAATTGCAGAGAATTTCATAGTAAAATATAAAGAACAAAATTTCATAATTTTATGTGAGATTTTAGAGAATTTAATAACAAATTTTATAATTCACCAAAATTCAACCAAGTACTATCAAAACTAACTAAAACTCAAATCACTCCAAATCCCTAATTCAGTACACCCCTCTAAGGAAAATTATAAAATCTCATGTTTGTATTTATTAAATTGATACCATCTTTATTGATATACCCACAAATTACTATAAAATATTTAGTTTAATATTATAAATTTATTATCCAAGTTGAATCAAATGCATATATACAAAGATCTTATAAACAATACTTAATATCAATCAAATAATGTTTAAAAATAATCATGACATATTAAATCATAATATAAAAGAAGTTGAAACCGTAGAGGTTTTAAGGATATATAATTATTATTAAACAGTTGTGACATAGATTAATTGATTTTTTCTTTTTTGTCAAACGACATAGATTAATTGATGACATGTCAAGTTTGAAGAGAGTCACTCCATCCAGTATATGTAGGATTAAAAATGAGTATAAATCATAAAATTTAGAATAAAAAGTCATAATTTAAAGATGCAAATCTTTGAAATATTTTCTAGGATAGTTAATGTTAGAAAAAAGAATACAAAGATGAAAAATGTAATCCTTCTAAATACTTAAGAGACGCAGTCATCAAAACATTTTTTGGAATTTTTATATTATTAATAAATGATTTTATAAACGTTTTTAAATGTTATTATTTGTTTTTCTTAACATCTGAAATGTTACAATTTTTATTATATTACTTTTACAACACTTTATTATGAACGTAATGTTAAAAATAACGGGCCTGTGATTTACTGATAGCCCACAAATCTCTTCATGGGCCTCTTGCATTTCTCGCACGTGACAACTCTCATCTTCGACGCTTCCTCAAACGGAACAACCACCGTGTGAGTCTGTTCACACGGCTTCTCCGCCGCCATTTCAATCGCCTCCGTGAAACCCAATTCCGACGCGTACTCTCCCCACCGCACAATCCGCCTCATCCTCTCAATCAGCTTACCTTCGTCAACAATCGCCGCCGCTGATCCCTTCCCGATAACAGCCCAACCCTTGTGTTTACCGTAATCGAAATCAAGGAGTTTCGTAACTTCTTGAATCACTCGATCCGATTTCGATGATTCAATTCGCTTGAGTTTGGATCGTTCGATGCTTTCTAATCGTAGCCAGAAGAGCTGTTGCACTGTAGGACTGATCAAGATTGAGTTCTCTTCCATGGCTATTGTACGCTCGTCTCGTCCTCGTTTACTGAGGTAAATTAGCTCAATCTGGAACCCTATATTTTGAATTTTTCTTGCTAGTGATACAAATTCGTCAACCCAATCCAAATTTTCACTTCCGAATATGCAAATCTCTCTTCCTTCTTTCACCTGATTCGTAGAATTGAGAAAGAGTCTCATCACAATCTGATAAAAAAGAATGAAAATTTTCGACATTTGGATGAGAAACTTTACCCATGTCTCAAATGCAGGATGAATGCCATCAAGCAAGAGCTGCATTGACCATTCATTATCTTCTTCCCAAAGCTCATCATCTCTAGAAACTGAGAATGGATATGCCTTAACACCCCATATCAACACCATATCCATGGCATTCATGTTCACAACCTTCCCGTTAGTGTCGATTACCACCACCATTGCCTCGTCATCTCCATAATGCCATTCTGTTCTTAGAAAATTCAGTACTTTGGAGTTCATCAACCATGGCTGCCTTACTGAGATCCATGGTAGGGAATTGGAGTAGAAATCGAAGATTTCCTTCTCTTCGTTTGTCCATTTCTGGGACGATGGTATTGGAATCCATATGATCTCGTAGTTTTGTTCTGTATTGGTGTTGGATGGATGATCATATAATTGTTGAAGCAGGAAGAAAAGTGGCTCTACAGGTGGCTTTGATAATAGCAGAAGTATCACCTTTTCTTTCAGCTCAGTTATAGCCATCTGTCATTGGATGATAAATAATATTCAATCAGATGGATAATGCCTTTGCAAAGGTAAAAATCAAGGAACAACCGGCCAAGTTCACTTATGAAAGGTAAAAGAATCAGTCTAGGTATCGTCATACTGAATTCTGCACCTCATCTTTATGGTAACTGTGCTGGGATGTATGTAAAAGATCAAAAATCAAATAGAAAAGACATGGAAAAAGAAAAAGGATGATACTTTGTACCTGTCTGGAGTATTGTTGAAGTGGCATATCATCTTGGTGAGAAAAAAGTAGGTGGAGTATCTCTTGGTTGTCTTGATGAGTCCCCGTGTTAATGTTTCTAAGCCTTTGATTGATTTCTTCCTCTTTAGACATAACAACAGAGAAAGACAACATCAGAGATGGGTTTTACTTTTAATAGAAGCTGTGCTTTTGGAACTTAACATCAGAACATTTGAAAGTTACCTATTTGTGTGCTGCATCCTTCTACCTGCTTGTTGAGACGGTTGTGTATGTTGAGCAATTGATATCCCAAACTGGAAAGTTCTCCTGCTGCTCTTTTTGATTCTGTTGAAAATTCTCCTGCTGCTTTCCTTGATTCCGTTGCCTAAGTATTTCAGAGAATTCCTAGCCATGAGAAAACTCAATGTTGGCTGCTAATATGCTCGAAACAATTTCTGGGTGTTTTCTTTTTCATTTTTCAGGGGAGGTAAAAGAAAGGGTGGAGTAGTGCACCTCATGGATTTGCTTGAAATAAGGGATCTGCTGCAGGCATGCAAGTGCACTTTTGACAACCCGGTAAGTAGCCAGATAGATGTTAGACAAGGTTTCTCCCACAAGGTTGCTGTCTAGCTTTGCTTGTTTAAATGGAAGTCTTTCAAATTTAATGATGCATTTGGTTACGGCCACCATGGCTTTAACGAGCAAGCTTAGAGACTCTAACCATGGTCTGAACTTGGTTCTCTTGATAGGCAACTGGTTGAGTGTTGCAATTGATGCTGCGACGGGTTCACAAATGGCTAGATGACTTGGTAGAAATAGTCCTCCATATACTGCAGCAAGGGCTCCTAGTACTAACACAGCTTTTGTATCCCATCTGTATCCTTTCAGAAGTTCAAACAAAAGCATTCTTCTTTTCTGGATCTCATTTTCCCCAATGCATGGACAAAGCATCTGCAACCTCAAGAGTTTCAAGATTTCCATGCATTTTTACAGGAAGAAGAAAGGATGATCAATTACCTGGATGGAGATTCTGGAGACGGTGTATGGTAGTGTTTCCTTTGAATCAAAAACTTCAATGTTGGTAAGACAATTCTCTGTCATAAGCGGCATAGAAACCTAAAAATTTAGTGGCATTGTTATTGGGAAGCTTGGAAACAAGTTTTTGAAGAATTGAAGCTCAAGGGGTAGGAGAGGTCACATTATTTTGCAGAACAAAGCTCAAGATGGTTTCAACTTCTTGAAGCAGCATTTCGGAATCAAGCCATCGTCCGTCTGGATCATGGCTACGAAGAAGCTGCTCAACAATGATTTCTTCATTCAGAGCACATATGTTGCTTCGGAAATTCATGGTATTGGTTGTGTTAAAAAGACTATACTTTGAATTTGGATTTACTAAACCACAAAGGATGTTTATCTCTCGGTTTGTGTGATTTAGTAGGGTCCCTGAAACTGAAGATTGTTGAGCAATCTGACTGGAATCTTATTCAAAGACTTCAAACATGCCTTTATCTTTTTTTCCGTTTTCAAATGTTCGCTCCTTTTTCACTGTGACAACACTTTTCAAATGAATAACACTTTTCACCACTCAAGACTCAGCTTGAGATATCTTTGATTAAGACTTGAACTCCAATCTTGTTCATTACTGGGGAAGAAGAAGAAGAAGAAGGAAAGTATAATTCATCTTCTTACACTAAGAACAGTAAAAAGTATTCGAATGCAAGAAAAAGCAATCTAGTATTAGGCATTGAAGTTTGCATAATTTATGTATTTTTAGCGACACAGAATTGATACCATTCATGATATGTCAATTATGGTAGTGAAAACAGGACCAATTGGGAGATCTTGTAATAAAGACTAGAGGTTTCAGACAAGAAAGGTATATAGTATGTTGTTTTTGATACATCATGGGACCATTCAAGACTAAAATTCTTACAGTAAAAATCTGTTACACGAGTTTGTTGCAGCAGAGCAAGAATCCTTTATTTACAAGAGAATCTGCTGTGTGTGTATTTTCATGTGCAATGAGAATGAAAAACTGACAGCAGATTATCTACAAACCCTTTGAAACAGCACTCAAAGTAAAAACAAATGCTGGTAATATCTGGTGAGATCAAGTAGGGATGATGTTGGCTGTGAAAGATCTCAGATCACCTCGGTTCCTTCAGTTGTTTAGAGCTTTATCTTAATAAAGCTTGATACGAACCGAGATTTTCCCCCGGCATATGGGGCAAATATTGAGGTCGTCCCCACATTCTGAGCAAGTCTGATGAGCAAAAAACAACAGAAAAAACATAGGAAAGTTAACGATTTTGTTTGAAGTGCGAACCTTTAGGTAACTAAGGGATAGTTCTAGATAGAAAATTCACCTGATGACCACAATTGAAAGCCATGTTCTTTGGACTCACTAGACATACCGGACAAACCTGCTAATGTCCGTCCAACAAAAACTTGTGAATAGCCGGAAAAAATGATCAATGCATTGTTTTTTTCTTTCTTTCTTTGTAAATCATACCTGGCCCTCGTTGTTGTTACGAGCAGTTGATAGTGGTGTAGTGGAAACACCGCTATCATATGGTCTGTTTTGAAAACTGGTTGATCGAGAAGTTCTTGAGCTGTTACGCATAGATTGAGCTGCATAAGTTGGTGGTGGAAGCGCAATCCTGTTTGGACAACGTCCAGTTCTTTGTCTGTGGAATCGAAACAAGGAAAGAAATTAGTAGTTATTGAGATCAGTTCATAGAATGCTGCAGTGATGCACTAATATATCTGAAACAACTTACCCGAGCAAACCTAGCTCTAAGGTAGCTTTATACTGAGACGGTATCTCCATCAAGGCGGAAAGCGCAAATTCTGCCTCTTTTCTTGCTGGATCAGTGTTCTTTGACATAATCTCCGTGAAATTCACAAACTAAAAGGATTCAAATCAAGAAAAAAAAAACTGTTAAAATTTGATTCATTTTCCAAGACAAGACACTATAGTAGAAGCTTAATGGCATTATTACTTGGAAATTGTCGAAGGCGCGAGCAGGGATGTTGTCATCAAACTGTCTCATGGTGTCCCAAGGACCATCTCCAACACCAACAAGAACTATCGACAATGGATATTCACTGCAATGTAATCCATCACAAAGTTAGAAAGACGCGGTTTTGAAATCGGATTTACCTTAAAAGAGATACTGTTGATTACCTTGCTCTAACAATGGCGTCAATGGTCTGCTGCTCTTGTGGACTGACTCTGCCATTCTCTGTATCAACACTTCTTGTCACCTGCCATAATAAAAGCTCCATTAGTATACAAATGTCTAAGAATGATCCTAACTGAGCACAAATAAATACAGATGCAAGAAATCTTTCTCAACTCAAATACGGTTCCAACTTTTACCTGTCCATCAGCGATTATGAGAAGAACATGGTACTGGCCACCACTTTCTTCCACAATTGTCATAGCCCTTTCAATGATAGGTGCAAAAGATGTTGGACCTGTTACAGAACAAGCAAAATATCAGCAAAAAAGTAAGAGCAAGAGTCAGAACACAAGCAGAAGAAAAAGGCTTCACTCAACCTGCAAGGCGGAGCTGAGGAACGATGTCTCTGTAACACATAAGGACTTCTTCAAACCCATTACAAAATGTATCATCAGGATTGAAACTAAAGACATCTTGATCATGAGTTGTAGCTGCACAGTCAAAACCAACTTTAATATCTCTAATCACAAACTAAACAACAGTTCTATAAGTAAAAAAGACTGAGCCTTTACAGTTATTTACCATCTCCAAATCCATAAAAGGGAATCAAATTATCCTCATCAAAAACCGACAAAGTCTTTCCTATGATGGAAATAGCTTGCTGGTAAGGGTTTGGAGTTGTTCCCATGTAATGCAGACTCTTCCTACCAAATGATCTTGCCCCTAAAAACCAATTAACTCAAGTCAGCTTCAAGAACAAAGCAACCTAGACTCAAAAAATTAAGATAAATTTCTCTAACCTGTCCACTCATTACTCTTGGTGACATCTACACCAACAATCAAATTCGAAGACTCCAAACCAGCATGTGAAAGAGCAGCAGTAACCTATACAAAATAATGAAATCAACAAAACACCAATATAGAAGAAATTCACAAACCAACACAACAACATAAGTGATGATCAAACCTCATCAATGGATCGGTAATTATCAGCAATCCGAGAATACTTCCTCTCAAGAGTCTTCTGATTTTGCCTCCCGGAATTGTAAGAAGAGACAGGACTCGCAGATGGATGATTTGGTGTGTGATAGGCACTGTTCTGGTCTCCAAAATTCCCCCAACCTGAAGAAGAAGAGCTCCCAGACATACTACGATCATACCTCCGACCACTTCCACCTCCACTTCCATTAGAGTCTTTTGAACTACTTCCACCCATCACAGACAACCAAACCCACAACAAGATGAACAATACAATCGCCTGCAACACTTCAAGCATATGTCAAGATTCAGATTACTTAATAATTTTCTTCACCAAATCATACACAAAGTCACAAGCTTTTATACATGAGAAGTTATTGACTTTTTAGACAGATCCCAATTTTGGTTTTTTTTTCATCAAAGTCTTGTCCTTTTACTTTGTTTAAACAAGTTTGAATCTGTAAATTACACAATCATTACATAAACTAATATATTAAATAAAATCATTTTCACCGTGAAATACAAGGAAACTCTGAGAATTTTTCCGGCGAGAAATGAGAAATTTAGAGGAAACTCAAAAGGGAAAATTGCAGGAAATGAGAGATTATGAGTTGACTGATTAAATCATCTATTGCTTTCGAAACTTCCATTGGGGTTGAAACTAATCCAGAGAGAAAAAGTCGTTACCTTCAATCGAATCTGCTCAAGGATTTCTTGTGAAGAAGTTGATTTTTTTTTGTTTCAGTAGAGATTAATTTACAAAATACAATTGTGCCATTTTGTTATATACGTATCTATTGCAGAAAAGAATATATATTTTTGTCTTTTTATCTTGACCATTATTGTCTTGGTCCTTTGGACATGGGATTATTTTAGGGTTGTATTGAATCAATGATTTGATATGATTTTAATTTTTATTTAAATCTTCTCTTATTGGATTAGTGATTCTCTAAAAAGTAATAAAATCATATCTTATTGGATTGATCATTTACACAAATATTCTAAAATTTTGTCTTATTGAAAAATAACGATTTTATAGAATTTGTATATCAAAAATCATTTGGAATGATTTGAGGGACAAGTTATAGTTATAAAAAATTGTATTCAAATATCACTTCATATTATGATATTTCAAGAAAAAGAAACCAGAAAACAAAACTCCATCAGAAGTTAGAACATACATATTTTTCAACGTTTCACATTTTTCTTCTTCTTGTCAAATCCCTAACTACAATCTCCATATGTATCTTCCTCTTCTTTCTTAATAATGTATGACTTTATTCTCTGTGTTTTCCTACCTATATTATGATAAAACGTCCCTAAATATATTAAGAAAATATCATGTACATGTTAGAATGTAAAAAAATGTTTTATTCGGTGGAAGTGGAAAACAAAACAATATATGAATTTTTAACTTTTACAAATTCTTTTTAATTTTTAACCTCTCAAATGCCTCAAAATTTCTATTAATCACATGTAAGATTAGTAATAGAAAGTCTACAAAATTGACTTAAATCATTTAAAATTTTCAAATATCCTCAAATCTTCTTAAAATTTAAATTAATCAAAGTCATCGATCCAATATGTTCATATTTTTTCCTAATTGATTCTCAGTTCAAACTTTCTTTTAACCTAGAAAAATAAGTATTTTTTTCTTTGTGACAGCAAATAAAAAGAATCCATTTATTTAGGCAATAAATCTCTATTCATGTATTTTGAAAATCTATTGAAAATACATTTATTTAGGCAATAAATCTTTATTCATGTAAAAAAAAGGATTTAAGCAAAACAAAAAATTTATCATCTGAATTTTTATTAAAAACTTGATGAAATATACAAAGGGTGAATAAGTAGGCATGAAACAAAAGTCGAGAAAGACAAATATTTTCTCCGACATATAACACTAAAAGTGAAGCTAAAGGATTAACCAAACCCAACACATACTACGGATCATTGAGGTTATAAAATAGATTTTTGAAATATAAATCGAACTTCATAATAGTAGTGATTAACCTTTTTCTCATTTTGTTGACCGTTTGGTTAGTGTATATTATTCATAGGCTTCATGTGTACCCTTATTTAAGTTAATATCTTTAATAACTAATATTAAAAATTGTAAATAAATTATTATGATTATTGTTTCAAAAAATAAAGTTACATACAACTGTCAAGGCTCAAGAAAATGGATCAGCAAAATGGAATTACTAACGGTTCTAGGAAGAAACATCACATCCAAATTTTTAAAAAGTTTTAGTAAAATTTCATTCATTCCTTATGAGATTGTCATCGGTAAGGTCATCAATTCTAGGCTCCTAGCCATAATACATGAGTTAGATTTAATGGAAAGAAGGGTCATGTGGAATCCCATGAGATTTATAATCTTCAAATTATGTGATTTGTTCTTAGACATATTCTAATTTTAATTGATTCAATTATCAAAAATATGACATTTTTGGAATCACTAGAATTTATCAAACTATTAAATATGTTTCAAATATTTATAATGAGTAAAGTTTTGTATAAGCAAAATATTTCTTTTATCATCAAAAAGTTAATTGATTGTATTTTTAAAATATATATTTTCTTGGTAAGTTAGTATTAAGTAAACAATAAAATTAAGAAAAATATTACATCTAATTAAAATAATTTTATCAACATGATTTTGCGTTTACATAATACGATTAATTTTTTAAAATATAAAAAATGAATTGATAAAAATAATAAAAAGAAAATATTAACAAGACATCAGTAAAATATAAATATGTTTCAATTTATTTTGATGTATATAATTTATGATATAATAATTAATTACTCATTATTAAAAATTTAAAATATTTATAAAATCAATTTAAATATAGATATAAAATATGCGCAGAGTAAACCTTACTCTTGTTGTCATTATGGACCGACTTAACCGAATTGACAATTTGGTTCACTACTTCTTTAAATATATAAATGGATGATGCTTAAATGGCATATGACCAAATTTTTTGAACGTTGTTAACAGATGTCAAAATTAACTTAAGGGCATCTCCAACTCACCTCCATTTTCACTTTTAAATTCCATTTTGGAGTAAAATCATTTCCAACCCACCTCCATTTCTATCTTCAAAACGGAGATCTCTATTTTTATTCCATATTTGAAGATTTCCATTTTTTACTTCCATTTTGGAGATGAACTTTTTTATTTGTAAATCAATCCTTTAAAATTTATAATTTTATATTTTATACTCAAATAAAATTATTTGTGGTTATTTCATACTTAAAAATAATTATAAATACTTAGATTATTTATAAATTATAAATTCATGTATAAGGTATAATTGTATATGTATAATGGTGCACAATTATAAATATTTAGATTATTTATAAATTATAAATACATGTATAAGGTATAATTGTATATGTATAATGGTGCACAATTATAAATATTTAGATTATTTATAAATTATAACTACATGTAATGGTATAAATTATAAATACATTTCTATGATATTTTATATGTTTTTATTTTTCGTTAATGTTATATAATATAAATTTATTTTATCATACATTTTTAACTGAAATAATATTGTAATTTGTTATTTATTATTCAATTTAAAATAAATGAGTGAAATTCATAACTTAAGAAAATATAGAGGTATAATAAAAATTAGAAATTAAAAAAAATATAATATACTTAGAATATTCTTTTTAGAGTATGAAATGGAGTAATCGGTTGAAGATAAACCCAACTCCAAAATAGAGTTACTCCATTTTGAAGTAAAAAATGGAGTATTCGGTTGGATATGGTCTAAGTTTGCTTGTTTTATTTTGGTCGAATTGTTTTTCTATTTTAGCTTACCGATTCAAATCTTAACTATTTATGGTTTATAAAATTTAAAAGATAAAAAATAATTTGAAAAACCAAGAGAATAAATTTTTACGGAAATAACTAATACCTGTTTAGAAATTTCGGAATTTTCATATTCAAGAAGGAATATTTTAGAGCATCTATATCAAAGAGCAAAAGACTCTCTTAAATCACTCACAAATATAGAAATAATATTTTAAATTACAATGAAAGTTTAACCAATTAAAAAAAAAAGACAAATATATTTTAGTTTTAGAACCGATTCTCTTTCTCATCTATTTTCCTATTAATTTTTATCTTTTTATTATTGAAAAATCTTAAGAGAGACTCTTATGCTTTTAGCATGTCCTACTATTTTAAGTGATCTACCAATACATTTTGATAGTGGAAAATATAGAAAACGAATAGTTAAAGATATTCTGGAAAACGAATAGAAAATTAGAAAAAAAAATAAAAAAAAAGTTTCTGGTCAGTACACTCTAGTGTAGCCGTAAGCTATGACGAAATGAAAACTACTTTAAATTAAAATTATTTAAACAAGATATTCCAAGTCCCTTTCCGACATTATGGGCTCTACAAAATCAGTAGTCAGAATGGAATATGCTTTTGTTTTTCCCCGAAAATAATATATTAATTTTCCAAACAAAAATATATTAATTTGGTTGGCACGCGACTCCTATTTAGACTGGTCGCTGGAGAGGCGGCCTTAAATTCCATCCATCGTATCTTCTCCATTAAAATGACTAGAAAATAAAATAAAACAAAGCATTTCGTATTTTGTTTTGCAATCTATTTTATTTTGTAATCTCATAATTAATAGCCCCTCTCTTTTGAATTGGTCCTTCAATTGACTTAGTCGTGTTTGTATACTTGACTGAATTGATGCCCGCCCAGTCTTTAAATCAATTTATTTACCTGTCACTATATATATATCCCCATAAAAAAGGAAAGGTGGTAAGTACTTCTATTTCATTTTAAATCTATTAAACAATTTACTCATATTTTAAATTTTTAAGATAATTTTTACTAATTTATATGTTTAAAATAAGATTCCGGTTAATAGTTAACTGTATTACATCAACAAATATAAAACAATTACTTTGTTGATGTAACAGTTAATAGCATTGACGAAACAGTTAACTTTGTTGATGTTTTTAACCATGTGCAAATTTTAAATGTTTTCTGGATATTTAAGAAAGGGAATTATGTTTAATTTTAGATACTGACGTGTTTCTAATTAAGCGAAGTTAACTGTTCTGTCATCTGCAATGTCAATATGAATTGTAATGTCATTTTGAAGATTTAACCTAGCAAATTTTCACTTTGAAAATTTTAAATAATAATCAAAAATCTTAAAATTATAAAATATAAGTGTTTGCTACCTTAAATTTTTTTTATGGGATTTTCTATATATATATATATATATATGTATATATAATAGATCTTTAATCTTTTCTTGGTATGGGATATCCGGACCGTCTTAATACTCGACTACTAAAATAAAAATAAGATTCCAAATTTTGTAAGTTTTAAAATTTGTTCTCATTTAAACAAAACTATCACAAAATATTTGGAATCTACCCGACTAGTTTAAATTTCAGAACAGGTCGGTCTATGAATAGCAAAAAGTAAATAAAATATAGCAAAAATACCCGACTAGTTTTAGAGCTAGAAATTAGTTACACTACCACACACGATTTTGATAAATAATACTACTGTTTCATTGTAAATTGATTTTTTTTAACGTGTGTTAAGAAAAAATGCTGAAGTTTTTTTTTCCTGAAGTTTCTATTATATCTTTCAATGATACAATTATAATCTTATTTTTGAGTTCCAATACTAAAATAATAGGGAAAATTAAATTTATTAAAAAATTTGCATTAAAAATACAAAATGACACTTTTTTAGAAAAAATATTACTATCCTACAAAAAGGTATTACAACACTAATCTGAAATCTGAACAGTAGAATAATAAGATATTTTTGTCGTATAAAAATATCTAAAGTGATCACCCACTCAGAAATTCTGAGTAGCCTATAATATTTTTTCATTGTTGTTTAAAAATTCTAGATTTTCTTAACATGGTTTTGAGAGAGTGAAAAATCTATTATGATGTATTTTTATATAATCAAGTTGGAATATAGGTCATGCTATATATATATATATATATTTTTTTTTAAATTGAGTATATTCAGATCTCAGGTCTATTATATTTATAAATCAACTGGAATACCAGTTACTAATAAAATGATAACATATGTGGCAGTTTTACCATATCCGAAAGTGTCCTCAAAAACAAAGTATATCTTAACCAATTGGATTAACCCACATAGTTGTGGAAATCATTGCATCATAGTATTAGCTAGTTAAATCATTTTAACCAAATGTTTAAAATTCCAACTCAATTGGAGTTTTATATAAGCATCCAAGTACGTTGGATTTACTTTGGCCTAAACAAATAAATAAAGTAATGCAATTTGGCTATTGAAAATACCATAAAAGATCTGATTGGTATAAATTGTACAAAACATTAAAATAAAAGCTATACAAATCCAAATTGATATTTTCTTTCCGATAATAATTATTATGTTATAAAAAACAAAATCAGTCAAACTAGATAACTTACCTGCACTAGACGGGACCTCTTCTTTTCCCTGAAGGATCGAAGTGTAGTTCCACCTCAAACCCTCGTAACTACACTAATTTCGATTTTCGAAGCTTATAAGAAATATTTTTTTACCGTTTAAAACATCTACAATTTTATGGAATCACAACTTTAAAATATATAAAAATTATTTTATTTATCTACTTGTTTTTAATACTTTTCTAATAATATTACAAAAAAAAATAGATTAGAGATCACTAATAACATAACAATAAAACTATATATATCCGCACTACACATAAAAATAATTTTGGCGCATTACTTCTAATCATCATCTTCTCTCCGTTGCGTAGTTCAAGGAGCTCTCCTTTGATTATCCTTAAAGATCTCTCTCTTCCTCTATTGTCTTCTTCTACCTCCTCCTTCCATTTTCTTCCTCTCCTTGTTAATACGGAACATGAACACTTCGTCGCCATTAAAAGCCCTTACTTCTCCTCCTTTCATTTCTACTTCAAGAACGGCATCAAAAGCTTTCCCTAACCCAAGATTCTCTTCCAAGCACCCGAGATTTTGTCTTAAAACGATTAGATGCATGCGTGATTCTGAGACCAATCTTAACTTTGGTTTGAACACAAACCCTCCAAGCCGAGAATTCCCTCTTTCTTACGCTACTTTATCCGTTGAAGCTCCACCGGGAACAACAACAACAACAACAACAACAACCTCCGACAAGCTTCGTCACCTTGTATCTGAGTTCCGGTCCTTAACCGAACCGATCGACCGTGTAAAACGTCTCTTGAACTACGCGGCGGCTCTAGCCCCACTCGATGACTCGGCTCGCGTATCGGCCAACCGAGTCACGGGATGTACAACTCAGGTTTGGTTGGAGATTAAGATGGATGAGTTTGGTAGGATGAGATTTAGAGCAGACAGTGATTCGGAGATCTCGAAAGGGTTTTGTTATTGTCTTATTTGGATCCTCGACGGTGCTAAGCCGGAGGAAGTGATGAGCGTTAGAAGCGAAGACTTGACGGAGATGAACGTTGGAGTTCACGGCAAGGCACAGTCAAGAGTTAACACGTGGCACAACGTGTTGATGAGTATGCAGAAACGGACCATGGCTCTTGTTTCTGCTGACGTGGCCCACCGAGGAATAGAGAGACCACCGCATGATCATCTGTTATTTAAATACGTTAATGGAAGTTACATCGAATCTTCTAAGGTTCTTCCGGATTATTCTATTTCATTGCTTCCTTTATACTATGATTTCACTATATGAGTGTTGGTGGATCTTTTAGAATTTTCAATGTAAAGCTCTTTGGAACATAAATTCAAAGTTTGTGTTCTGTATATTGCAAAATCAAAGTTTTTTTTTTTTTTTTTTTTTGCATATCAAAGACAATGAAATGTTCAAACTTTGGAATTAATCGGAAGGTTCTCAAAAATTCGGATATTTGGTGTTAAATTTTTTAAAATGTATACTTCTGAAAATTAAAATCCGGATATTCCTCCTCATCCATCTTATTAATATAAAATGTAGTCTTTGGCTGATCAGAACCGTCAATTTTGCTCACGTCAACAACACCAACCCCACATCGGATTTCTACAATATTTGGTACTCAAATTTTTCTTTCATTTAAGAATCACCTTCTGATGCCATCTTGAGCTGAGTGTTGGATATAAATGACGAAAATGAACTAGCTAGGGACCCGATATGGGCCAGACAATTATATTATAGACACAATCACGAGTCTTGAGCGTGAGTAATTTCATAATTAAAAGCATTTATCTGTATAGAAAGAATTAATTAGCCGTTGATTTTTACAGGGCCTTTTATGCAAGAAAATGAGTTAGCCTTGATTTTACAGGGCCTTTTTTGTAAGAAAAATTATATCCTTTGAAAACATTTTGGGTTAATAATACTTTAAAGTTTTGATTAGAAAAGACATTTTAACTGTGAATGTTTATTTTATATTTTTATATGTGTAACATGTATGTTAGTATGCATAACTATATTCAATTACTGTGGACGTATATCCGTATAAAAATGATATAAGTTCATCAAAAATAATGATTAAATTGATGTTATATCTAGAAAAATGTTATTCTGTAGATGATACAACTTTTTGAGTTAAGTATTAAAAATGCTACTTTACGGATATCAAATTATAAATCATTTAACTTAATTTTTTCAATTTAGTACTTCAGGAAAAAAATGACATCATCATCTATTGTGACCACAGTCGGAGCCAATCCTAAAGTAATTGAATATAGCAACATTGAAAAAACTTAACCAAGCGTAACTTCCTCAAAGTGGTTTCAAATATCACAGAAATTGCTAAATGAAACAAAATTTTCCCAATTTCTGAAACATATGATAGAACACGATTGAAAAGTTTAAGACTCAGCTCAGTAGAATATACAGTAAACATGCAAAACATTGCTAAAATAGTGCGATTGAGAAAATAAGATTATTCAATTCTATATGTGTATTCGTTGATTGATATAGTGGACTCCATCGAAAATTGAGTGTCTAAAAATTATTCAAATTTCTTTTGTTTTCTATCATCTCTTTTTTTTTTGTTGGTATCTAGTGTCCCCTTGAATAAACATGATTGCGGTGTACTGTAGTCCGACACTAACTTTAGTGAGTTTTTACATACGATTATTAGTGGTTTTCCTAAATGATATCACAAGAGGTTAAATACCTTCTTTTTTTTTTTGGAAAATTTTCGTAAGAGGTTAAATACCTTAAACCATAGACTGTGAAACGCAAAACTATGATAAGTTTATACATATGGTTTAAGGTATTTAACCTTAAAAAAGTTTTTTTTTTTTTTTGGTAAACATACTTGTTTCATTCATTCAATCTCCAATGGAATTAGAGCGTACACTGTTATCAACCAAAATGTTGAGTACAAAAGGATTAACAAACACAAGCTTACAACAAGGATTAGAGAATCGGGCGCAAGGCCACGCACGGTGATTTCTCTCCAAAACCTAACGCCGAACGCTTACAACCGCCGATCTGCTCTCTTCGCCTTTCCGGTGGCCGGCTACGGCCAGCGCCGTGAGAAGGCCCCGTGTTCCGTTTATTTTCGCGTCTGGATCTGTGTCGCCGCATAAAACTTTCATCGATTCTGGATTTTGGCTTCAATCTCGCGGCGTGGGATTTGGAGTTTGGATCTGGGATCCTCCTCCCTCGTGTCCGGCGACGAAGCTTGCTTCGCTTCTCGGTGGTGCTGCTTCCTGGCAGAACTCCCTTGATTTCAATGGATTCACTCTTTCTCAAGCTCACGCTCGGGATTCGCCGCGTCTCGCTTCCAACTGCTGGTGGTAGGTTACTTTTCCGATGATCCCATTCGCTCGAGGGGCAGTTTCAGGTTGAAAAGAATTCTCTGTCTTCGCCGATTTTGTTGTCGAGTCATCTTTCGAAGCAAGTGGTTTCGAGTGGCTTTTGGCGGTTAAGACTGAGCTGCTTCGTGCTCCTGGGTTGGCGTTTTCTGGTCTCCCCTACCGCTAAAACCTCGGCTACTCTAGCCACTCTTCTTTCGATTGGATTAAGTCAATGTTTTCGGTTTGTTATGTTTCGGTTTCGTTCCTCGGCGTGCTTCACTAGGCTTTTAAATGATAGCTTCTCTGTCGGTCAAATCTGCCTGAGGACAGCAGCAAATCTTTTAGGAGAGTTATTGTTGTGCTGGTCTTCGTTGCGGCCCTTCCACTCAGGCTTACCGTCAGCTCTTTGGATGTTGCTTGGGTGATGTTTTAGCCACCGGTGGTGGCTGCCTATCCATCTCCTGTTTGTTACCTTCCTTGGATCTCTTGTCTAGATGTTTGTTTTATGCCCAGGTCTTGGTTGTGTCTTGCTTGTTGTTGTTGTGAGATGGGGTTCGCGACACATTGAGTGGTTGTTGTTATTTGTGTTGGATTTGAGTTCTACAGGAGTTAGTAAGGCTAAGGGCATTCGGTGTGGTTTGTTATTGCAATTTGCTCTGTACTAGCCGACTTCGGGGAGAGAACTTGGTAGGGGAGCTCACACCGATTGCATGCTTAGTTTGTGAGATTTCGGTTTGAGATAGCTCATGGAGTTGCTGGCCGTTGACGGCTCACTCTTGGATCTCCATTGAAAGGCTTCTAGATCTTTGTACCTTGCGTTCTTCAACTTCGACAAAGTGTTCTCGCTATTCGTCCTCAGCAAAACAACAAGGAAGAACATCCAATATCGTTTTCACTTCATCTAACTCCATTAGCCTAGTAAACCTAAACCCTTTTCATTTTCAATGAAATATTTACAATTTGCCAAAAAAAAAACCATAATTAGAGAAGTAGATTGGGAAATCAATAGACTTCGTTGATAGATCCATAGAAATTCGGAGACAGAGGCTACATCGCAACATGTCAAAAACGAGATCATGGTGTGTCAAAGACACTTGCGTGAAAACATCGAGGAATTTAACATTAGTCAATATCAAAGGATCTTGTGACGTTAGAAAATAATTCTTAACCTCTCGGATCGCCGGTGCGAACCACACTGGGTCCGCTAAGAGACTTGGGCTGGACCAAAGTTTTATTCCCATTGAGGAGGAAGGTTGAAGCAAAGGGTTTCCAAGTGTCGCATAAACAGGTTTAAGAAGATGCAAAAGCAAAGTCTCAGAGGAGCTAAAAGTCGGTATCAAAGTGCAAGACATACCAAGGTGATGACTAAGGTCATACCAAAACCGACTTGAATTTGGAACTAATATGCCGAGGACTGAGGAGCGAGGAGCGTAGATCTTATACACTCAGAGCAAAAAGACCTAACTAACGCTATGGACCAGGGTTCGAAGACTATTATCCCATAACCAAACTAATGAAGCCGACACAATGTTTGAATGATGTCCTCTACCATTCAACTTGAGGTATCGAAGAATTAAACTATTTGGGTTAGACAGTAGGGTGAAGAAATCAGACATGGTCCAAGAGAAAGTATTGTCGTGCGCCGTTGGGCTCACCTTAAATAAATGTATATGTGTTTTCGTTTTTTTTTGGTGGATATATATGTGTTTTCGTTGATTAATCTAATGGACTAGTTTCTCAAAATTATTATTAAAACAAAATTATATCATCTCGATCATTTTGTTGATCTAGTGGCCCCTTGAGTAATCGTGATGGTGGAGTACATCACAACTGCAGTCTAACACTAATTTTAGTAAGTTTTTAGTTTTTACATATACGTATAAGATTATTAGTTGTTTTCTTTCCAGATATCACAAGTATGTATAAACTAATCATAGTTTTACGTTTAACAGACTAGAATACTAGAAACAATGCTATATAGCAAAAACATATATTTCTAATTACTTTCGATCAAATTTTTGCTCCCGATCATGCTAACAACTTCCTTCCATGAAATGATTATTCTCTATTTTGTTTTTATAACATAAGTGGCTCATGCTTATGTTGAATGTAAAACGAGGGAAGAGTTATATATAACTCATTGGCTGAAAAATGTTAGCATAAGCAACCGATATTGTACGGATAGATAGTGGAAATATGATGGACAATGTTCAAACTTGGGGTGAAACTACACATCACAAGATGGAGAGATGATTCATTTTTTTTTATTTTGTTTGGGTCAAAGAGAGATGGTTCATATGAGTTTGCAATGTCAACGAAAAAGTTATTAAACACTTTATTTGGAATTAGAAATGCTTAAATGGGTTATCTAGAACAAATTATGGGCGGTTCTGAGATAGTGGGGCTTCTACAAATAAGAACGGATGCCCTATAATATAAAACTAGGTGATTCAGTACGCGCGGGAAAAGTAAATTAAAAAAAAAAATGATATATAAGAAGAATGAAATATTAATAAATATTTAAAATTATTTAAAACAATCCAAATATTAAAAATTGTACTTTGTATTTAATATTATTTTAGCTATTTGTTGTTAGTAAAAGATTAAAATAAACTGTAGACTATAAAATTTTAATAGATATTATATTCGACTTCTAACTAACGTGCTAAAATAAAATATAAGAACTAATAAACTGATAAACAGAGAAGATAAGTATGATAAAAGCAACAATACAAGAACTCTAGAATAATACACATCAAACTTTTAGAAACCGATGCTAAAAGAATTGAAATATCAAACCAATTATAACTGGTAGCATGTTCACATACCAAGTCGATTAAATTACAAATCAAGACTTCACAACCATAAAACCGTCAATAGAATGTATAGATTTTAATTTAATGTGGTTATCGAATATATATCCCAATATAAACATCGATATAGTTATAAGCAATACCGTTATATACCGTTTTCACCCAACAATAGAATCACACATCAATACTGAATTAATATATAAAATTCAGAGACATGAGAACCTACTAACTTTGGTGAAATAGGTTTTTAGTATTTAAAAGTTTAAAACTCTATTATCCCTTTCCTACTAATTTTTTTGAATATTTTACAAAATTTAATTAAGTTTTACAAAATAATATAAGTATATGTTACAAAACATAAAATAAAATATTTATTAGTAAACATTAAACTATAAATCACTTTTTCAACAAATCAGGAATTTTTTTTATTTCTCGTCGATAAAAAAAACATCTTTCTCTCCCGATTTTTTCTCTCTCGACGAAATTTACAGCATAATCAAGAAAAATAACAAAAAATCGTGGAAAGAAGACAAAGAGGAAACTCTGAAAGTAAGCGGAAGAAGATGGAACAAAGAGGAAAAATCATTGAAATATTTAGTTTCTAGGGTTAATGATTTTTTTTAATTCTAGGGTTAATAATAAAACGCAAAAAAAATCATAAATATTCTAGGGTTAATAATGTTTTTATATATATATATATAATCAAGAATTTCATAAAACAATTCTTTATTTTTAGATTCAATTTTTATCTTTAACTAAATTTCCAAAAATTCAGAATGTGCATTCTAATCTTACTAGAATACATATTTTAAATATTATAGAACATGAGAAAAGTGTAGAATACATATTCTAAAATTTTGAATACATATCCTAATTGTTTTAGAAAATGAACAACCCATAGAATACATATTCCAAATTTCGTAGAAGTCAAATTCTAAAATTTTTAGAATATGTATTCTAAAATTTTATTTAAAATTTTTATTCTAAATTTTGCAGAACATGTACAAGTTATAGAATACATTATCTAAATTTTGTAGAACATATACAAGTGTTAGAATACGTAATCTGAATATTAAAAAATATATTCTAAATTTTTCAGAACGACTTTTATCAAGCTAAAAACCTATTTAAAACTGTCTAACACAAAAAGTTTAATCTTCAAATCTTTATCATATTTGTGTATCTACATACTTATCTGGGTTTTTTTTTCTTTCAAAAATAGTATTAATCTAGTAGTAGGAGTAGTTTAGAAAAAAATGACAATTTAAAAAAAAAAGGTTTAGACAAAACTTTAATTAGAACTCCTTTATTTTCAAATTATTTATGGATGGGAAATATATATTTTGTACTATATACTTATATTATTTCGTAAAACTTAATTAAATTTTGTAAGATATTCAAAAAAATTAGTAGTAAGAGTATATTTTGTGATATATATGCCAGGGAAAAAAAAAATCTTAGAGGACATTTTAACAACCATTATTTTCCAATGTGTCTTTTCTATTTCCCTGCAATGCACATGCTCTAAGCGATATTATGTGATATACAGCTTGACAAAGTAAGGAAAAAACAAAAAGCAAATGATTATGAGTATTTGCTGTTCTGAAAAAATCAACTCAATCTTTCATTACTGGACATGTGTTACAATAATTTCATTCCTCAACTTCTTTGGTTAGTAAAAAGCAAAATATCTATATGAAAAAAGCTTGGTCGGGGTGAAATATGCTGACCACACATTTTCTTGTTGTCCGTGTACAAATAGTGATTCACTCACACTACGACTAGGGCTTCGACGTTGTCCATGTACATTTATTTCTTGTTGAACTTGGTGTTTTCTTCTGGAAATTTTTGAAATTCTTACAAACGTGCATTGAACTCACAATCATATATTATTGCGGTTGAGTTTCTTTTATTTCGGTTTTTATATCATATTTGCTATGGAAGGGAAGGTGTTGTTGAGTCAATACTTGATATGGGTGATGTTACTGTTGGGACAGATACATGGATACAGAAGCTGTATTCTGAAAGAAAGGAACGCTTTGTTGGAGCTCAAGACATACCTGCTCTCAATTAGTCAAGAAGGGTATTCCGGCTCTTTTCTCCCTACTTTGGCTAATGACACAAAGAGCGATTGCTGCCAGTGGGAGGAACTTAAGTGCAACCGTACTAGCGGACGGGTGGTCGGGATTGGTTTTGTTTTCCTGCACCTCAAATATAATTCTCTCCTAAATCTTTCTTTGTTGCATGCCTTTGAAGAAGTTCGAAGTCTGAACTTATCCTATTCCGTTTTCAGTGGCTTGTTTGATGATGTGGAAGGTATATATACCAGAGTTTCTTATAGTGTTTATTTTTTACCTCTTGTGATCCCTATTTGGAAACTTTTTTCCCTGCATTGACAAGTTCTAGTTCTGGATGAGCTTTATCCTATTTCTTTGGTTTCAATTTTTGAAAGTTGATACCGTTTGAAGTTATGGTATTAAAATTTTTACCCTGCATCAAAAAGTTATCGATCTGTATTAACTAACTTGCTGATATCTAAGTCTATGTTATGTACCACTCATGTTACACAAAATTACATCCAGCTACCACTCATGTTTCCTTTCATAAGTCCATACAGTGCAACTCTCATGATCCTCATTTTCATGTAGAGCAGATTAAAATTATAATTGTAAATATTGAAGTGATTAGAGTGAGCTATGTTATTTTCATATACATATTGTTAACAAGATTCTCTTTCGCAGGTTATAAAAGCCTCAGAAGATTAAGAAACCTGGAGATTCTGGATCTCTCTTGGAATAGATTCAACAATAGCATCCTTCCCTTTCTTAATGCTGCTACATCACTCACAACTCTGTTTCTTGGGAGTAACTTCATGGGTGGCCCTCTTCATGTTAAAGGTATATTTCTCCATTCTTATCCAAGTCAATATTTAGCGTGGTCTATTTCTTGATAATCTATCTTTTGATAGATTTAAAATTATTGTTATAACTTTTTGTGTCATAAATTCGTTGACCTCCATTTTAGGACTCAGAGATTTGAAAAATTTGGAACTGCTGGACCTAAGTTGGAACCAATTTAACGGCTCCATACCAATACACGGTATAACAATGCTTGGCTTTATTTTCTAGGGTAGAAATTTAAGGGCTACAAACAACATTGTTGGATGGTTTATCCTTGAGATCATCATACGCGTATTTAAAGTTGTCCACCTTCGTGTGGTTTTTTCTTGTGATAGAGTTCTCATCTGCCCTGAGGATGCTTAAAGCTCTGGATCTAAGTGACAATCATTTTTCTGGCTAAATTGAATTGCAAGGCAAGTTTACCCAAACAATTCAAAGTTTAGATAAAGAAATAGAATTGTGGTTGATTCACATTTAATTTGACTTAAAATTTTGCATTTGTTTACTGTAGAGGTTTGCAAATTGAAGAATATGGAAGAGCTCGATCTCAGTAGAAACAGACTTGTGGGTCAATTTCCTTCATGCATAACTAGCTTGATTGGACTTCGAGTTCTTGATCTCTCACTGAACAATTTGACTGGGAAGCTACCAGATGCTCTCGGTAACCTTGAATCCCTTGAGTTCTTATCGTTGTTTCATAACAACTTCGGCGTCTTCTCACTTGATTCGCTAACCAATCTCTCAAAGCTTAAGGTATTAAAGCTTGGCTCAACTTACAACTATGTTAAACAAGAGTCGCCAAAATTTCAGTTGAGAGTTATTTCACTAGGAGCTTGCAATTTGGGGAAAGTTCCTCATTTTCTCCTATACCAGAAGGATTTGCGTCTTGTTGATCTCTCTGATAGTAAAATTCCTGAAAAGTATCCTTCATGGCTGTTAGAGAACAATACAAAACTCGAGGTTTTGCTTCTACAAAATAATTATTTCAGGAGCTTTCAGCTACCGGAGTCTGATGATCATAATCTGCGTTACCTCGACGTGTCAGTTAATGAATTTGACCATCTCTTTCCTCAGAACATTGGGTGGATACTTCCTCATTTACAATATATGAATCTGGCGGATAACGGTTTTCAAGGAAATCTGCCTTCTTCTCTGGGTAACATGAAGAGTATTGAATATCTGGATATATCTCACAACAATTTCCACGGGAAGCTACCGAGAAGTTTCTTAAAGAATTGTTATTCGTTGTATATCTTGAAGATGTCACATAACAATCTAAGTGGAGAGATTTCCCTAGAATCAGCCAACTTTACGTATATTGTTTTGTTGTTGATGGATAACAATCAATTTACAGGAAAGATTGGACAAGGTTTGCGGAGCTTGAGATTATTGAGTACGATTGATATCTCGAACAACAATCTCTCCGGTGTTATTCCAAGTTGGATTGACGAACTCCCATTCTTAGATGCATTACTGCTGATGGATCCACAATCGATATGGTATCATCTACTGGAGTTTTGCTGCAGCCTTTGTGACAATACTTGTTGGAATATTTGCATCCCTCTCTTTTGATTCTCCCTGGAGCAGATTTTGGTTCTACATCGTTGATGTTTTCATCTACAAGGCAAAGAATATGTTATGGTAAAACTCTGCAGGTGCCAAATGCTTCTTATGTGCTAGTTTCATTGTCGTTCATCATCTGTTGTTGTTCTTCTCAAACCTCCTGCTTAAAAACCATATTATAACTTATGTTTTGATTCCTGTGTAATGTCTTTGTCGTTGAATAAATGTAATGCCTCAAACTATCTTGGAGCTGGTTTGGTTGTTGGTTAAATACATTACTGAAATACAAGAACTTGCATGAAACAATCTCAAAGCAGAGTAAATCGGCCATATACATCGCAACAAACCCAGTTTTTCATGAGAGGACGAAGCACATAGAGATGGATCCCCATTTTGTTCGCGATGAGGTAGTGTCTCGCACTATCAAACTGTTTCATGTTGAACACTTTTTTTTTATCAAAAATGGGACCCCATTCAAATGTTTAATAGAAATGTGTTCAACGCCGGCTCTGTGGAGGTGTCAAAATTATTCTTGAGATGATCAAGGATTGTAAGGAGAAAGGGGAGAAATAAGAAGCCCTTACGCTGCTTATTTGAAGACCGATCGTGATTTCCTAGCAGAAGTAACAAACAACAATCCTTGAATTTACAATGAGGTACTTGTAAGATAATGAGCTTACTAGTAACAAAAATAAAATGCAGGGTGTGGTGAGTGGTGCTTGATGTGTTACTCTTTTGATACAAGACCAAGAAGTATAACGTTTTCATACTTCCTGCTGACGTTTTCTTTATAGGGAGGTCTTGTCTATTCCTATCATGGGGTTTGGCGAGTTTATGGAGTACTCGCTGTTTCTAAAAGCATCGGAGATGCATACTAAAAGAAGTGGGTGCTGAACCTGAGACAATAATACTCCAAGTGGAACAAGTCTTAGCTTCTGACTGACTTTGGGATGTGGTTAGTAATTCAAGAGTAAGATGCCTAGAGAATGTTTCATATCCTTTGGATATTTAATGATTATGTAGATTCTTGTTGATAATGATGGACCTATCTCACCAAATAATCTTATTGCATTCTCTTAATAAGTTCATATCAGTTACTCCCAAATTGTTTGCTTAGATTTGTTGCATCTCTAAGAAATTAAAGAAACAAACTTATTTCTTCTTATTGTTACTGCCTATGTCAACGCCTATGACACGCCATGTTCAACCCGGGCGCGATTTTATCGAAGATGAATTTGTTAGCAGCCTGCGTGAAGTGCACACCGTCCCACACCACAGCCTTATCAGGCTCATCACAAGGCTTGCCAATGTAAATCTCTTTACCTTTCACAATAATCTTCTTCCCACAACCAATCCCTTTCTTGTAGTTATACTTCCCTCCATGTCCACAACAATTAACCAACGATCTCTTGAAACCATGACCCTGTGCGTGAAGAAACAACTCATGTTTGATAGAGTAGACATCTAAATAACTGATGACAGCTTCAGATAAAGAAGCTCTGAGCTCGATCACAGCTTGTTTCAAGGCGTAGTTGAATCGTTGAGCTAAGTTGTTCAAGGGAGTGACACATCCATGTGAATCAAAGTCTGATGCTTTAATCGGAAACCATTCAATCACATAAGCTAAACAACCAATAGGTCCTGTGTTATGAATCCAGAAGTATCTCCCTCCTTGTCCGTAAACATTCTATCACCAACAACAACAACAAAAACACATTTTGATAACTCCCTTCAAAACAAAAACAGAGGAAATAGTCTAAAACAGAGTTTTTACCTTAATAGCATTCCTGAACTGACTAATGATCTCAGGAACTTCGGTTTCAACTTGTTCGACGGTTTTATTAGCGAAATAAGCAGCTGTGAGATCGTTCTGACCGATGTCAAAAGTGTACAAGGCTTGAGAGAAACTGTCAGCTTCAGGAAGAATCGTCGTGTAAATCCCTCCGTGACTACGAACAGTTTGGGATCTGTTGTGGAAATTGTAGAACTGAGTGAACTGAACATCGAGTGAAAATGGACTGAAACCACTTTGACGAAGAGTAGTGTTAAGTGCTCTGATCGGAGATCCAGCCGTAGCGAAGTTAGCTCCATGGCTGAAGTTTGAACCAACGGAGTCAAGAAAAGCACTTAGATATGGTAATCCAAGACTCTCCGCTGTGTTTAAAAAAAAAAGAGAAATCAAGAAACTGTAAAAGGAAATGCCAAGAAAGAGTTTTAGTTTTACCTATGAAATCTATGACGAGACGACCGTCACAGTATCTTCCGGCGGGTGAGCCGAAGAAGGAAGAGCCGTGAGGAGGACCAGCTTGGCCAAAAGCGGCGGAGAGACCACCGGTGTCGGAGTTAGAGTCGCCGAAGTTGAAGATTGCTGGGAAATGGCATTGAGCATGCGTTAATGATGGTGATGATAGTGATGAAAGTAAAGTGAGAGCAAAGAGAGAAGAAGATATGATTTGATTCATTGGTAAAGGTAGAAGAGGTAGAGTGATCCAACTCAATCACGGGACTTTTTATCCTTGAGGAAATAATGATATTGACATGGAGATACAAACAAAGAGGTAAGTACCAAATTTGAAGAAGAAAAATGATAAAGAAAGAAGATAAATTTATATCCCACCAAAATTCAGAAATGAAAATAAATCATTATATTCAGAAATGTAACTCGTTTTTGAGATTTAAATATGTTTTGAAGGTGCCGTCAAAAAAAAAAAAAAAAAGGTTTTTGTTTTGGAAGGTTAGTAGAAATCAATTCATTTTAAGATTTGCTTACGTAAATAATTATCTTTTTGGCTAAAGCTGTCAAAATGGTCGGACCGTCTATGATCTGGTCTGTCATAGTGGTTAATTGAGCTCCAGAAACACCTTTAACCCCAGGTTCGATTTACAAGAATGCTGCTGTCTCATTGTTTTTTTTTATATAAAAAGTTAGTTACAAAAAAAATCAGATAGCCTTCTAATAAAAGGAAGACGCGATTAAAAATTAAGTTTTGTTTAATTTAAAAATGCTTTTTTTTTAGGTTTTACAATTACAAAGCAAACAAAAAAAAAACAAAAATCCTTATTAGATTTAGACATGTTATTCATCTCTAAAGGATTTCGAATCTTCAGTGTTTTCCTCTGTGAACTTATGTGCTATCGATGGTCGATCTTCTTCTTCCACCGGCATGTTATGGTTCATAAGATTATGTCTTAGAGCTTGAATGTGTTAGGCGGTTAGTGCGGTCCATAGGACGGATCCTATTTATGTCACCACTCAAGAAAAATATAGCAGTGTTTTGACACAATAAAAAAAACACAATTAATTGAATAAAGACAAAAGACACTCCCATGTATGGGATAAAAGTTATGAAACCAGATGATCAAGATATTTATCACACCACCATGTGTGGTTTGAGTGGTTGAGAAGGAAATTTTTAATTAAAAAAAAAAACAAAATTTCGTCTATATAAGCACACAATCTCATTGTGCACAAAAAAAAAACAAAAGATCATTGTGCACAAAAAAATGGAGGATTCTATCTAATTTTCCAAGATACAACGTTAGCGTACAAAAGAAAGTGGTAATGGCAACAATGGGATTACACAATTTTATCAAAATTTCAAATTATTCAGATGCAGATTTTGCAAAAGTAATGGCAGAGACGGGAAGAAATAACACAGATGAGGAACCTGTTTCAGCTGATATGGAAGCATCAGAAGTAGTAGATGGAGAATATATGACGCAAATAAGAGACAATATCACAAATATGTATTGGCAAAATCAATAGTTTTTAATAATTTTATTTTTTGCATTGTTTTGTATTTAAAACAGTTTATTTTTTTTCCAAAAAAAATAGTGCTTACAAATTTTAAAGTACAAATTTTTATATTTAAATAATATTTGTGTGTATGCTTATTAAATTAAAAAAAATTTATTTTTTCATAAATAAATATGAAACTATAATATAGTAATATCATATATGTATCCCGCACCGCTATTTGTACTTTTCACCATTCAAAACTTTACTTTTGTACCGCATGTTGTTTTTTTACCATTCAAACATTATCCCGCACCGCACTTGAACCGCACCACACCTCTTAAACCGCTTTTTTCCGCACCGCACTTGAACCGCACCGCCCAAACAGCTGTTACCATTCGAAGCCTTAGTTTTTTAAAATTATTGTTTTTTAATAATACATTTTGTTTCAATGTTATATTACATTTATTTTATTAAAATAAAAAATTTATTAGAAAGACCTCATTTTCTAAATTCGGCTTAGGCTTCTTTATGAACATGGGCACGGCTCTGCCTAGAGTTATCTTTTTCACCTTGTATATATATATATATATATATTTTTTTTTGCTAATACCTTGTATGTTTCATCTCTTTAATATGTTTTTCATCTCTATATTTTGTTACATTCTTCCAATGGGTACTGGTTGTTCACGACTAGCCGTGTTCGTTTACAACAACACAACAAAACGACATGTGGCAGAGGAAGACTCTGAATAAAATGACATAAAAAAAGGAAAAATGTTTGGAGTTTATTGATAGCATCGATCGTTATAGAGATGAAATATGCATGAGATGCGTCGCTAAGAAAACCAGCGGCAAATAAGTCTTCGGTAGTGCTTATCTTCAGCGACCACTTTTTTTTCCCTCTATAAATTTTTGTTTTTTTTCATAACTACTTTTTCTGTCGCATCGACTAGTTAAAGAACAGAGCTTTCATATTAAATTAGTAATACAAAACAAATCTTGTTAAAATTATCGATAACTTGTGAAAGTATATAGAAATATCTAAACATTTTAAAAAACCCTCCGAAATTTAGGTAAGTACAAAAAGTTGTTGCTTATAACCTAATGTGTGTGAACTGTTTTAGCCGATGATGTTTTTTTTAATGACTCATGTAAATCTATGGGTTTTCAACTCAAAATCAATTGGTAATAAGTGGATTGGTCCATATTCTTTATATACTAGTGTTAATCCCATTATATAACCGATATAGGATATTAACCCCTCAACTTCAACTTTTCATTAATCTCAAATAGAATTACACATGTTTATCGTCCTGAACTTATGGATTTTTTAGTGGCAAAGGTTTTTTCTTCGCTCCAAGCACCATCCACATTACATTTTTAACCACAACTGGAAGAGGTTTTAGTCATGATCACATATATAAATTAACACTCGATAAATTAATAATTTTCTTCAATCTCAAATTGATATTTTGATCCAAATATCACATCTATAAACTAATAAACACGATAAATTAAAAAAATATCATAAAATAAATTGGTTCTAATATTATTAATTTATAGAGATTTTCCTGTATGTAACTAAGAGCAACAACATTGGAGAGATTATCAGGCTCTGTAAAATATTATATTTTAATAATTTTTTATAGAAATTAATTATTCATTTAAACTTTAAAACAATCAAATTTGAGAACTGACTCTTATCTCTCTCTTCTACTTTTTATTTTTTCTATTTTTTAATTGTTGAAAATCTGTTTGAGAGACTCCCAATGTTAGTGTTATAATTGTTCTAGACATTGAAGAGTTTTTAAAAAATCATATATATGAAAGAGGAAATGGGCTCTCCTTCTGATTGACATGTTGGACTATGAGCGTGTGACACTTTGTCTTTTTCTTACAAAAAACGCTTTTAGAAAAAAAAAAAGACAAAGTGACATCTCGACAACCTTTCATTTTTTTTTTTTTGATACAAATATTAATTTGATATCATTTTAAAAATTGTGGCAGAAGTTACAGAGACGACTTAGAAAACGGAATAAAAGAAATCTACAGAAAGAGTAGAAGGAACATAGAACAAAACAGACAGACCAAAGGATACAAAAATGCGAGGCGACCAAAACGACAAAAGCCTAGCCCGCTCGCCACAGAGAATCGTAGACGAAGACGCTAACGCCTTCACACTACTGTAGCCAAGACAGAAAACTCCACCAAAGGCACTAAAGGCAAGACCCCAGAAACCTGGTCCGGACCCGATGCAGTTAAAAGCTGAACCTGCTCAGAAAACCGAGCCTGAAGAAGAGTCCGCAAAACACAACTTGGAACTACCGCGGCCCCCATAAACAAAGCTAACATACCACCAGAAGTTAAACCCGAACTGCAAGATAAACAAACCCGAACTTCCAAAAGCCAAGCCTCATCACTGCGCGGAGCCCCAGCTGACTAGAGTGAACCTCCAGACAGCCACCGCATCCCCGTAGAAACCTACCATACCACCGGGAGCTAGACCCCATCAATTCCGGAAACACCACACGAAGATCTCTGACCATGTCTTGAACAAAGACACCTTCGGCACAAAAAGACTAAGGAGTCCACAGCCAAAAAGAGGCCCGGAAAAGAAAGAGAGCTGATTCTCACGGGCATTTATCCCCAACAACAAACAAACCCAACCCGAGACCCTAAACGACCACGCAAACCACCTTGGCACCAGCAGCCAAAACCACCAGAGAGAGAGGAAGACAAACCAAAAAGAGAGCTTCCCAACACGCAGCTACACCCACACTGTAACTACACCAAGGAGCCGACTAGCCAAAGTTGAGAAACCGCAGCCCCTAAGCGAACACACCCAAAACCGGAGAGGAGCACAAGACCACACGGAGGACCGGAGTTGTCCTCTCACACCAACACCACCGCGAGACCTATAGTCCCAACTCAAACCGGAGAAGAACCATACACACCGGAGCTACAACTTCGCGGAGCAAACCAAGCAAAAAGAAAAAACGAGGCAGAGAGCTACCAAACCTGGAGCCAAGGATAGAGGAAGAGACTTAGATTTCAACGGTGAAGTCCTCAAACACCGGGAGAAACCACAAACAACCACCCTTGCCGAGACCACAAATCTGCTCTGCGAACGCTAAACCACGCCGGCGAAAGAGAAGAAGAGAAGATAGCCGAGCCAGCAGATCGAAGGAGGAAGGAGACGAAGGCGCCTAAGGGAACCCCGTCGAGAACTTCGACGAACCCGAAACCGAAGACCTCCACTGAAACCGCGAAACTCGGCGAATCATGCTCCGGAGAAGACGAACAAGACAGAGCCGCTGCCACGGGGAAGAGGAGAAGCCACCAACGAACGGGACGAACGAAGTTGAGGACCGGAGGAAGAGAGGCCGCAGCGACGCGACGCAAGACCCCAACGCCTACGAAAACTCCAACCACCAAGTAAATTAAAGACACCGTGAGGAATGCAAGCCTTCTCCGACGCCGGAAAACAGCCAAGCGGCCGCCGGAAAGGCAGAGATTGGAGAGTTTTTTTGTGCCCTCGGAAGAGAAATTTGGTGGCGCGTGTTGGTCACGCGCGTTAGTATCTATACAACCTTTCATCTTCAAACTGTTTCAACTTTGATTTGAAGAAATCATAGTGTTTAAAATCCAAAACGTATGCTAGGAGCATGCAATTACTCGCCCCTGAAGTCGTTTCCTCTATATACCAATTTCTAGAAAATCTGTTCATTTAGGGTTTCGAATTTGAGAAGAAAAGAGAGACGACGTCGACTATAGCAAATTTGATGTTGAGATTACATGAATAGCTTCTGGAAATTCTCCATTCCAATGGTAATTGCCATTAGAAAAGATACGAAGACCTATGATGGAAACCACGTTTGTTGTTGTTTTGGTTTTTATCATTGGTCTCTACTGATAGATTTATAAAACCAAGAGTGAGTCTAAATAATGTGCAGGATCAAGGATGGATTCCCGTATCTAAAGGGTCAAGAATATGATCATGATGATTCAAAAGCTAAAGCATTGGAGGCTGGAATAGGAATTAGAAATGAATTTCTAACCGTATTAACGGAGCCTTAATTTGAGTCGAGCTGACGAGCCTTTCATTGTTAGACAGGTTGGTTTCTGTCACTTTGGTGTGCTGATTCAGGAAATGGAAGCACATAATGTTGTATAATATTAGTATAGCTAAATGGAGCTGATTAGAGTTGGCCTTGTTGAAACGCTTGATTGAGTTTAGTGACTTGATCTTTTAATATATGTTTCTTTTGGTTTACAAAGTTGACTTCATTTAACTGTTTTTACAGGGACCATATTGAATTATTGTGTGTTTCGTTTTGAACATTTCATTAAAAAACAATACCTAATGGTGAGTTTTGCAGGTTCCCTTTTGTGTGCGTTGATCGGAAAAGTTCCTGTGGTTGGTGTCGTTTTTAATCCGATTATGGATGAGGTAAAAGACTGTGTGTAGACCCTTCTCATGGTTCAAGTTTCTTCGATCAATACAAATTACCATTAATGATGCTCTGGACATGAATGTAGCTATATGTTCTCAATGTTTACATAATATCTAAGCGAACTTGTAACCGCTTTGCTCGTAACAGAGGTAAAATCAGGCTCCTTTGTGTTACATTACTAAACTAGGTTGATTTGAAGCCTCCTCTCATCGCTTATATGACCTATTGAATACAGGCGGCTACTAAACGAGATAAAGCGACATTAGACGATACAACCAACAGAATCAACAGCTTGCTAACCAAGGTGAAAGTTTATTAAGAGATATTTGGAACTCCACCATTTAGCTCTAACCTCTGCCAAACCTCATGATTGTTGTGTTTCATTCAACAGGTTAGGTTCCTTAGTACGAGTGGCTCGGGTGCACTGGGCCTATGTGGCGTTGCATGTGGAAGGGTTGATATCTTCTATGAACTTGGTTTTGGTGGTCCATGGTAAATTGTCTTATTTGCTTTTCTTGGATTAAAAAAGTTTCCCTCTTGGACAAACAAGATTTGATCTAGATGGCATAATTTCAATTCTCACCGGGACATTGCAACCGGAATTATGATCGTTAAAGAAGCTGGTGGACTCTTTTTTGATCCGTAAGAGTTTAGCTAAAACCAAACACACACTCATGACTCAACGTTCCAACTGATTTAACTTTTTTTAAAATATATTTTCTTTTGGTGTTGATCAGATCGGGTAAAGATTTGGACATCACATCGCAGAGAATCGCGACTTCAAATGCTTATTTCAAAGAGTTGTTCGTTGAGGCATTGCGGCTTACAGGGGCATGAAGTCAAGATATTTTTACAATGTGGTCTCCAACCATATGATTAACTCACTTCAAAAACTTTACTATTTGTTAGTTCGGTAACAAATGAAAGTATTCTTTTTTCAGTTGAATTAAAACAAACTCAATTGTTTGACAAAAATAAATAAACAAACTCAATTTCATTTTGTTTCTTTTTAAATTACCATCTCTAATTATAAAACTAAACTCAGTTTCAAAATTGTATGAACACCATTACATGACATAATATATGACCTTGGTTGAGAAAAGTTTGAAGCCTGTGGATCATAGTTTGGTATCAGATGTAACACAGTTTGTTAAGGTTCCTTCAGATTTGTAAGAAGGGTTCTCAGTTTGCTAAAGCAACAACTTTGTTTCTTGTTTTTCTTTTGCGGGGCAAATGTATAGAAACACAGAACAAGGACTGAAAAGTTTCACATTATTTAAGTTTTCTTGATTTAAAACGATTAGCCAAAAGAGCCGACAGCTTAATAATCATGCATAGCCGTAGAAGCTTAGCAATGCTTCTCAGCTAAACATAGCCTAACCATGACCAAACTTTGCATGTTGCAAGACAAGCAAGATGCTAAAAATAGTATAATTACCATTTAATGTTTGATAGATAGAGATAAAGCATACTTCACATCAAGGCCCTACAACGTCAAAAACTCTAAATTTAGATTAGCATGACTTTATAGATCAAAACACCCTGTGTGCTAAAAACTCTATAATTAGAGGTGCAGATACAATGAAAAATGAAACATTCTCAGACCAGTTTCTATAGAATATGGTTTGAGGGTTATAATCAAGCATATCAAAAAAAATGAAATACTTCATTATAACAATACTAACAATTTAAAATAAACTGTAAAATTATATGTGAGAAGAAAAAGATTGATAAAAATAAGCAATAAATAGTTG
Organism: Cardamine occulta; assembly: GCA_028015245.1. Classification (NCBI taxonomy): domain Eukaryota; kingdom Viridiplantae; phylum Streptophyta; class Magnoliopsida; order Brassicales; family Brassicaceae; genus Cardamine; species Cardamine occulta. Next base: position 15,712,098 of record CM051366.1, read on the forward strand.
ACCAATATCTAAGACAGAAGGAGACATTAAAATTGATATATATTTACACTACATATTATAATTTAAAAATAGCAAAAACAAAAAAAAAATTACTTATGCCATGGAATATGGCATAAGTGTAAACCACCTTCATAAATCTGACATAATTTATTTAATGTATGACACTATATTTTTCTTTGAAAAAATTGACATGATTCAATATACAGTAAAACTTCTATAAATTAATAATGTTGAGACCGGAGAATTTTATTAATTTATTGAGACCAGAGAATTTTATTAATTTATAGAGCTTATTAATTAATCGATAAATTAATAATTATTAATTCATATAGAGTTTTCTATAATTTAAAAAATTGTTTTATATAAAGTAAAAAATGAAGACAATACTTCGATATGTTTTAATGTATTTACACATTAAAAAATAATCATTGCATATATTAATTTTTTATAAATTTTAATGCAATTCGAAAAGATAATATCATATATTTTTGATATTTTAAGAAAAAATAGAGATAAACTCCAACAAAAATTACAAATTTATGAATAAATAAATAATACTATAATCATATTTTACTAAAATATCTTATATATACACAATAAATTTATATGATTATTAATTTATGTTATTAATGAGACTATATATTTATATAGAGATTTCAAAAAAAATATTATCTTATTATCTTATCGAAATGTGACAATTATTACACTGACCTAACTCATGACCGAAATAATTTATTAATTTAAAGAGGTTATTAATTTATCGAGTATTAATTGATAGAAGTTCTACTATAATTATATATAATGAACAACATACCAGCGCGTTGCACGGTTCTTTACTATAAAAATATAAATATTCCTAAACGACGCTGTTTTAGTTGTGATCGTCATCTGACAATACGATGCCGTTTTAGTGGTAATCATTTTGTGTGTAAAAATTGTAATCGTATCGTCTTCTTCGCGGAAGTTTCAGTCTCAGCCACAAAGTAACTCCGACTGTCGTCTTCCGTAGTGATGCTTCTTTCCGCAATCGCTTCTCAGACCCTTCTCTCATCCAACCCTAATTTACATTTTTCCAATTCCATTCCAAATCCTAGACCTTCCAATTCCTCCCTTAAGTTAATCAATGCCTCTTCCTCTTCCTCCTCCTCCTCCTCCTCATCGTCTTCTATATTCACCCTTCCCACACGCGGTCTCCGTTACGTAAACCACACTAACTCCAATGAAGATTCAGATTCCGCAGGCGTCTGTAGCGGAGGAGAGACCATGATAGCCTCTGCTTCTGCTATAGCTTCCGCAATTCGTGGAGCTTCAAAAACTCCTGTAGAGTTCACACAAATGATTGAGAAAGATCATCTCAAGACGAAGATTATCTTACCAAGTCTTGATTTTCAACGTCTTTGTCTCGAGCAATTAGATCTCTTTCGTAGAATCGTTGATCCAAACGCACTTCTCTCGGTGCGTCTCTGTTCTTCTTACTTACTCTGTAAAAACAGAGTGTGTTCTCAAATTAAAGTTGGGATTTTTAATCTTACTATTTTGGTTTTTAGATATACGTAAGACCAGCTGGTAGTTATGTGATGGATCGATTAGAGCTGCGTCGTGTCACTTGTTACCCAAGTGTTAATGCTGGAGATGTTGTGATCTTAGTTGGAAACTTTGGTATCCCTGCTGGTTTACGAGCTGCTGAAGCATCACTTTCTAGTCAACAAGTATGTTACTTTCTTTGTGTGTTCTGCAAACTTAAGTTAAAAGTTTATGTTTTGAGATAATTTGATGATGAATTGATGATAGGTTGAAGTTGTGAGTAAACATAGAGCTGCTGTGTTTCCAATGGTGAAGCACCCATTTGTTGTTGGTTTCTTGGTTGCTGAGTTACCAGTAGAAGCCGTGGAGGAGGTGGAGGAGGAGGAGGAAGAGGAGGAAAAATCGCTTGGTTTTAAGCATTTTCTTTCCCCTGAGGAAGCTTATGCTTTGCCTGCTTCAGCTGCTGCAAAACCACCTAAAGTTAAGCTTCCATCTGTTAAGGTTTTCACTGCAGAGCAGAGATCTTATGCTGTTAATATTTCGCGTACTCTCGCTATGGCATATGTCATGGATCAGGTTGTTCCTATCTCTTGTCTCTTCCTTTGTTACGTGTGTTTGGTTCTATCTATAATCCTGATTGATCTTCTCTTTTTATGGTTATGTTTAGAAAACAATGTTACTTCAACAATCATTTTGGCAAAACAATGTGAGGATGAGTAAGCTAGTGGAGCAGGTAAGAGTCACACACTTGTTAACTTAGTGTACACATAGATCTTATGTTAAAAGTCTCTTTTTTTTTATATTATGCTTTTTGGCAGATCCGTGGTCCGCTTTCTACCATCAGGACTTTAAGTAAAATGCTTTCAACTCACACGAAGAGAAGTCAGGTCCTTGCACCAACATTTTGCTGGAAGTGTTATTATTCATGAGTCTTGCAATTTCGTGCTTACTTGGGTTTAGTGTACCTTGTAGATTTCATATGATATTGTGGAAGACTTAATAGTTCAAGGCGATCAAATAAAAGATACCCTTGAAGAACTTCAGGATGCAGTTCATTTGACAAAGGTTCCAACCTTCTCTTACTTAGTCTCTTTTGGTACTTGAAAGAGTCATGACTCTTTTTTCTTAAGTTGTTTTCATCTATCTGTCTTAGATGCATTGAGTAAGGGAATTATTTCAAACCGTACTCCAAGTTGAGTTTTTGATATGTATTCTTACATAGCATTTAATTTTCAGGCTAATATAGTCCGGCATAATGAAGAGGCCCTGAAGAAGATAAACAAAACACATAATGAAACAAAGAGATCAAGGTATGAGCAAAAGGACCCCATTGACGGGTCACAAATCCCAAGTAAACGCCTTTCCCTGGGTTCTGGATCAGATGATTCCGAAATGCCTATGCCACCTCTGACCCTGACACCTCTACAAACGCACAACATAAGGTAATAAGCTTGCGAGTCATTAACTTGGCGTTTTGCTAAAAAACTCAACTTAAAACTTGGGAGGGCTTATCTCTTTCATTTATGTCAGGAAGACCGTGCGACATTTCTAATGTGCTTTTAGATATGGTCGAGACTGTAAGACCACTTGCCCTTACTCAGCAAAGAGTGGTGGAGCTAGCTGAAAACTCAGCTTCCCTGCAAGTTGCTGTTGAAGAACCAGCTTTGAGGCAGGCTCTGAGCAACCTCATTGAAGGTGCACTGTTGCGCACTCACGTTGGGGGAAAAGTTGAAATTTTGTCAACCAGAGCTCCTGCTGGCGGTAGTCTGGTAGTAATTGATGACGATGGTCCTGATATGCGCTATATGGTAAACAAGACCACACTTTTCTTCTGTTTCTCTTTACTTCCTGCATTTAAGTCTCAGGCCTTAATATGAGAATCATATTGCTTCTTAACGTTTTGTTACATCAATACAGACTCAAATGCATTCGCTAACACCATTCGGAGCTGAGCTCTTGTCAGAAAACATGGTTGAAGACAATATGACATGGAACTTTGTGGCTGGTTTAACCGTAGCCCGAGAGATCCTGGAGAGTTACGGATGCGTGATTAGGGTTATATCACCTCGTAGCTCTGATGCAGCCTTAGGAGCTGGTGGTACTCGTGTAGAACTCTGGCTCCCTCCCTTCACCGCAGCAGTATCAGAAGCCAATGAAGCATAGTTATCATTTCCCTCTCTTTACCTTGTTAATCTTTTAGCCTCGAGTATTTTGCTTGCCTATATGTGATGAAGCTATTGTATAGTCTATTTTGTGATCTAATGTTCAATGTGTAATACCAACTTAATATGTACATAAACCCAAAGAGTGATGTCTACATAGGTGGACTTTGTAACGTAAATATATATAGCTCTATTCTTACAACAGCTATATATGTATACTTACACTTGAACAAAACTGCTTGATAAACCAGAAGCAACATTTTAAATTGTTTTACCAAATGCAATTTTTAAATCTTGAACGTGATAATGGCAAGAAAATGTTACATTTAATTGTTTATCTTGTCTTTCGTATTTGAATGTGACTTCTTGAGCATATCATCAATTCAATGTAAAAAAGCCTTTCACTCTTTGAGACACTAGTAAGCTTGCCAAAAACTATGGTTCTTAGTTTTATCATGACAATCTAGGGCTCCATGTTTGATGTTCAAACAATCACAAATTTAATGTCTTGTCTATATTAGTAATGTATAGATCTTGCAAATATTTGTCATAAGGGAATACTTTCAAAAGCTATTAGTGAAGATTATAAACAGAAAATATATATTAATTTAAATCAAAAATATTCATTTGATTAAATCTATAAAAAGTATTTATAATCTATAGATTTACATATTTTCAAAATGCAAACTCTAGTTTAAAATTATTTTAAATTATCTACTGTTTTCATATAGCATACAAATTTTTTTATATACATCATCTTCTAAAACTTCCCTTGAATTGATTGATAATAATGTTGGGAAACCAAGTATAACGAAAGTGGGGACCTCTTATTAAAGAATGTGGACTCCTCAGTTTGGTATGAAATCTACACTTTGCTTAAATATAGTTTGGCAACTCTATTACTATTATCATACTTAGTCAAACTTCATTGCTTTTTAAATATCTCAAGATATAGCAATGTCATACATTTCAACCTTTATTTATACACTTGTGCATGAAAATAAATTTCTTGGTTGAACATAATCATTCACACAATTCTAAGGTTAGTACTAATTTCATTTACCATCAACAATACCTTGTTTTTTTTTGCCTTTTCTAAAATGTTAAAAAATCTCCCGTGATTTTCAGAAAAATCTTGCAAATTCAATTTTTTTTTTCTGTAGAAAGAACATGACAAAGTATCAATACGACTCTATTCCAATTTGAAAATTGAATTTCATAGATTTGTTTTCATTCACATAAGACATATCAAACAATATGTGTGAAATGATGATACAACAATTTTTTAGTTGGCATCATTAGATTTTTGTCGTACGGATATGCGTGTCGTGTCGGTTCTCTTATGAGTTTTGAATTTTGATTGTCGTGTTTGTTTACTTTTACGCGTATACTGTATGAAATTAAGCCAATTAAATCGGAGACACAATACCAAAAACGCTGCCGTTTTGGATTTCAATGTCCCATTTTAATTTCTTAAAAACGAAATTGTGAAGAAGAAACAGCTTTGAGCTTTTTCGGTTTTTTTTTCTCCTGCACATAAATATACGTTGAGAAATTTTCTCTGGTCATCAAACCAAAACCGAGGCATTTGCTTTGAAATTTCTGAAAAGAAAAATCGAGTAACGATAAGGGTTTCAAGAAAAATCTCACCTTTTGATTCGAAAAACGCGTTTCACGTTTTTTGGCGTTTCTTTTGGGTTTTGTCTCTGGATGAAGACGAAGACGATCACGAGGTTTTACCTCTTTGTGTGTTGTACGCACGCGTGTCTCGAATTTTGCGAATAGGGTTTGGGGTTTCGTTTTTGTTTGTGTGGGTGAGAAACAATTTTCTCGTGTGCTTCTTCACCGATTCGGAGGATCTCGTTGTTTTTGATTAATTCAGGTTCGTATCGATTTAAATGTGATGCTTTTTAGGAAAATTCTGTTTTCATTTCTTGTTTTATCGAGAAAGTTTTGATTTTTCTTTGAAGAATTTTAGCTTATCCATTTGGAGGAATTGTCATTTCTTGACGGCTTCTTAAGTGGTAGTCTTATGGCTGAGTTTTGATTGATTTCGATATTTGTGTTTGAAACCTCAACATTTAAAGGTTTTAGTGTTCTTTAATCAAAGGTGATATCAGAGCTGACTTAATCACAGGTTTAATTGTTTTTTATTATCTTGTAATATAAGCAAAGTGTTCTGTTTTTTTTTGTAGACGACTTTGTATATTTCATTGATTGTATTGTTCCTAGTTTTGAGGGGTTTGTTTTGCTTTCGTCAAAAAATTTCACATGGTTGATTGCTTGCAATTTGTGATGATCATTAAGGAGAATGATCTAATGGTTTGTTTTTGAGATATTTATAGTCTCATACTAGGTTTGGTCAATAGTTTGGTATTGAAGCTTTTTTTCTTCCTATGGTTGGTTTTAGAAGCACTATATTGTATTCATTTGTGTAGGTTTTAAGACAATGACTTTACTTTTTTGACAAAGAATTTAAAAAACTGTGGATGATGATTGACCAGATTTGCCATTTAAAAAGGCGATTCTAATCTATTTAGCCATTTGTGTCTTCTTCTTCTTTGACAGAGAAAACAAGGTTCCCTGGCTTCTCTACTGTCAGGTCGCCTTGAGACTTGTAGTTACCATAGTAGAGAGGGTGACTTTTGAACTCAACAATCAGAAGATTAGAGAAGATATGGGAATCTTTTCACGCAGGTCAAGATCTTTTCTCTATTATATTTTGATGAAGCCTATGCGATAAATTCTTTTCATAGTTTTGAAGGTTACTGACTAATTTGGTTGGTCGTTCAAAGAGGTGCAGAGAACCTTAGTCAAAATTTTGTTCCTGTTCTTTCAGTTCAATTAGTAGGAAATCAAAAGATGGAATGAAGATCATTGCAACAGCATTTTTTGGAGTAACTTTTGGCTTTCTGATTGGAATATCTTTTCCATCATTATCAATCACTAAGGTTGTAGAATCAACCTTTATCTTTCTATTCTGTATTTTATTAGAATTTTTGTTTCTCTTGTTTATCTTTTGGAAGATTTTGTTCTCATATTCCAGGTGAGTCTCCCAACAAACTTTCTTCCTTCAAACGATCTCTCATATATAGAGGAAAAGGGTTCGGCAATTTCAACTCCAGAAAGTCATAAATCTTGGTCTTCATCAAAGGATAGTGATAGTAGCTCGTCTGGTCCAGTCGACAAATCAAAGGCATGCTTCCATTCCTTAATTAGTTTATGACTTGGAATGCTTTGTATCTGTACGTTCTTTATACATGTTTGGTCTACCCCTACCCATTCATACTCCAATATGCAACTGAGATTCTTCTTCAAGGACGGAAGCCTTAAAGTCTAAGGCCTCTCCAAAGAGATTAGACATGTCTGAGGATTCTTACATCTGATTAGTTTTGTACTCCAAAACATGAGAGACATGTTAATGGATTAATTGAGATTACCAAATCAACAGATAACTTCTTGGTGGTTTTACATAGTTTAGTCATTTAGATTTCATCTGGCTAAACCTGAAGGAAGCTATAGATGCAAAGAACATGTGTTTGTTAACCTTTTCCCATTGTGTTTTATTGATTAATGGTATTGGGTCTGTCCGTGTTTTCATGTTTCATTTCTGCTTTTGCTGCAGATCTGGGTTCCTTCAAATCCTCGTGGTGCTGAAATGTTGCCACCGGGTATGATTGCTGCTGAATCAGACTTCTATTTGCGCAGATTATGGGGGTTGCCGCATGAGGTTTGTGCTCAGACCATTAGTTTTGAATATCATCAAAACCATTCTTTTAGCTGTGTTACAGTCTTGATATACAAAATTAAGGTAATTTTATTATGCTTCCTCAGGATTTGACCAGCCAACCAAGATACCTTGTAACGTTTACAGTGGGTATTAATCAGAAAGAAAATATCAATGCTTGTGTCAAGAAGGTTGGTTTATTACCTTTGTTTGATGTTTTGCTTTCTAATATCACGTCATATATGATTTATCGTCTTCTCAACAGTTTTCAGAGAATTTCACTATTGTCCTGTTTCATTATGACGGCCGGGTAACTGAATGGGATGATTTAGAATGGTCGAAGAATGCTATACACATTAGTGTACGAAAGCAGACAAAATGGTATTACCAACAGGCAACAGCTTATTAACCTCTTTTGACTTCTTTTATGGTAGAGAATATTCTGGTGATTATTATGAGTATTGACTCTCTTGGCACCTGAAAATATGTTAGGTGGTATGCAAAGAGGTTTTTGCACCCTGATATTGTAGCACGATATGATTATATATTCATCTGGGATGAAGACCTTGGGGTCGAGCATTTTGATGCAGAAGAGTAAGTTGTTATAACTTATCAATCTTTACATGTGTTTTTTGTTTTCATTTTGAAAAGACAATTTTCTTTCATTTCATTTGATTTGTTGTGATCATCTTGATTATATTTTTCCAGGTACATAAAGCTGGTGAAGAAGCATGGCCTGGAGATTTCCCAACCTGGTTTGGAACCAAACAAGGGGTTAACATGGCAGATGACAAAGAGAAGAGGAGATCAAGAAGTCCACAAGTATGATGGAATAAAATCCCTCAGATTCTAGCCATGTTTAGTTTTCTGCGTTATGATCTTTACAAAAGTCTTTGCTTTGAATCTTATCAGGATAACAGAAGAAAAACCTGGATGGTGCTCAGATCCTCATCTCCCTCCATGTGCTGCGTATGTAGAAACATTTCGTTCTGCCTGTTATGAGTTAATTTTGTCCCTATTACCGGTCCTAACCTGTCTCGAACTTTTCTGTCATTTACAAATGCAGATTCGTCGAGATCATGGCTCCTGTATTTTCAAGAGACGCCTGGCGATGCGTATGGCACATGATCCAGGTTCCTTACTTCATCATCTGTTTGTTCATTCTTCATTCATCTTCCCTAAATCTCTCTTCTTGTCAGTTTTGCTTATATGCCTTTACCTAAACTGTTAACAGAATGATTTGGTTCACGGTTGGGGTCTTGACTTTGCTCTCAGAAGATGTGTTGAGGTAAGAAAAGGAACACTTTTAGTTCGTTGTTGTTTTCACGCAAAAGAAAGGGTTACTTGGTTTTAGTTATATCATCTGTTATATGACGAAACCGCATATATTTTGCATCGAAATGCAGCCTGCACATGAAAAAATAGGAGTAGTAGATTCTCAGTGGGTCGATCATCAATCTTTCCCTTCCCTTGGCAGCCAGGTAAACCACATAAAACTCTCTCAATGTCCATTATTGCCTCTTCTTGATCTGACATTATTTTCTTCGCTCTTTCGCTTGCTCTAGGGTGAGGCAACAGATGGGAAAGCGCCATGGCAAGGGGTAACAAATCTTTTTAACTCTCTTCTCGTGCTGAGAATTGTGTCGTGAGGAAGACGCATAACCTGTGAAACAAACGACTTCAATGTGTGTTTTTTCTGTGTGGTTTTGTAGGTAAGAGATAGATGCAAAAAGGAATGGACCATGTTCCAGAGTAGAATGGCTAACGCAGAGAAAGAGTATTTCAAATCTTTACAAGTTATAGGCTCCTCCAATTCAACAGCAACAACCATATCATAGGACTTGTTAAGTAGCGTTGACGCTGACAGATTCAGTTTTATAAGTGTATTGCATTTTACATATAGAGTCTCTGTATATGTTAATGTAGTAGATATCCATCTTTTATCAAACATCACCTTCCATTGAATAAATTAAAAAATGAATGTCATTGATCCATTTAAAGCACTTGTGCTTCTGCATCTAGTGGCATGTGATGTGTACAATGTATGATTGTGTGTTTACTTAATCTGCAAGTATATGCTGAACTGAGGTATGTGGCCATGGATTAGTGGAGTCACACGTGTCAGTCTCCTGATGCAAATGAACTTGAGAAGCTTTACACAAAGCACTGGTCAAAGCCACGTGTCAGAGACTTTCTTGATGCAGTCACAATCATGTGTTGGTCTCTCCTATTAGATACGCAACGCGTGATGCCACGCGTTTAGACCGAGAGTTAAAATGCCAGAGGATTAGATATTAGTGGCTGGATCAACACTAAGAAACTTCCTTAGTTCCTCTGTTTCTATAAAGCTTATGGATTCTCAAACTCATCTCCTGAAGACTCAAGATCAATAGGAAGAATTAGAATGGGTCTTTCACATTACCCAACAGCATCTGAGAGAGTAATGTGATGTGTTGCGTTTTTGGCGCATTCTAACAGTTGTTTTCGAGTCTCTATCGAATCTTTTAGTTTTATTTTGAGTCATTACAGGTCAAAAGATGGCTAAGGATGAAAATTAGAGTTTCTGGGAGGAACTTAGCAGAAATTGGAGAAAAGTCAAAAATTCATCCGCTGAGCATCCACTCAGCTCCTGAGCGACCGCTCACGACGACCTGACGGAGCAAATAAGGAAAAATCCCAACTTTCCTATTTTTTCGCCAAGGAAGTCCTAATCTTCACCCAGCTGCCTCCAAACCTGTATATATCGTTTTTCTTCTATTTTCTTAAGAAGACACTTTTGCTAAGAACATCACGTAGAGATTTTTATTCCTTTGTAAGATTGAAGGAAAAAAGACCACAACTTCGTTTTGAGAAGAATTCTTAACCCTAATCTCTTTAATAATATCATGAATTCATTCTATTGCTTTGTTGTGTTTGATTTCACCATGTGTGAGTAGATTCTTAGCTAGGTTAAGGTTTTCAATGGTGATTTAGGATGTTAATGGTTGAGCACAAATAGGTATTGGAATTTATAATGTCTTCACCAATAGGGATTCTTAATGCTTAGATTAGCTTGATCACCTAGTCTATGATTTTAGGTTAAACTTATTCACGAAAGTGCTTTAGGTTGCTAGATAAATTATTGGTGAGTAATTGGTGCGTAACCAACGAGAGTTGATTGTTGCGATTGATTGTGAACAGATTGAACCAGCTCGTTAATGCTTATCAACCTCGCTAGGTCCAAACGAGAGTTTCGGTATCGAGGTTGTTAGATAGAGTTATCGATACATCACGACAGTTGGGCGATATTAATTTTATGTTTGAGTTACCGGTAGCTACTTAGCCCCTGAATAGTTGCTCAGCCTTGTCTCCGAATCACCGGCGAAACGCTTTAACCTAGTGCTTGTTTTAATTGCTTTTACATCGTTTTTATTATTTCTTGCTTGTTCCAAAAATTACAAAACCCACACTTTTGTCTTAGCTTTAAATTAAAATCTATAATTTCATAGTGTAGCCTTGGTCTCTGTGGATTCGATACCCTATATACTACTGCGATTGTCTGTTCACTTGCAGAATTATTTTGGGTTAAAACATTGTGTATCATAATGACAATGCTGGTGATGAACACAGTTGTTTTAGTGTCTTTGTTGAAGAACATGGTAAGATCTGTTCTTCTTCACATGATAGGCTCTGAGACCAATGAGGCAAGGAACATAGAGGACAACTTAGATTATGATCAGGATTCGGAGATGAGAAGAAGAAGAATCTTGATCACACACTTAGAAGCGACAGAGTGTTGTGTGTGTCTTTGTGGGTTTAAAGAGGAGGAGGAAGTGAGTGAGTTAGTGTCTTGCAAGCATTACTTTCACACGGCTTGTCTTGATAAATGGTTTGGTAATAATCACACCACATGTCCTCTCTGCAGATCCATCCTTTAGACTTTAGTTATGGATCATACTCTATATGGCTTTTTTCTAGTTTCTATCTTAAGAAACTCAGATTCTAGTCGTGTCCACTTTGTGGGTTTTGGAAGGTTTTTTCAAACTAATAAAGTGCCTTGAATACATGTGTCTTGATCATATGTAATTCATAGTAACAACTGGATCATACACAGTTTTTGTTACACAGCCAAAATAAAAGTAGATGTGACAACAAAATCACATATTTTACATATATTACTTAAGTGAGTTTTTAAGGAATAAACTTAGATCATACACAGTTGCTGAATTTCCTATGCTTTAGATTGATGAAATTCTCTGCTTCTTTGTCAATATCCTCATCTCTTGCCAACCTCTCACTCTTCACCTTCCTCAACATATGATGTGATGACGTCTTCATCACGTCACTCAAGTCTTCATACTCTATAACTTGATGATGTGTTGGTTTCTCAGCCATCGAGTTCCTGTGATGAAGATGGAGATGGAGATGGTGACGATGATGATGGTGATGATGAGTGCTTTTATGGTTAAGAAAGGTCTCGAGTACCATATTTTCTATTAAAAAGTCTTGTTTTGCTCTTTTCTTGTTGCTTGAGATACATTTGAAATCATCAAAGACATCATATATATATATGCATGTTTAAGGACCAAAGTCTAAGGATTAGACTGAATCTGATACCTTTTCTTCCTTTACATTATTCAAGGTTTGGCCAATGTTCCTTAGACCATTAAATATAGACGAACATCGGCACATGTCTATTGATTTATACACTTTATGGTTAAATAATAAGGAAGAAAAAGAACATAACATGGAAAATTTGAAGAGGTGGCCCAATGGATTTAGAAGATAGAGTTGATAAGGTATCTAGACACCATAAACAAACAAAATGGCGTGTTTTACTGTTGGTTATTGTTACACAAATAAAAACGGTAAACGAGAGTTACTGTTGGTTATTCCATCGACCTAGATTCCTTTAATAATGGATCAAATGGCGTGTTTTGACCGCAACTTTTAGTGAAGAACATAAGAAAATGTATGTGGATAAGTTCAATCTAAGGCCTCCTATGTTCGTTGTGGAATGGTCTCTTCAGTCGTGATGATGGAAATTGCATCTAATGCTTGCAAAGTTTGAAGAGTCTCTGTTGACATTAACAGTGTAAAAGTTCGTTTTTAAACAGATTTTTTTTAGGTTCGAGAAGACTAATGTGATTGCTCATTTTGTATAAAGAATAGGTTTTCTTGTATGTTGAGTAATTAACAACTAGATTACAAACTCTTACGGAAAGCCAATTACGTACAAAAAAAGGTTAAGAGGAGATATGCTTTCCTAACTAAGATATGATACATGGAACAATTGATAATATATGCAATAACTGATTGTTGATTTAGCTTACATTTTGGTATGAAGAAACGAAATTAGACATGTTTTCTTTTCTTTTATAAACTGCAGGAGTTCTTCTAGATCTTTAGTCCAAAATTTCTCTCAGCATCCAGAACCAACCTTTAATCCATTGCCATTTAAAGAATGTTTTTCCGTGACAAAAAAAAAAAGAATTGAATTCATGGCACAAAAGAACTAACTTCTTGTACTACCACTAGGTCACCACAAGTTTGAGCTTTGATAAAAATAGTATGCATTTCCGTCTCAAATGTGAAATTAGACATGTTCAATCATGTATATGTCGTTAAATATCGATAAAATTAATAGTCAGTGACAACTCTTTTTTACTATTTGGGGGGGGGACCTTATATGATATATTTTAATTAATATTAGAGTTGTCTTGGTTCAGAGATTTCAAACCCTTTACAAAATATATGTATTTTGAGGTTTATCCAGCCTTTTCAAGAACGTTAGATGATAAAGTTAGAAAAAGATCCTATTTTCTTTTTATTTGATATTTCTTATATCATCTATTCATTTTATATTCTTCCATTTGAAAACACTATTTTCGAGATATTATCAACACAATCTAGAGATGAATTCATGTTCTTTTGATCGTCGACGATCTAATATATAATACTTGGGACAATCATTGATAATACTTGCATCACTTTTATTTAACATAAGTAGCAAAAAACAACTTAGTAAAATTATAAGGTCGTCATCAAACAAGAACCCTCTTTTTGTTGAAAGTCCCCTATTTGGTTTAGGTACTATACTGAAACATGCCCATCACACACATATACATCTTATAAACTTATTATCATGGATACATAATCATAACTTTCTTAGTTATTTAGGTTGGAGTCTATAGTCCCTTACTCCCCCACCCGAGTTTGCGGTGGCCACCATTGACCTGCCACTTCTCTGTAGTCTTGACCACTACTGTACGCCCGTCACCGCTGCTAAAATTAGGGTTATTCATGTACACATGACGTGGTGGAACCTGAGGAGTCATAAGCATATCCTCGTGCTGCATCCCATGCCCACCGTGTTGCTGCTGCATTCCGTGGCCACCGTGGCTCTGCTGCATCACGTGCCCACTGTGGTCTTGCTGCATCTCGTACATGCCATGATGCTGCTGCATCTGGTGGCCACCGTGGTGCTTCTGCATCTGGCGGCCACCGTGGTATGCATCTTCATGTCGTCCCTGCCATCCACTACCCATCTTTCCCTGCAAAATAATCATTAACCAAATTACTAATGGCCAGAACCATACTTGTAAATTTTATAAAATAGATACTCCCTCTATTTCACAATGTTACATTTTTAGTTATGCATGGATCATAACAATCATCTTTTTATTTCTAATATATCTTTGTTTTATAGTTAATGAACACTTGTTTCATTTATATTAATTCTAATTTATAGGAGTAAAAGTAGAAAATAATATATAAATTTTGTATATAAAACACAAAACATATATCTTTGTATATACACATCTTTCTATCTAAATTATCTCGAATATGTGTATATAAATCATAATCTATAAATTATTTAACAAAATTTTAGCATCAACTTTCAAGATCTCTAAATAGTTTCAGACCTCTAAAATCATGGTTAATAGAGTCGCGAGATTAAAAGAGGAAGCTTACGTTGTGGTGAGGCTGAGCCACCGGAGGTGGAGGCATGAAGTTCATATGAGGTGGCTGTTGGTGTTGGTTGTTGCTACGGTGCGGCAACGCATTAGTGTGGTGGCTCTGGCTACTCTCAAAGAACTCTTCGTCCGAGTCTTCATCTTCCTCATCCCAGGCAGCCATGTGAGACACGGGTGGACGGCCATGGTTGGACGGAAGCCTCACCTGGTGGTCATAGCGGGCTTGACGGTCAAAGTAGCCTCCTTGAGACTCCACATGAGTCACGAACTCCTTGTGCTCCTCGAAGCCGAAGCCCCTGCTCCGGTAATCCTTGTGGCCACGTCCCTGCTCGAACCCTCTGATAAGTTTATCAAGCATTTTCTTTATGTATATATACTTGTGTTACTTGGTCTTTGAAATGGATAAGTGATTAAATTCTGTATGGTGTTTCTATATATATACACAGTTCTTGTAGTGTAGTCTAGTGTTCATTTAAATTTGTGTTTGCTATGATTCCATATGGCAATTATTCGTAATATCATTTTTTTGGTTAAAGGTATTATCTGAATCTTATTCTATTTTTTACCACCACCAAACCGAAAGTTGAGTAGACATGTTTGTTCGTATTCTGTTCGTGCTTTTAAATAATGATCAGTCCAATTCACTTGGGAAATTTGAATTCAAAATTGACTGAATATTGATGAATAAGTTTTAAGTCGCGGGTGAATTAGCGCCAGACACTGGTTTTAAAATTGTTTAGGCTAGATTCTATGAGTAAGGTCACTTTCTAATTAAATGTGCTCTCCTCGTATGCTATGTAACTTGTTCACGTTACGCGATATAGAGAATACTTGCTTATAGTCAGATGGACTCAAGATGTCAAAAGCTCACCCACACTAACGATTGTGATCTAGTCCTTCATCAAGATTCAGCACTCGTGACTTTAGACATAAAATGATTATCGGATTAGCGGTTGGAAATATAAAACAAAATTAGGGAACACATGCCATCATGATGCGTAGAAGAAGTGAAACGAGCATTGAGTGCACTAAAAAGTTAGATGGAGCTATGATCGCCTCTAGAGAGAAAAAAAAAATTGTAGCAAAATTTCAAATACAGTAATCAAACGATAGGACAAAAACATGAAGTATAAAAAAAGGCATGCGAGAGATGATATGTGATTTTACATTTTTGAGAGTATCGTTCCTTTTTTTTTAACGTATTTGATTGATTAGAAATGTTTATAAACAATTCTTAATACAAATAGGAAAATACATCTGAGAAATAGAAACTGAAAATGGCAAATTTAGCCAACACTCAATGCAGTCTCGTACCATTCCACAAAAGATATTGTGGTGAACCAATCCCCCCAACTCCGAATATCACCTATAAATATTATGTATATTTTTTAACATGTAATCATTTTTCATTGATAAATATTTCTATTCATTTCTAAAAGGTTTTATCAATCATTTGCAGCCAAAAACTAAAAGTCAGTTTGATAAAATCAACCTATATATACTTTATTTAATTAAAGGGTCAATTCTTTACCAAGATAATAAAATAAATGATTAATCAATTAATTATTTGTTATATAGTTGTGTCATCTTCTCTTATAGTACTTGATTATTTTTCCGCTTAATCTTCCAATATAAGGTGGCCATGTGACACTGGCCGGTCTGGTTGTTAGTTTTCATTTTAAAATTTTTGTTTGCTTTCGACAAAGATTTTGGTTTGGTTTTGATTCAAGTTTTCAGTTTATAAATAAAAGTATATAAAATAAAACATATTTTGTTAAGGGTGATTTGTATATAGTTTGGTTTTTTTAAAATTAAATATATATTTAATTTTTTTTAAAAAATTGGGTTTATATAGATTAATTTTTCAATTCGGTTTGAATTCAGATTCAATTCTTTAACATAGATTAAATAAATCCGTTTAAATGTTAAGATATTGTTCAGTTTTTGGATCAATTATTTCGATATATCCGGATTAAACTCCTAGAAAATACATGGCGTAATATTGGCTTGCTCGTCGTGCAAGCACTTGCTATAACGTGGACTAGAACACACTCACCATCTTCAACTTATGCCGTATAACAAGCTTGTATGAGAACAAATCTCTAACGAGATTAAAAATAAATTAATTGTATATGTACACGAAAGTAACCAATAAAATCGCCAAGAACTCTCTCAAAAATAACACCAAAAAAATTAATAATCATGAGTTAGTAGTAGTAGTAATGTCATATCATATTAGTTACAAAGAACCAATTCATTCCTCGTCTCTCAAGCAATTTCCCGGAAGAAGAAACTTGTACCTTTCCGCGTTCTCCAGAAGGTACGCAGGAAGGTGAACCGCGGAATAAGAATGCGGTATCGGACCCATTTTACCGATAATGTCTTTAAACGTGTATTCCTCTGGAATCATATCGAAAAGATCAGCTCCATTGCATATAACTCTTTGAACTCTTCTCGGGTTCAAGTAATGCGCAAATCTCACTCTATCGTAATGACTATACGCTTTCATTTTGAATACAAACTCGCTGATCCGTCTGAAACAAAAGCTACAATGCCACCCTGAATCAGCCAAGATCACATCAGACTGCCTGTAATGCGCATACCGAGTTTTACCCGTTTGGTACCTATGAACTGAAGCTCTCCAACTCTTATCATCGACCGGGAACTCAAACGAGTACAAGTAGTTCTTGAGTCTTAGATGGAGTATTTGCGGTGTGTCATCGCACCACCGAAGAAGATTTATTGTATGTCTACTAGGAATCTCATCAACATCAGACATAATCAACAAATCATCATCAGTTATACCCGCGACACGTAAAAGCTGATCCAATGCGATTCTTTGATACGCTTCTTCGTAAAACGGATTCTTCTCTCCTTTCTTGAACCTC
>CM051366.1:15729454-15754454 GCA_028015245.1 Cardamine occulta
CCACCAATCGACCCGTAAGTCAACCGTGGCTCGATAAACTTAAACTCATCTCTATGGCCAGCGAAAACTAACGGTTTTGGCAATCCAGTGAATGTCGAGTTCGACTCGAGGAGAACAAACTGAGTAACGTAAGGGTAAAGTTCTTTCCACCGTATCGTAAGAAGTTCAACTTCAGTACTGAACAAAACGGCGTCGTAGACACGACGAGGGTATTCACGGATTCCCCAACCGTGGAGTTTACATAAAGATTCCATTGAAGCGTTCTCGTGGTGATAATGTGGGATCTCATGAAATGGTTTTGGTGGTGATTCCCATAAAGGTCTCAAGAAATATGAAATCTTGAGACCATGAATGTATACACCAAGAACACACATTGGCACGATTATTAATAGAAATAGAATCGATTTTAAGTCCACACCACGTAAGATGCAACAGAGTCTTGATATACCAAAGCCTCGATCTGATTCCTGTTTCGATTCAGAGAGAAAATGTCAATTAACTAAATCTACTCATCGTGTCTTGAAATATCAACAATTTTGTAAGATATGTTGACTTATTCTATCAAATATTATTTTAGAGAATAATATTCCCCATCCTATTGAATGATCAAAGCCGTAAGATCTAAGACTTAAAGATCGAGAGTAGAAGCTATATCATAAATCATGGAGCATTGAGTTAAAGATCTTTTTTCAAGAAGAAGAAGAAATCACAAACCTGAGAACCGCATAAATCATCGGATTTTTTAGAACAGTAGTGACCACCGTTTTCTCCCATCATCCACCACATCTTCTTCGACTTTTTTTTTTGAACACCGATCAAGAACTCGATCGGAGATAAAACAAGAATCAAACTTTGATTCGAGAAGAGATAAGTAAACAACACAGGTCTCAATGATCTCTACCGAGAGAATAAAGAATACAACCAAAAAAAAAGATAAACTTTTTAAAAAGAATTAAAGAATGAAAGAAACAAGAACAAGAACAGAGGTTTTTAGATGTGATTGAGTTGTGTCTGTTTTGTGGAGCTCCTTATATGTTTTTTTAGTGGATTTGTGAGAGACGGAGACGGAGACGGTGGGTGATTATGATATGCCAATTTGTGTATTGGAGAGGTACAGAAGAAAAGATCAACGATTGTTCCGTTGGTTGGATTGAGTATAATCTCTCCTCTCCACGCGTTGCTTGACTCAGTCCCCCACACACAGCTTTTGTCGTGTCTTTTTAGTTGAAAAAGCTCCTTAATCACTTCTGTACACTTTCTCTTCAACTACCACGTGGCTTCCACTGTCAATTTACAAAACATTTTGTTAAACTTAAATTTATAGAATCTAATACTAATAGTACTGTCATGTCAGAAAGAAAGAAGTTACCCAAAAGTAATGAAAATTAGTATTCTAATGTCAGCAATTTTATACTAGTTAGAGAATGATATAAAATAAAATTAAACTATATGAGAAAATAATTCTGTAAACTAAAAATTAATTAAGGGAATGAAATAAAGTATTAAATATTCATTTATTTTAATAATGAGTTGTTTATTTATATTTTTAAAAGCCAAACACACAAATTTTGCAATTTTACGTTGTATTTAGTATTAGATATTTTTTTTATTGGTAAAATATTTGTAAAATTGTATCATCATTTCGCCATTATACCGCATCGATGAGGCATAACATCTAATTTAACATGCAATTTTATGATTATGTTCTACATATTAATGGTAAACCATACAAATACTCTTATTATATGTGTTCAAAAAACTCTACATGGTCTAGTTATTGTCATTGACTTAGGAACAATATCCTCGGAAAACTCGAACTGTAAAAAACTCTCTAATGTAACTAGATGAAGTACTCATGCATAATTTTCTCAAAAGGATACTTACTAAGGATTAATAAGTGATTCCATGGACTAGAGTGATATGTATTAGAATGATAGCATATTAGATTATGGTTTGAATTCTAAATTAATTGGCAATCAGTAGAGTGACTCATATTATTTATATATCACTTAAGACTTCTCTCAAGATGATAATACTTCTCTCTCAAGATGATAACATTTATAGTAATTTATCTCAGTATGTTTGGGCATGAATCGACGATTCAAATTTTGGATCGGATTGAGTATCGTGTGATCGGGCTCTTATACCATATTAGATTTTGAGCTTTCAACTCAAAACCAATTGACAATAAATGGAGTGACCCATATTTTTTAAAACTTAATATATCTATCCACATCGGATATGAGACATTATTCCTAATAGTGTCGTCTAAAGCATGAGTCTCGATGTATGCTTTAAATATTTGGCTGGTTTTCTTGGGTCGTTTGTCCACTAGACACAGATTGCATCACTGAAAAATAAAGATTTCTTCAAAGTATGTGCTATGTTCGAATGGCACTGAGTCGCACCATCACCTCTTTTTTGAGTATAGCTTCTCAAGAGCCATTTGGATTTTATTCGCGTCTCGACTAATGTCGTCTTCTCTGATGGAAATGCCATCAATCTCTTCACGCCTACTGTAAGCACCGCCTATAGCAAGGTGATCTGCTTCACTTGTCATTTTGAAGCTTCTTATGCATGTCTTGACCTACTTAATATAAAAAGAAAAGAACTCTCGCATCTTCACCAGTATCAACACTCCGTCTTCCACTATCTGAGCAACGGTGGAACGCACAATTTGTGACTGTCTCCTCTCCTTTTCAGCCATGGATCATCTCTCTCCTTTTTTTTCTTAAGTTCATTTTTGTAATGGGTATACACTATTATATATTTTTCAAGTTTATTAACAAAGATTAACATTAAAAAAAAAAAAGTTAAGTAATTCCGCTCGACAGCGTTATGCACTTATGCTTGTTTTCTTTTTCATGTGCCACACTCTTTTTGGCCCATTTTTAGATAAGAAAAATCACCCAAAAGTTTGTCTCGCATTATGGAGATCTTTGATTCATTGATTCATTAATTTATTAAAAGTCGAACATATACGACCAATTCACACCACTCAACCACTTGGTTTTCTTGACGAAAAAAAAGAAAAACCACTTGGTTTTCTGCTTATTAAAAAAATTGGATAATTTCTCTGATTATTTCATTCGTTTAAAAATATCTCCTATATTGTACCGTTTCACGAATTACATTGTTTTAAACTTATTTGGTGGGTTAAGTGGTAGTTGACTCGGAGCATGCTCGAACTGTGAGCTAATGGACCGCCGAAACTGGGTTTCGATCTAACTAATACCCATATTATCTTCGTAGAAAATAAACATTTGGATTAATTAATCCATAATATAGATCATTTGGACGCCAATTTATTTATAACTTTAAAATATAAAACAAAAAAACAACTTGCAAGAAAAAGAGAAGAAAAAACGGAAAAAAAGAAGAAGAAGAAGCAAAGATAAGCAGAGAAGGTTTCCAAAATTGTTGACTCCTTTGGAAGAACACAAAAGCCTTTCTCCCTCCTTTCTTCAAATTCCAGATTCTCTTCTTCCCAATTCATTTGCTAAATCAACCATTTCCTTACTCAAATCTCTCTTTCTACCTCTAGCTTTCACCATTTTCCAACTACTTCATCTTCCTACGATCTCCCGATTCAACTCACTTAGACCTTCAGATTTGATCTCCATTCTCTACCAATGGAGAATCCACCAGCGGAGAAGCTACTGAAGAAGATACGAGAGCTAGAAGAAAGCCAGGAAGATCTGAAGCGACAGATGTCGAAGCTCAAAGTCTCCGCAGAGATTAAACGGCGTTCGCATTCAGCATCGCCTCAACGACGTATAATGAGAAACAGAGGAGACGGAACTCCGTTATGGAGAAGAAGCGGCGCTTCATCGTTCCGTCACGCTTCTCCGTTACGAAAGGAGAGTCATGCGAAAGGCGGCGGAGCTGTTGGTGGTGGACCATCGGCAGGCAAGTTCACCGATAAACAGTATTTGAATATTTTGCAGTCTATGGCACAAGCTGTTCATGTCTTCGATCTAAATGGCCATATTATCTTTTGGTGAGTTAGGTTAGATTTTTTTGTGAATCCAATTGTTTTTTTTTTGCATTTTTTGTATATTCATCAGAACATTTTTGGAATCGAGATTGAGTAGTCAAATGCTAGGATTGTGGAACTGGATTCGTATAGTTTAAGAGTTAGATGTGATTTCATGGATACATTGGAGAGTAGTGTATGTTCAGATTCAAAAACTATGGCATGGTTGTTCCAGGAACTCTATGGCGGAGAAGCTTTATGGTTACTCAGCTGAAGAAGCACTAGGGAAAGACTCGATTAATATTCTTGTAGATGGTCAAGATGCTGCTGTTGCAGAAAATATTACTCGGCGTTGCAGCAATGGAGAGAGCTGGACCGGCGAGTTTCCTGTTAAGAACAAAGTAGGAGAGAGATTTTCGGTTGTGACCACCATTTCTCCTTTCTATGATGATAATGGTTCTCTTATTGGGATCATATGTATCACAAATGATTCGGCTCTCTTTCAACGCCCGCATGTTCCTCCAGTGAAAACAAGGTGGCAAGAAGGGGAAACGAGCTTTATCCGGGGGACTAATAGTGTTGCATCTAGGCTGGGTCTTGATTCGAAAGAGGCTGTTGTATCGAAACTTGGCCTTGATTCTCAGCAGCCGTTACAAGTTGCTATTGCATCTAAGATAACAGATTTGGTTAGTTCAATTGCGAGGTTGCAAATTCTCACCTTTTGTTATACTGTTGCATCTTCTTGACTAGTGTAGTCTAAATTACAGGCATCCATGGTGGGCAACAAGGTCATGTCGAAAATGCGAGCAGGTGATAATAACGTTGCACAACCCGAGGGTGGAAATGAGGACAGTCATCAGTCTGATCAGGGTTTCTTCGATGCTGCTTTCTCTGACCAGAGGGAGGATGCAGCAACAAGTGGTGCTAGCACACCTAGGGGGGATTTTATCCAGGCTCCTTTTGGTGTGTTCTTATGTAACAATGAGAAGTCTTTTTCAAAACCCTCCAGAGATTCCACTGAAGAAAATGATGGAAATTCTGTTATCCCTAAGAAACTTACTTCAAAAGCTGAAGAATGGATGGTAAAGAAAGGACTATCATGGCCATGGAAAGGGAATGAACGGGAAGGTTTGGAAAGAAGGCATGTTCATTCTGTGTGGCCTTGGGTGCAGAATGAACAACAAAAGGAGGCAGCTCATCATAGTAATTCCTTTCATAGTGTTAAGTCTGAAAGCCAGACATGTGATAGTAACAAGCCTGCCGATAACGAGGCTATGGGCTCTATAGCCTCTATTAATGTGAATAACGCAAGCAGTAGTGGAAGTACCAGCAGCAGTGTTATGAACAAGGTTGATATGGATGGCGACTGCTTGGACTATGAAATCTTGTGGGAGGATTTGATAATTGGAGAACAAATCGGGCAAGGTGAGAGAGATGATCTCTTTTGCGGAAGACCTATCCATTCTTTGAGATATCCTACAATTTTTTGTGGTATACTTCTCTGTTCTGCTTACATGATAACTTCCTTCTTTATACATGCAGGTTCATGTGGAACTGTCTATCATGGTCTATGGTTTGGATCTGTACGTTCTTGCCTTCTGTTGATATCTACAAGCCTCAATGAAAAACTCATAAACTTAAAACTCTATTACTGAGAGTTGATAATGTCACTGCAGGATGTGGCTGTAAAGGTGTTTTCCAAACAAGAATACTCAGAAGAGATTATTACATCTTTTAGACAAGAGGTATTATTGTTCTCTATCACTTCTCTAAGCATGTTTGGTAAAAGACTGTTCAAATTTTACTTGGTTTTTAGCGAGTAACATCTGCCTTCTGTCTTTTATATTTTCACAAGACAAAATCTTTCCCAAACTACCACAATTTTTCCTGTACGAAATCTTCTTCCGAACTGCATCTACCCCGAAAATTAATTATTTCAGAGATTAGCCTAGCTACTCATTCTAAGTACCTATTCTGGACTTGTTTTATCTTGAAGGTATCGTTGATGAAAAGACTTAGACACCCTAACGTTCTGCTGTTTATGGGAGCTGTGGCATCACCTCAGCGTCTTTGTATAGTGACAGAGTTTCTTCCACGGTTTGGCCTCTTCTCTTTGGCTTGTACTACATTTCCTTTCGGGATTTTTGGTCTCTGGGGACAAAACTCTGACTCACACTTTAAAGGCTAAATCCTTCAAAATAACATTGCAGTGGAAGTCTCTATCGTTTGCTGCAGAGGAACAAGTCAAAACTGGATTGGAGGCGACGTATCCATATGGCCTCAGACATAGTGAGTTACGCATGTGATTTTCTTGTTGTGTCCACAGTTTTCTAAGTATAAGCTGCTCTATTTGGGTTCTTGGTTGTATCTGTCTTGCATATTCTTTTTTCCACTCTTTGATTCAGTCTGTCCCACAGGCTCGTGGCATGAATTATCTTCACCACTGTAGTCCACCCATCATTCACCGTGATCTGAAGTCGTCAAATCTACTTGTCGATAAAAACTGGACCGTGAAGGTATTGTTTTCATTGTTGAAGTTAAATAGTTTCCAGTAGACAACCAATAACTTTACGCCGTTGGTAATTCTGATGGAGCTAAAAACAAGATACTCATTTACCTACAAAATACTGTCCACTTTCATCAAACTTCGCAGGTGACATGAGTTTGGTGGGTGAACTGGATATGAATGTCTCCAATAAAAATTAATTAATTTGTTTAGTTTATGTGGCACAAGTAGATATATGAGTCTAGGTCAACAAAGTAATGTTGTTAGGTCTAGTAGTTCCCTTGTGTTAGAACTGAGGAAACACAAGGGAACAAACGATTGTATCTTGTATGAGAAAACAATCGTTTGATAGATTGAAGTTCTACTCGTTAGACTTGCAAAAGGGAAAATCAGATAAATATACTCTAAACAGAAAATGAAGCTTTAGATAAGGATTCGTCTTTTGTGAATGTACCAGAAAAGAGGCTTAGGTTTTGATTGCAGAACTAGAAACTATTTTCGAAGTAAAAAGGGTGCTTATCATAGTTAACTTACTGTGTCAGCTCTAACAGGTTGCTGACTTTGGTCTTTCTCGCGTAAAGCATGAGACGTACCTCACCACAAACGGAAGAGGAACGGTACTCAACACAGACTCTTACTGAATTGATTCCTCTTTTTTTCTCTGTGAAATCATTTCTCTCATGATGAATTTCATTGTTTTTTATCTGTTCTGCAGCCTCAATGGATGGCACCAGAAGTTCTTCGAAATGAGGCTGCTGATGAAAAGTATATTCTCATTTTCTACATGATTAAGTTCCTTTGCATATTGTTTTTCTAGCATTCATCTTTAACGATGCTCTTCCTACTCTTTAAATGGCAGGTCTGACGTTTACAGCTTTGGAGTAGTACTATGGGAGCTTGTGACCGAGAAGATCCCGTGGGAAAATTTAAATGCTATGCAGGTATGGGTTCCACTTTTAGGGAAATAAAAAGAGAGTCAAAAATCGTCTTCAAATGAAAATTAGACTAGGGTGATTGAAAATTTGGCCATATCTTATATAGAGATATACAAGGCCATATTAGTAGTCCGAAGAAGAATCTCAAAATTACTAAGTATTAATATGCATCTAGTTTTCATCAACCCTATAAAGAAGATGTACTCAGTTTAGTTTGTTGGAAACCATACTTACCCATTTTTCGCTATTTTAATATTAATGTTAAACAATATAGTGAATAATCTCACTAAAAGGGTAAAAAAACAACTTATGACTGCAAGTTCAGTGAGTTGATGATATTTTTGGTCAAATCAAAAGGTTGTTTTGCAATATTTATATGGATTAGAGGTCTAGTTTCCATTGCAAACCATCCGGTCTGCTTAACAATGTTTGCTTTTTCTGTCTCCTCTTAGTTGCTATTATGTAAATAATACGCTCACACAGTAAACCAAATATGAAGAGAAGTATATTTAGGATTCTTGCAGGTGATTGGAGCTGTGGGGTTCATGAACCAGAGGCTGGAAGTCCCAAAGAATGTTGACCTTCAGTGGATTTCTTTAATGGAAAGCTGTTGGCATAGGTACATCAAACATTTTTAACATTCTGTATACCTTTCTAGAGAAAAATTGCCTCACTTATGCTTCGGTCTTCAATAGTGGTTGTATATACATAGAAGGAACCAAAACCTGCTTTTTCATAAACAACTCAGCATGTGCCGTGCTCTGATTTTCATAAACCGTGTCATGAATGAGCATAGACAAAAACTACAACTGTAGAAATGTCGCAAAACAAAAGCCAAACTTATCTTTTTTCTGTTACTTTTAAGTGTAGAATGAAAGTAAACGAGTTTGAAATTCTCACAAGGTGAAGAAAACTTTGGAGTTGATTACTGTTGAGAAACCCTTTTGAGTAAACAAACGTTCGATGAAATATTTACTCTGCAGTTCTATCCTTTCATTTCCATGGATCCCAAAAAGAAATACTATTCAAGGTTTCATTGATTTATGTAGATACTTTAAGGTTTGTTCTTTCTTCTGTTGAAATTTTTCTACAGATAGCCTAACAAAAGGCTAAAGTTTGGTAGATCTAATATAGTTTCCTTTCAACCGACACCAATGTAGGCAATTAGTTAGTGTTATAGAATTGAACTTTGATCATCTGAGATATACTATTTTGATTTTACAGTTTTTACCTAAACAGTTGGCTGATAAACGCTCTTAAACTCTTTCACAGATACATTTGATTAATATATTGTTATGTAAAAATGTAGCAGCAGCTAATGTGAGTTAAGATATTTTGTGCAGCGAACCACAGTATAGACCGTCGTTCCAAGAACTGATGGATAAACTAAGAGAGCTTCAAAAAAAGTACACTATACAGTTCCAGGCAGCTCGTGCTGCATTGATAGACAACTCTTCTCTGAAGGAAAAATAAACCGAAAGAGCAAAAGAATCTGATTATGCATTCCGCGTTCGAAGATGACAAAAGAAGAAGCTTAAGTACAAAAAAAAAAGAGGTTTGGTGAAAGTTCAATGAAGAGATGCAGCAGGAGAATACTTTGATATGCACTCTCATTGCGTGAGAGAAGCATTCTTTATATGAAGTTCAATTTGAAACTTCATGTGCTTGCGATGGGAGCTACAGAGTATATATATTAATGGTGCCTATCTTATTTATGTAACTCATTGAGAGAGGCAGACTTAATTTTTGTTAAGAATAGTCTGGTACAAACAAGTAAAAAAACCAAGATTTGGTTTCATGATTTTTGAGTAAATATTGTCACATTTATTGGATCATATGTTGTAATTGTTCGTGAGTTTGGAGTCGGGTTGTTTTATTTCTTGCTCAAACACGTTACTCAATTTATATAGAACCGAAATTACTGAAACCCAAAATCAATACACGAGTCAAGGTTGTAGTTGGTACCATGGCTAAAATCCAAACAATCTGCAAGCCTGGGAAGCTTTTTATCTTGACTCTAAAGAGATTTTCCAGTAGTCATTGGTATATGATTGTGTTCAAAAACTCATGAGGCATTGGTATATGATTTGAATGGCCATTCGTTCCATTTTTCGCTCTCATACAATATATCCACTTTCTGTTAGAATAGTTTGTCCCACATCAAATTTTAGAAAGGTCTATGGACTAATATATAAGTGTCTTAAATGATTTTTTGGTGTGAGTTAGAACCACATTTACTTAAATGATATCAAAACCACATTTTTTGGTGTGAGTTAATTTTTTGGTGTGAGTTAGAACCACATTTACTTAAATGATATCAAAACATGCCCAATTACTCGATTATGGGATCCACTTGTGGATGTCCACCAGTCTCATAAACTTTACGCCTTAGATGTCCAGTTTTGAGTGTAATTTATCCCACATAAAAACTTGAAAAAGTTTTTGGACTAATATATAAATGTCTAGAAATACTCCAAATCTTGAACTAGGTTTTGGGTGTGAGTTATATCCACATTTACTAATAGTAATTTTTGAGGGCATATTATCTCTATAGAGGTATTTTTAGTTCCCTAAGTTACCTGATTCGAATCCTAATCAGGGGTCATAAAACTTTTGGACTACGTGAGTTGGACATCTTGAGGCTATTAGACCACTCATAGATGAATCTTCTCTATATCGGATCGCGTAGTCACGTAACCAAACGTTCGGGGAACACATATTAAAAGTTGAGTTGTGTGGACCGTTGTAAGATTAGGCCAAACATCTCTAGAACCAGTCTGGCAACTAAAAAAATAAAGCAAGTGTTTGATATGAGAATTAGAATTCCACATCGGAAAATTAGAAAGGATTATATTAGAAATCTATCAAAAGAATACGAGTGATAGAAAGACACATAAAATCAAGAAAAGAAAGTTGCAAATCATGAAAGATTTAACATGTTGCATGAATGTTGATAACTCAAGTAGTGGTCCACGCATCTTACCCACATATAGTTGCAGATGCAACAAGAGTAGTAATAAATGTTGGACAAACAAAATAAGAAAGTTACTATTATCTATTTAACGTACGCTAAACAAACATTAAATCATGGACTCTCTCTGCCTCATATAATATCTTCTGAATTAGTAGTGTCTTTGGATAAAGAAATGGATATCTGACACGTCTCGTCGGGTTTAGAAAATTTTACAAATACATCTTTGATCTCCATAAAGAATGAGACAGAGAAGAGAGAGCTTGAAAAAACATCTCTTGGCTTGATTTGAAGACACTCCTTGAGATATTTTAGAAATTTTCACCGTGGTTGTTATATGATGTAGGTATATATATATATGTTTGCTTCCCAATGGACGAATTGTTCTAAAGATTTTGCTGACAGCATTCGTCCCCAATGCTTCCCAATGGATCAATATATTGTGAAAAAAATACATTAGATGTTTACATTAATATTTTGAAGAAGCAATAAGTATACGCTATTCTTTTCTTAACGAACAATTAAAAGCAGCAACAATCACAGTATATTGATGATGTTTAAAAATTAAGACATGGTATTCTTAATATTCAGTATCTTTTTATTGTATACTTTATTGGGTAATGTTTGATGAATGTGGAAAAAAGGTATACTTAAATGGATAATATCACATGAAACTGAAAAAAGAAAAATAAGCAGAAATAGTTGGACGTTCTTGATATGTATGATGCCACTTTTTCAAAGTTATTTTTATTTTTAAAAAGTGGCTGATAACGCACCAATATTAAAACATCTCGTGATAGTTTAGTCGTAACATGAAAACTCTAAGATAAGGGAAAAGGAAAATTTCCATATTATAACATGTTAGTATTGTTGATGTATATTCGGATTCACATTTACATATATCAAAAACAAAAATAGTCAAAATACTTACTATATAAAAGAACTTAAATTTACTTATAAATACATAGTTATTAAATATTATTCAAATAGTAATTAGGTTATATAAAAAAGAACGTAAGTATCATATTGTTATATAGTATTTTACTAATTTTCTAAATGGCTCCAAACAACTTAGATCATCATCGCATATCCATTCATTTCCTTCACAAGAAAGACAGCAAATTTGGCAAAAACTAAATAAATAACTCAAAGAGATCTATTACAAAATCCAGCTCAGCTCCAATCGTGGAGGATCTCCCAATCGAGACAAATATGTCCCACGGCCAAAGGGACCACCCAAAAGCAGGCATTGTCGGCCGGACACCCACTCGGGTTACACTCAAAATCAATCTTTACCGTTTCTTTCTCATCTTTCACACGTAGAGTTGACATCAGGACAGGAACCTCTCATGCAATTCCCAAAACACCCTTCCTTAAGCCATCTTAATTTCTAAACTGCCACTGGCCCCTCTGTGCCTCGTCCTTCGTGGTCATTGATTGATCCTAGACAATCTCTCGTCACACTCACTGATCGACAATACCGGACCGGAGTCGTGAAGGGTTTTACACTTGTGTTCCCTCAACTACTGGTGCTAGTTTGGAAGTTTACACAAACCGATTCTGACAAGTCATGGGGACATTGTTGTTTTGTATCATATAAGTTGCATGCTTTTAACTTAAACCACATATATCTTTGGATCTATCAGACAAACCCTCCAATTATATATAGAGATCTTCTTCTTTGTTCCGCTTCCATTTCAAACTCCTCATTTGGTAATAAAAACAAACAAATTTGCAGCTTTCTTCTTCTGCATCATTCACCACCTCTCTCTAAGTTAACTGTAAGTTTTTTCTTTTCTTTTTTTATCTTTAATATTACAACAAAATTTATTCTGTTTTTTTTTTGGATTTTTTTGGTTCATGATGACATTTAGCGGTTGAAGCATATTGTATCAAAATAGGATGTTGTCGATCTTAAATCATTCAATAAATGTTGTGTTGGGGAAGCTTAATTGAGAAAAGGGATAGAGAGATGGAGAGCTAGAATGATAGATATATTTCTTTAAACCTACGACTTCTAGTTAGATTGAGACACTATTACTCTGTTTTTTTTTAATATTGAAATGATGAAATAGAAACCTCGATGAGAAGAATCAGAGGAAATGGAAAGGCCATATATTATTAAATAAGTCAGATGTATCATATTAAATGGAAACTGTTAAAAAGTGATCAAAACATCAAATATATGACCTATGTCTCTAGAGTATATAGTTAATGTTAGGCTCCCTAACTTTTTAGTCTTGACCAGAACTTTACATAGTTATATTGAGTGGATAGATTTGTTTCTTTTATCAACTTCAAAAGAAAGGGTAAAATGCAATCTGAATTATTTCAGTCAAAAGTAATTATTTGTATAGAGAGATGATCAAGTTTAACATTTTGTCTTTCTTTGAAAAGTAATCTACTTTCAATCATTTGATATAAGCAGGCCTCCACTTGTCTCTAATAATACTTAGAATAGATGGTTAAATTCGGCATTTTCCAATACATTTTATATATTTGAATTAGAAAATGTGAGAAGAGAATAAGACATTTCTTATTCATCCTTTACCTTTCCTTCGTGATGAATATATATGCAAACATCTCGTTGCTTATAATATTTATTTATAAATGCATTATATATATATATATATATTTCCCTACTTTCTTCATAAAGTGTGTACACTCATTAAAGACTATACGAAAAAGATGCTATTGTCGATTTCATTGTCGCACTTTGATATTATAACCCCTTTGATAAGATGAGGTGTATGGACTAATATATGTGGCTGCTTAAAATTCAACCTTTCTTTTAATGATTTGATTTTTTTTTTAATATTCAACCCAAAAAAAGAAGTAATTATAGAAAATGCCAACTATTTCGAATGTATTTAAGACGTAAGAGGTAAGAACGATAACAAAAAAATTTGAAATTAGTAGATGTCAGGCAGAAAACGCAAATGTTAAATTAATCCCAACTGTGATTTGGACGTAAACCAATGTGGACCATGCGATTTCATTGTAAATGATAATATTATATTAATTTACACTTTCGTTCATGTCATGTCATTTTCACAAATATACATGTTATATATTTATATAGCCACGAATGAAAATAAATATCAGGTTTTCTGTATAATTGGTTATATATTTACATATCGCATTCTATATTTATAAATTGGCCACTGCTCACATAAATTCACTATTAGACACAAAATATATCACTTGTTATAAATTAATCTCTGTTTCACTTTATTTATAGTTTTAAAATTTTTTTTATTATAAAATAAGTGTTGTTTTAGGTTTCTAATGCAAAATTTTAATAAAATTTATTTTGTTATCCCTATTGTTTTAATGTGATAACCAATGAAAAATTAATTTATTTGTATTAATGAAAAATAAAATAGAGAATTTCAATGTTTTCTTTATTTATGTGTAAAAAACCTTAAACTACATTTGTAATGAAACAAAAGAATACTCTTTTATATTATTATTATTATTATTTATATCCACTTTTGAGAATTTTTTTTCCGACCAATTTCCATTAAAATGGAAAACCCATAAGACCATCTCCATCGGGAGTGTCTTCCCATAGTGTCTCGTGTGGGGCCCACTACGTGGTGTCTTCCCAGAGTCTTTCTAGCGTCTTCCGCAAGACACCGTGTCTTCTCCGAAATTGCCACGTGTCACGCCGTGATTAGTCGAGACAAAAAAAATCAATTTTTTCTTTTTTTTAAATTAAAAAAAAAAAATTATTGTTTTTTTCCTGGGAAGACACCGGGACCGATGAGGATGCTCTAAAGGATAGTACAAATGGATCTGAGAAAATGAAACCTAAGGTTATAATAAAATCCAAGACTGGCCCAATTAAAAGCACATCAGATTACAATACAATCGACACATGGAGAACACGTGTCGACCTAGGTTTAATCAGAAAGAGGTGTGGCCCCCACATACGCATGTTGCTCCGCCGCTGCATCGCTTCGCCGCTATAACCGCATGATCCATCTAGAAACAGCCCTAACACCACCGCCGTCCTTTGAATCAGAAACTCCGCCCCACCATCTTCTTTTCAATTAAGATGGGCTAATGTCCTTTAACAGGAAAGCGAAGCCATTACTCTAACTCAAAAGCAAAATAAACAGAGAAGAGGTAAAAATTAAAAAAGAATCATCGAAATCGAAATTCAAACCCCCGGTGAAGAGAAAATCATGTCCTTATATCATATCGATTAATTTTACCCATGATTTGAGTAAAACAACCAAGTAGACTAAGACATGACTTAAAACCGGCAACACCGCCTGAATTTATTAACCGACAAACTGTCGGAATGATTACCGACACAGTCGGAATTTAACCGATACTAGATCGGAATCAAAATTGGAAAAAAAACTCTCAACCTTTGAAAAATCTAGAAGAGAAAAGAGGGAAGGATAAAAAACTCCGGTTAACCGGAAATCTCCCTAGAAAGAAATCTGGCCAACCTTCAGCTCTAGTTTCTGCTTAGGTTGCATGGAATCAGAAGCGGGTATGTAGAAGCGGAAGCGTTTGGAAATATAGGAACAACTTTTAAAAAAAAATTAAGAAGCGGATACGTGTTAGAAGCGGATACTCATACAAACATATATATATATATATTTAAATATTATCAAATATTAAAAATTATTATTAATAATATAAATTCAATACATTTATATAATATATAATTAAAATTTTGCTATGAATAACATAAATTAAGTATTTCGTTTTTTGTATCATTCAACTAAAATCATTTTAATTTGAGATTATCATATTCGTTACAATTCTATGTTTTCAAAAGAAAAAGCGTCATACTCAAAAATTTTAAAAGAATCTTATTAACTAATCAAATTAATCACTTTCAACATTTCACATATTATTCAAATAATGTAATGTTTAAAGTAAAGTTCTGCATAATCACAAAATTACTATATTAGTTCTTAATTTTTTTAAATATAAAAAATATAAAAAATAGTAGTTACTAAACCGGAAGCATAAGCTTCCAAAACGGAAACACAAGTTTCCAACACGTTTTTATAAAGATATTTTTGGAAGCGTCATAGAAGTGAGATTCCGAGAGCTTCCGATTCCAATTTCGATTCCGAAACGGGAAGTGGACGTTGAACAAAGCTTTCGTGCTATCTAAGTTTCTACGAATAGTAGATAAATATTCGACTTTTGAGATAATATGTTATATATTAGTAACATACATAAATAAATGTAACTTGTCAATTTAAAATATTTAAGCTTTGCAGAAAATATTAGTTCGAAGACAATCATAAAAGAACAATAAATTCAAGAGCCCAATAGATGCAAGAAAGCTGTATTAAATTCTTGACCTGGAACCAATTCAACTTTATCAAATCATAAATTTTAAGCTCACAATAGTCCAAAAAATGGAATATGTCAAATCATCATAATTCTTTTTACTATTCTTCTAGGTATGCAAAACAATAGTAGTTATCATGAGTCTATTGGCATGAAACTGTATTTTCCTCGTAATTTAAACTTTTTTAAAATAAGTATTTTTCTTGCAGAAAGTAAGGATTTGGTTTTACGAGTTGTCAAAAACTTACAGTAATTTTGCAAAATCATCATTTTTGTTAAACAAAAAAATCGACATACATATTGCTAGATCAAATTGGATTTTTCATTTTCTAGATATTACTGTATTTAATTTGAAAAAAAAGAATTACTGTATACAAATATACTATAGAAACCTCTAACATAATCATCAATTTTTACTATAAAAATTATGTGGAAAAAGTATGACTAAGAGTGAAAAATAATAATAAATAAATAAAAAGTAAACAATGAATAATAGGGTTTGAATAATAAGATTAAGATGTGTGAAGAAAACATAGAGAGGCAATGATGAGGAAGAGAGAAGGTGGGGATTGAGCAGAAGCACGTGGGATTAGTGATTCTCTTTGCACGCTGGCTAATGGCCTAAGCACCATTTTTTTACCCTTTAAAATACCCCAAAAAGAAAAGACAAAACATCAGAGAAATTAATAATAATATTTTTTTATATCAGAGAAAAATCCCTACCTTGAATATAATAAAATTTACATAAAACAAGAAAAACCAAAAAAAAAAAAGTTGCAAAGTAGATCGCTCTGCTTTCTTTATTTTGTTTCTTTCTTTAATCTTTGAATGATTGGTAAAGAGTGTTTTCTGGGAAATTGCCTTAGCTAGAAGAAACATTACACAAAGAAAGATAACTCAAGGTTGATGATGATGTGAAGATTGTTTGTTCTATTTTCATATTTTTTACTTTCGAATCCAAGTGAGCTTTTTCATCTTCTTATTCTTCTTTTCTGGTTTATGCATGGGAATTGAAGAACATGAGTTGTTATAATGTGTGAGTTTTGTTTGTTATCTTCTTTTTTTGTGATTGATGGAACTTTGGGTGGGTTGTGATGGGATATCCAAATTCTATCTTTATCTTTTCTATTTTTTCTTTTATTGCATTGATTTTGATTCTTTTTGTTTGTATGTCCATATCATATTTGGGTATAAGGAATTTGATTGAATGGACATGAACTTTACTTCTGGTGGTCTCAGTTTTTCTGGGTTTTCTTTTTTTTCTTCTTCTTTATTTTACTACTTTTTCATATATCTATATATCTTAACTAAATCTCTCACCACAATGACAATTTCTCTTTAGAAAAAAACTCTCAGACAAAATCTTGTTCTGTTTTGTCTGGCTTGCAGACAGGAGATTTGTTGGAACTGTTCTTCAAGGTTTGGTCTCTTAGAAGAAGAAAGAAATAAACCATTTTGGAGTTTCATCATTATGCATAGGAGTTACTGAAGATTTCAAGCTAATTAACATCATAAATCAGCTATTATGAAGTTTATGAAACTTG
Source organism: Cardamine occulta (assembly GCA_028015245.1). Classification (NCBI taxonomy): domain Eukaryota; kingdom Viridiplantae; phylum Streptophyta; class Magnoliopsida; order Brassicales; family Brassicaceae; genus Cardamine; species Cardamine occulta. The sequence goes on from CM051366.1 coordinate 15,746,712, forward strand.
GATCTCGTCCTGATACTTTCTACACTTCAGAAGATTTAAGGTAAAAAAAATAGTAAATCTTTAGCCATAAATGTTTTGAGTAAAAAAAGCTAAAAAATGTTTCTTGTTACTTGTAGATGTGTGTCTTCTGAAGTTTCCAGTGATTTCACTATCCAAGTGTCAGGAAGCAAATATCTTTTTCACAAAGTAACCTTTCTTCTTCATCTTCTTCCAAGATTGATTTTTTAGGTTTTAGAGTTTATTTTAATGTTCTTCTTCTTGATTCTGCAGTTTCCACTACTCTCAAAATGCTTGAGACTTCAAAGAATGTGTTCTGAATCTCCAGAATCCATCATTCAACTTCCAGAATTCCCAGGAGGAGTTGAAGCCTTTGAGCTTTGTGCTAAGTTCTGCTACGGAATAACAATAACGATCAGCGCATACAACATGGTAGCTGCAAGATGTGCAGCAGAATATCTACAAATGGCAGAGGAAGTTGAGAAAGGTAACTTGGTGTACAAGCTTGAAGTCTTCTTGAACTCTTGTATCCTTAATGGATGGAGAGACTCCATAGTAACGCTTCAGACCACTAAGGCGTTTCCTCTGTGGTCTGAAGATCTTGCCATCACTAGTAGGTGTATTGAAGCCATAGCCTCTAAGGTCTTGTCTCACCCATCCAAAGTGTCTCTTTCACATAGTCATTCTAGGAGGGTTAGAGATGATGACATGTCTTCTAATAGAGCTGGTGCTTCGAGTAGAGGATGGTGGGCTGAAGATATCGCGGAGTTGGGGATTGATCTTTATTGGAGGACTATGATTGCTATTAAATCCGGTGGCAAAGTGCCGGCTAGTGTTATTGGTGATGCTCTTAGAGTTTATGCTTCTAAATGGCTTCCTACTTTAAAAAGAAACAGGAAATTAGTCGGTAAGAAAGCGGATTCTGATTCAGATTCGGATACGGATTCTTCATCGAAGCATAGGTTGTTGTTGGAATCCATTATAAGTTTGCTTCCTGCCGAGAAAGGCGCGGTTTCTTGCAGTTTCTTGCTTAAACTCTTGAAAGCAGCTAATATCTTAAATGCGTCAACATCTTCCAAGATGGAATTAGCAAGAAGGGTAGCTCTTCAGCTAGAAGATGCAACGGTTAGTGATTTGTTAATACCTCCAATGTCTTACAAATCAGAAATGTTGTACGATGTGGACATTGTGGCTACAATCTTGGAACAGTTTATGGTCCAAGGACAGACTAGTCCACCAACAAGCCCTCTAAGATGTAAAAAGGGTTCAATGGATAGAAGAAGAAGATCTCGTTCGGCTGAGAATATCAATCTTGAGTTTCAAGAGAGTAGGAGATCTTCTTCTGCCTCTCATAGCTCAAAGCTTAAGGTAGCTAAGCTTGTGGATGGATATCTCCAACAGATTGCTAGAGATGTGAATCTACCGCTCTCGAAATTTGTTACTTTAGCTGAGAGTGTCCCTGAATTTTCAAGACTTGATCATGATGATCTCTACAGAGCCATTGACATTTATCTCAAGGTTCAATTCTCATCTTTGTATTAGACTTAACGAATAATCTTGTGATTTATTTAATTTTTAGACAAAACCAATGAGAGATTTTTTGTTGTTGTAGGCTCACAAGAATCTAAATAAATCAGAAAGGAAGAGACTTTGTAGAGTATTGGACTGCAAGAAACTATCAATGGAAGCTTGTATGCACGCGGCGCAGAACGAAATGCTTCCGCTAAGAGTAGTGGTCCAAGTCCTCTTCTACGAGCAAGCACGAGCCGCTACAGCTTCAACCAACTGTGAAGGCAAAATGACTGAACTACCAAGCAACATCAAAGCACTCTTAGCTGCACACAACATTGACCCTTCAAACCCAAATGCAGCTGCATTCAGCACAACCACAAGCATCGCAGCACCGGAAGATCAATGGAGCGTTTCGGGTCTCAAATCTCCTAAATCAAAGCTCTCAGGGACATTGAGAAGCAAGCTAGCTGAAGATGAAGAGGTAGAGGAAAGGTTTATGAACCAAGACGGAGGAAGAACTCCGTCTCGGTTTAAAGCTTTTTGTGCAATCCCTGGTCGACCTAAGAAGATGTTCAGCAAGTTTTTGTCCATCAACAGAAACTCCAACGACAAAAGCTGAATATTAGATGTGTGATTTTTTTTTTGGTAATCTTTTAGAGTGAAAGAAAGAAAATGTTTAAACCTCTCTTCCCTCTCCTTGTAACTTCCATTTAATCTTTAAAATGATGATAATAATATTGTTAAGAATCATATTTGGATTCATGAGACACGTGTTTAGGATCCAGAAGGTCAAAGAATGTGACCTTGAGGAATTTTTTTGTTTGTTTGATTATTCTAAATTTGTAAAGACTAAAGAGTACTAAAGTCAAATCTTCCTCTCTGCCTTGGAAAAAATCTGTTGGCTGCTACTGGTTTTGATTAGTTTATATATCCCAATTTATTCCTTGCTATGATTAGTCGTATTCATGAACCGATCCCATTCAATATATATACCCCAAAAAAGATCATGTTCATTTATCACTAGGGAACAGTTTTTAAAGTTTCTAAATATTTTACATTTTTTAAAAATTTGATCTTATTTTTGGACAAGATATCTTAACAACCTTGGATTTGATACGTAATTAAGTTTACATATCATGATTCCTTTCTATAATACTGTCACTTATCACATGGTCTCTCTTACTAAACAAGTTTCCATGTTTTTGTACTAACTTTCATGACACCAAATCATTCTTGTATAACAAGTTTAATGTCTAAATCTCACCGTTCATCTTGTTGAAACTTTTCTAGAAAAAGGTATATCAATTTGACAATTTCTAATAAGCTACGTTCCAACAAATCGTAAAAAATAATACAGACTCTTTGGTATCTTTCGCCCAAATTAAAGAGACAAGACAACATGGCTCTTCTACAGAAAACGATATCGATTGATTTTAACTTTTACCAACAAGCATTATATTTATATGCATAGCCTCTTCCAATTTGATAACACATCCATCATCCGTTATCTAATTTCAATAATTACATTATATCTTTATCACTTTTTAGAGAAAAATAATACAAACATTTCTAAAGTTGTTTCCGCTTTCTAGTCTCTTATAAGATGAGTCATGAGTCATGAATCATGAGTAATACTTTGATTGATTTGCCAATCTAGCACCAAGCCATCTCTATTTTGTAACTGTCTCTCATTAATTTGATCATTTGCCCTTTGTGATGACTTAAGAGACCAACAATATTGAGTCAATAACCTTTTATTATATAAATGGGGGACCTTGTCGTATAAAGATTTTGATCTAATTTGAACTTTAAGATAAATTTTTCTATTTTGGCTTGGACCTCTAAGATATTTTAAAAGGACATCTTTCATATTAAATCATAATATTGTTACAAGTTGCAAAGGTATGTGAATTTGTTTTTTGTTTTTTGCCGAAATTGCCAAGGTATATGATAAAAGTCTGAGTATATATGTCTACCAAATCTTAATATGCCAACATAATAAACAAACAAGTCATAACAAAAAAGTATATGTATGTCTTGAAAACAAGTAAATCTTTCTTCAAACAAATAAGTTTGCCAAGAAAAATAAGAAGAAGAAAAGATAGAATAAAAAAAAAAGCCTAATTTTCTATTTCTGATTGATATTTGTTTGATACAATTATAATATATTCTGTAATATAATAATTTTGCATTTTACTTTGTAATGTAGACATGTTTTCAAATTTATTATTTTTAATATTTATTAAAATTAATCACGTACTTTGTTTGTATATATAGGGCGCCCGTATATATATGTAACTATTTTCTAGTTTCTAAAATAGAACAAACTAAGCCTTTTAACAAAAAAAAAAACCTACAATATAACGAGGACCACTGTGGATTATTTATTTAGCACTAATCTATTAAGTGGTTATAGGGGAATTCGCTGGCTTGGGTGAAGGGTCTAATAGAGTTGCAGCCTCCATACTCTTTGTACGTTGCAATGAAAGAACGAGGGTGAATGGTTGGTCTTGGTGATGCTCAGAGCGGACCATATTAATAAGTGTGGGGTCAGACACCTCATAAATCTTTTAAAAAAAAATATGTGTATATATAATTTTTTTTTTTGTTGTTGAAAATCAACTTCAACCCATTAAAACTTTTTTTTTAAATTATCTCTTTTTTGAACCCATTAACTTATTCTTTAAAAATTTTTAGCAAGACCCAAAGCCCATTTTATTTTTTATATTTAATAAAAAGAAGAAAAAATTTAAAATAAAAAAATGTAAGAAAAAAAAAACCCTACACCTTACCCCACTCCTTCTTCTCCAATCCCATAAGTCACGTAAGTCTTCTTCTCCAATTGATTTTACGTAATTGATTATTTGCTGATTGTACTTAATCAAAATTAGTATAGATACTAAAATACTTATTATTTTTTGTTTGTTTTTTTTTCAGCAGAAGAAGCAATGGAAAAGTTTTTAAAAAGAAAAGAACCATGTTCATCTAGTTTTAAATTAGATAATTTACCAAGAGATCCTGCCGATCGAAAAAGAATAGCAGACTATCATCCAAATCAAAGAGACGAGGTAATTCGCTGGTACTTAGCTAAAGGTCCTTACCAACCTCGAGGTCATAATTTTAAACAAATACCGATAGGAGGTGTAATGAGGAGATTTAATGTAGCTTGGTTTGATCAGTTTCCAGAGTGGTTAGAGTATAGTGTGAAGAAAGAAGCAGCTTTTTGTCTGTGTTGTCATTTGTTTAAGGATAATGTTGGTAAAGGCGTAAAAAATGATGCATGGAACATGGAAGGGTTCACTGGCTGAAATAAGTTTGAAAGAATTTCAACCCATGCGCAAGGTATTTTTCATAAGAATGCAAATCGTGAAGTGTGAAAACTTAAGGAACCAAAGTCGGTCTATCAAGCATGCTTTGAATAAGCAAGATGATATTACGAAGAATGAGTATCGAGTTCGGTTGAATGGTTCGATTGATGTTTCTAGATATTTATCATGACAAGGGTTACCTTTTTCGTGGTCATGATGAGTCTGAAAACTCTGCAAAAGAGAAAATTTTGTGGAGCTTTTGAAATACACCTGGACAAAACGAAGTTGTGAGTAAGGTTGTTTTAGAAAATACTCCGGGAATAATCAAATGATGTCTCCAAATATTTAGAAAGATATAGTAAACTGTTTTGCAGAAGAACTAGTCAAATATGTTCTTGAAGAGATTGGTCATGATGTTTTTGGTTTATTGGTAGACGAGTCATCTGATGTTTCTGATAAAGAACAAATGGCAGTAGTGTTTCGATTTGTTGATAAAAGAGGGATGGTCAAAAAAAGATTCATGAGTATTACGCATGTGAGTGATACATCTTCCGCATCTTTGAAAGCTGCTATTGATTCTTTGTTTGCAAAATATGGACTGAGCATTAAAAAGTTGAGAGGACAAGGTTATGATGGAGCAAGCAATATGAGAGGTGAGTTCAATGGGCTAAAATCATTAATCTCGAAGGAAACCCCATCAGCCTATTATGTTCATTGTTTTGCTCACCAACTTCAACTTGTTGTTGTAGCAGTTACAAAAAAACATTTTGATGTTGGAGATTTTTTTGATATGATTTCTCTATTATTGAATGTGGTGGGAGCTTCGTGCAAAAGAAAGGATATGATCCGAGAGAGTTATAAAAAAAAGATTGAGGAGAGAATTAGTAATGGTGAAATCAATACAGGAACAGGGTTGAATCAAGAAGTTTCTCTTCAAAGACCAGGGAATACTCGTTGGAATTCCCACTATAAAACTCTATTGCGCTTGATTGAGTTGTTTTCTTCTATTGTTGAGGTGCTCGAGTACATTGAGAATGAAGGCGTGGAAGACTTGAAAAGACGTCAAGCACATGGTATCATCAATTACATCCACAACTTTGATTTTGTGTTTTATTTGCAAATGATGATACATCTTTTAGGACTCACAGAGAACTTGTCCATGGCGCTTCAAAGAAGAGATCAAGATATTTTGAATGCCATGTCATTGGTGAAATCGACAAAGAAACAACTTCAGAGGTTTAGGGATGATGGATGGGATTCTCTCATGGTTAAAGTTTCTTCTTTTTGTGAGAAACATGATATTGAAAAGGTTGACATGGAGGAAGATTTTGTTGACTCAAAGAGACCAAGAAAAAAAACAGGAGTATCAAATATGCATCACTATAAAGTCAATTGCTTGTATGCTGTTTTGGATTTGCTGCTTCAAGAGTTCAACGATCGCTTTAATGAGGTGAACACTGAATTGCTTACTTGTGCTGCTTCTCTATCTCCTATTGATTCGTTCTCTGAGTTTGATCATTCAAAGTTGTTACGGTTATCTAAGTTCTACCCGGAAGATTTCACTTATGGAGAGTACATATCTCTTGAGCGAGAATTAGATATATACATTGATAGTGTTCGAAATGATGAAAGATTTACTGATTTGAAGAATTTCGGAGAACTTGCTCGTATTTTTGTGGAAACTCGAAAACATATGTCACATCCTTTGGTGTATAGGCTTTTGAAGTTGGTTCTGATTTTGCCTGTTGCTACTGCAACTGTTGAAAGATGTTTTTCAGCAATGAAGATCGTGAAGACACATCGACGTAATCGGATTGGAGATCAGTTTTTGAATGATTGTTTAGTTTGTTTTATCGAGAAAGATGTATTCGAGATTATTACAAATGAGGTTGTGATGAAAAGATTTCAGAATATGAAAGAACGTAGAATGCTTTTGTATAATGTTTTATATTTATATTAAAAGAAGATTTTTTTAGTTATATTTTGACCCCGGTAAAAAAAATTCCTGGGTCCGCCACTGGTGATGCTCGTATGACAGGACAGCCCACCGAAGCCCACTCCCGGCGCAGAATTGTCATCCTTAGGAATTTCAATCTTCATGATATCTTTGTCTTTTATCATTTGTTGCACCTTTTCCATTTCTTGGCTTTCATATACAAGAAATCAGAAATGACCATTATTAAGACTTGATGTATTAGAAACCATTTACCATAGCGTTTCACTAAAACAACATCTTCCTTAATCCTTGACGCAGTGTAATGATTAAACGGGAAAAATGTTATTTAAATCGTGAACTTACGTAAAAACGTCATTTTAAGCGTGAATTTTGTTGAAAGCCATTTTAAGCATCAACTTTCATTGACTTCATTTTTTCTATACAAAATTCTCGTTGACCCGGCCAAACTGGATATGACGTTAAGTCCGCTAACAGAGCCATTGACATACGTTACTCTGTCGTTAAACATGCTCAACTAGTGACAAAACGACGTCATTTCAGACAAAATTTTAATATCATTTAAATCATAAACTTTCAAATTTAGGCCATTTAAAACATGAACTTTTTGTACTAGATCATTTTAATCATCAACTTTCGTTACTAGGCTTTTTAGGCATCAAGTTTTGTTACTTTGTCGTTAATGACTCTCTGTTAACCAAAACTCTAAGCATTAAGTTTTGTTTAGAGATTTTAAAATGATCTCCAATATATTTCTCTATTTTTTACTCTAAAATAGAGTAACTCTCTCCAATGTTTTATTTTATTTTAGAGTTACTTAATTTGTAGAGTAATTGTAGAGTAATTGTAGAGTAAAATTTATATGAAAAAATAGAGTTACTCTATATATAGAGTAATGCTATCATTTATTCTATTTTAGAATGAGATATAAAGATGGGTTGGAGCAAATATTACTCTATAATAGAGTTTAGA
>CM051366.1:15754554-15804554 GCA_028015245.1 Cardamine occulta
GGAACAAATAGAGTGTGATTGGAGATGCCTTAATTTAATAGCTCGCCTGGTAAAAAACCCTACAAGATAACCCAATAACACGAATTAAGCGGAAGGTACGATTTTAACCGAAAGCCTAGAAGAGAAAAAAGAAAGAAAAACTCGGGACCTGCAAGAGAGTGAAGGCCATATGAGGTTATGGTTGGCGAGCCAGTTGTAGAAAATGGGGACGACACCTTTCCACTGAGAGTACTCCTCGTAGACATTCGACTGTTGCCGTATTTTCTTCCCACTTTCCTTCATTTTACCACCGCTCTGTTGCTGCAACGACATCGTCTGAAAATCATCCTTATTTTTATGTTTTCGACCTCTCTTCTTCGGCCTAGAAGCTCTGGTTCCTCCACTTGGCGTTGTTGGTTCATGCGAGCTATTAAATTAAAATCCCCAAACAAAACTTAATGCCTAGAGTTTCGGTTAATAGAGAGTCATTAACGACAAAGTAACAAAACTTGATGCCTAAAAAGCCAAATCAACAAAAATTGATGATTTAAATGGCCTAGTACAAAAATTTCATGTTTTAAATGGCCTAAATTTGAAAGTTCGTGATTTACATGACATTAAAAATTTGTGGGAAACGATGTCGTTTTGTCACTAATGGAGCCTGTTTAACGATAGAGTAACGTCTTTTAGCGGACTTAATGTCATGTTCAGTTTGGTCGGGTCAACGAGAATTTCATGTATAAAAATAAAATCAACGAAAATTAATGCTTAGAATGACATTCAACAAAGTTCACGATTAAAATGGCATTTTTACGTAAATTCACAATTTAAATGATATTTTTCCCTATAATTAAACACAATATACTAGATATTTGATGCGTTAGAGAAAATCCGACTTCCCGAGAAAATCGCGAGATTTTGTGCAAAAATTGAGACGGTATATAAAGTTATGGATGCAATTCAGAACCTAGCAAGAATGGTTGGCTAAATCTCAAGATAACAACCAGACGATCAAAGAGGTGAAAGCTACCATGATATATATATATATATATAACATAATATGTATCAATGGGAATCAAGAATATTAGGCATACCTCTGTTTGAATGATCAAAGTTGAAGCTCAAGTGATCCAAAAGTCTGAATCGCTCTTCTTGCAAATTTATATCATCATCATCATCTTCTTGGTTCATCACGGGAATTATGATGCACTACATCAAAGGCCATTTTTTCATTTCCCATAATGTTTCAACTTCTTTGATCCCAAATGCTCATCTTTGAATAGTCTTGTAGTCCCGCTTCTTTATTGTTTGAGGCAGTGTTCCTAATCCCAGTTTGATCTGGTGGTAGAACCGGGTCTGACCACGAATGAATTGGTCACCGGTAAGTTGAATTTTTATAAAATTTTCCTGAGTCTTTAGAACGAACATAATTAAAAAAAAAAAATATGATTAACAAATATCTGTACATAATAGACTTATAATAATGTTAAAATTTTAAAAATATATTAGAAATACTAAAATTTTTAGCCAGCTGGCCTATATATCATGGTTAGAGCACCTCCATTAAGAGTCTCTCACATAAGGCTCTAAAATTAAAACTAAAGAATAAAAAAAAAAGAAGAGAAAGTGTGAAATGGATTTATCAAATGAGAGACTCTAATGACATTTGTCTTTCTACAAATGGTTCAATTCTTTTTTCAAATTTAAAATTAATTGCATAACTAAATTATTTTATAAATATTAATATTATATTATTAAAAACATTTTTTAAGAGACTCAATGGATAGAAATGCTCTTACACATTCAAACTATTTTAATGTATCAAAAACTACAATTTTTTTAAAAAAATTTGCACGGTAACATATATGAATTAACATCGAGTATATGCGTAACATTATAATCATCTAATTTTTACTATTTAGATACATCGGCTAAATGAAGTCCAGAAATATCCAACGATCCGTTCGACGAAAACTGACCGTAATCCAAATAAGACCCGATCCAACTTACTAACTATGTTTTTAATAAATTGGATCGAGTCGAGTTTTAATTGGATTTTGGTTGGTTTTTGTTGGACAGATTATCGAACGTTTCTTGATTCTATCAAATCTATACATCATAATAGTAAAAAATGAATAGTTATAGTATTGCACACATAATCGATGTTAGTTGAAGTGGTCTTAATTCATACATGTTACTATATAAATTTAATCTTTGGTGTAGTTTTTAACACATTAAAATAGTTTTAAATTGTAGATATATAATCATGTGCTGAAAGATACTTGGTGTAGCTAACAATAGTCTTTTCGTAAAATTATGTATTTTATATAAACTCAAAAGATGCACCGGATTTTATCAGCTCTTATAATAAAAATTCTTTCGTAGCAAGTAGTTGAATTTTGTAAACATATAATCGTCATATAAAACTCAAAAGATGCGGTAAATTTTAACATCAACTCTTACAATACATTTATTTGCGTAGTGGTAGTTGTAAATTATTAAAAAAAAATCGTCATAGCCGATTGATGATAAGTCTTAGTCTAGAGACAATTGGATTGGGGACTTATCATCTTCAATAGGGCAATTTGGTGAACGTCAAAAAAGGAGGCAATTAGATGGTATAAGACAAAACCCTAGAAAAATAAAAGTCCAAAACCAAAAAACACAACGTGTAAGCTTTAGAAAAAAAAAAAAAAACAGGAACACGAGTCTAATGCGTCGCATAAACGGTTAACGACTGATTAAAGGAAAAAAACGCATATCCACAAGAATCTTCTAGACAAGTTGACCAACGACTTGAGTCCACATGGCGGCTTTTTGGTCTTGTAACGTTTTCAATCTCCAATATCTATCTTATTAAATGAATAGGTCAAATAATTAAAGAAATTACGTAGGAGGGTCGTCACAAGTGGTATCAGCGTTTCTAACACGTAACCATAAAACTCACCCAACACCGTTCTTCTTCTCTTGCTTCACCTTTGTTTTATAAAGACTCAGAGAAAGAGTCGTCTCTTTTGTGAAATCACAAAACTCATTTGTTTTATAATTCTCCAGAGACTAATTCGGCGTTGCTCACCTACCTAAACTTCTATTCTAGTTCACACACAACTTGTGTCTTCTCTTGTTATACAAAGGGTTCTTTGATTTGGTAAATCGCTCTTTCTCGTGGACTAAAAATGGAGAACAAGGCTAATAGTGAAAACAAGGATAGTCCAATGATACATAGCCAAGTGGTGAAGATAAAAAGAGAGAATGAGAAGATAAGTCAACCGTCGTTGAAGCAGCCGGAGATGAGGAGGGTTCTTAGCGAGATCAAGAGGCGTCAACGTTCACGTTCTCCTCTTGGTTTAGGAGAGAGATCTATTTCCGTTGGAAATTGATCTTATCTTTGCCTTTGTAATCGAGAGATATACAAAAAGAGAAGGTTCCTCATAGTTTGCAAGCTTTGTTGTATATATTTTCCAATGTAAATACTCTTTTGGTTTTAGATATGATAGATGGACCCGGACATGTAGCATATCTGTATCGTGGTTATGTCACTATTTGAGTTTAAAATCCCACTTTGTGTATATAGTAAGCCTTTTTCTTACTTCTCTTTGATCTACCTTTAGACCTTACTTTGGTTTCCAGGCTAAATTGAAAAGATAAAGAAATTAGTTTATACCTGGAATTGGTATATCAATCAGTTGAATCCAGAACCAGGTTTTGGGAAAGTCGGATCTGGTCTTGGGTTCGAACAGAGTACATTTATCCTGCTCTGTTTCTTGATCCGAGGAGATGTATAGACTGAAGAAGACTACATTTACGGCTCGAGGAGACATGGAATTCGGCGAAAAGCTTCTCGGATATATATAAAAAGTACCTTATGCTACATCTTGCTTCAACAATTAAAGGGAACCCTAGAAAGTATCTCACCAAGGTTCGATCTCAACATAACAAACAAAAGCAAGAGCTTAAAACAAAAAATTATATCGATGGCATGATGTATGCATCTGGATTTACATGACATGTATGTGAGAAATGTTATGTAGTTCCATTAACCTGAAATAGAAGATGATTGGTTCTTCAAAAACGAATGTCTTCAATGACACAAAGCACGTGGAGATTATAAGTTGTTTTCTGTTAAAGACGATCCAATTTGAAGCATTAGAGGATAAACTGGACTGAACTCTTTGTCTCCTCTCGATCTGATCTTCACTGCATAATCATCTAAAGTCGCTTTTATCCCTTTCCAAATCTGATCCTCTCTTTGGTTATCAAGCCACAATGAGTACTGTTTAGGACTTAGTCTGTTCTTTTGCATCGGTGACTCTAACTCGTCTGGGCCTCTCGTGTATAGATGATGTAAGACGATGCTTGGTGGTAGATCATGGATGAGAGGAGATGATCCCATTTGAGATGTTTCTAGGAAAATCAGTGGTCTAAATGCTCTAAGAGCTCTGTACGGTGCACCGAGTTGTTCCACGGGAAACAAATTCTGTCCCACTGCTAGTTCCAGCTCGGCCATGTCTTTAGCCATCCTGAGTTTTCCCCATTCTGAAAGTGGTCGTACAAGGGAAGCATGTCTGATGTAGAAGATCAAAACCCTTGAAGCCATTTGTCTAGCAAGTCTAGTGCAGATTGATTCTGTCCCTGCAGTGTTTGCGGATGCTGCAGAAGGCAGTAGTCTAGATAGGAACTCACGGCGGAAGTGAAGAATTGATTTCTGCAACTCTTCCATGTATGGGGAACCATTGTTGTCCATGGCAGCAGCATCATCAACACCAAAGTTTTGATCATGGATTTGAAGTATGCATGACTCGAGCTGGTCTCGCATTGCTTTAAACAAATGTGTAACTGGCTCACATGCCGCATCGTATATTGCAGCTAGATAAGGAGACAATACATCAGCAGCAATACTGGGAAGACCCGCTACCATGGATGAGATATGCGTGTGGATTCCTTGCAGATGCTGACATAATGTGAAGTTCCTGATCTGTGTTGATGTTGCAGGACCTGTTATTTGGCGTGTCTCAGGGCCTGTAGAAATCTGCCATATAAATGCAGCTATGTTACATCTCAGACATAAAAAGCATAGCATACATACCATTCTAACTTCTCTATACTGCTTAACCCCAATTTATTATTTCAGCCAAAGTAGTAGCTAACACATATAAATTTGCGTAGCAGAGGTAAATGTAGCTCTATTTCTCTTCCTATGTAATTGCCTCACAAATTATTTACATTGTATTAAAGCAGAAATTGATGGTATATTCTCGGGAGTTTATAGAACCCATACTCATATAGTGCGAATAAGAGGATAATGGGTAACAATAACCACCAATTGAGGAGATAAAAGAAGTTTAACATACCTGGCATTCAGCTCGTTGAGCTAGGTTACTAAGGGCTTTGCCTATCTCACGCAAAACTAGAAGAGTCAAACGAGCATCTGGATGAACAGCCTCAATCTCATCTTGTATGTGTGATAATACCAGTGAGATCTGTTCTTTCGAGGGTAAACTCCCACGGCTCGACATAGGGAATATTGAGTTCACAAGATCTGACAAGCGGCCAAAGCATAAGGCTAAGAAAGCAGTCTGGAATATCGCAATGCATGCAACCATTTGTTCTTTCCTTTCTAAATCAATGGCAGGTAACACTCCTTTCACATCAGTGTCGCGAGAAATCCTTTCAAGAAGATTTTCTATCATAGACACAAGCTTTGGATATCCCATGGTGAATACTTCTTTAACAAAACTCGAAGCTGTGAATGCCGACTTCATTTGGCTAGTAAATGCTTTCACAAGTGCATCCCAAACTCTGTCGGTTAACATAGTATCACCCTCCTGTGCATATAAACACTTCATGTCAGCAATAAAACCAAAAAAAAACAAAAAGCCCTGACATCACAGGAACACATTCCAAAGCTTCCTTTTGATGCAACAACATCGAAGAATCATCTACTAACGTTGATCAAAACATCAAGAATCTTCTCATCAACATCCCAGAACACTCTCAAATAATCTAATGCAGCTTGTCCCTCAAGAATAAACTTATGAGAGGCTAAATTTCTAGTAAAATACGCACCTTGATGACTTCATCAAGAAGAAGGACATGCGTAAATGGATCTCTCTTCTTGGACAGTACACGCTGCAAGTGCCACACAGCGACTACAAGTGAATACCACTGATCCATACAACTAGCCATCCTCTGCCACAGCGCTTCCCTAACTTTAGCCGCTCCCCCAATAGGTGGTGCTCCACTAGACCTAATCCCACCAGGTCCAAACCCACCTGAGCCAGAAGAAATGGCTTTCATGTCCATAGCAACGCTTACACTCTTCATAGCCATGCTCTTGTACTTGTTCACCAATTGATCCACCGTATGCTTCAGCTCTCCAAGGTTATAGAAAACTTGCAGCCCAGTCCCAACCTCGGCTTGGTTTAACCCTTCCATACCTCTCTCCAACACCTTCATAGCTTCGGATCTCAATTTCTCCCCAATCTCAGTAACAAATTTAATTTGTTCGTCAATAACATCAATGCCGAAGAGATCGTATTCTTTACACATTGTTAAAATCTCGAAATGGAGCTGTGCAGCTTTAGTGAGATCGATCTTATCTGGATCGGGAGAATCCGTTAGATCTCGAAGCTTCTTCGAAAGACGAAGCGTACGAACGGAGTGAGAGAGTAATTCAGTAGCGGAGTGGAGATTTTCAAGCTGAACAGATTTGGATCGGATCGCTCGCACTGGTTCAGATAGATCCGATCTAACACGGCGGATTGAAGATTGTAGAGACGAGACGGAAGATCGGAGAGAAGAAAGAGAGATATCGGCGTGAGAAAGAGAAGAGAGCTGAGCGAGCAATTCAGGATGACGAGAAATAACATCGTTACGGAGCTGAGAATCGAGGAGACGGATAGCTTGGTGGAGACGCTCGGCGGTTGAAGCGGGAGATCCAGAAGCGAGAGCAGCGGAGGAGAAAGATGCGGAGGAGAAGGATGATGAGAGGAATGGGGCCAGAATTGGATCGTTGGCGAAAGAATCGAGCGGTGAAGATGACGGAGGTGAAGAAGTAGACGACGGCGTTGGTGCTCCGGAGAGTGAAGAAGGTGGAGGATTTTTAAAAGTGGAGAGACGTTGAAGTGAAGGAGATGATGATGAAGGAGATGATGGAGGAAGTGCCATCTCCAATCTCAAGAGCTTTAGATCAAACCAAAAACTAAATTTTCAAACTTGTAAATTTGATTCATCCAAATCAAATCTCGGAGAAAACGCATAAATCATCAGGGAAAATGAAAAAATCGTGAACCGGATTTAATTAAATTTCTGTTTCTAATTTTCTTGGTTATCGCGAAACCGGATTTATTAGAACGATGGAATAATGAGCTGGGCCTTATTAAAAGGTTTATTCTAAAGGCTCATCAATACAAATACACAGAGCTAGGGTTAGTTATTCACAACCGACCCGCCTCCAATGTGAAAATGTCCTATAAACCTCTATAAATTAATAATGGTAGATCAAAAAAATTTATTAATTTATAAAGGTTATTAATTAATCGATAAATTAATAATTATTAATTTATAGAGAGTTTTCTGAATTTAAAAAATTATTTTATATAAAGTAGAAAATGAAGACAATACTTCGATATGTTTTAATGCATTTACACATTAGAAAATAATCATTGCATATATTATTATTTTTTATAAATTTTAATGCAATTCGAAAAGATAATATCATATATTTTTGATATTTTAAGAAAAAAATAGAGATAAACTCCAACAAAAATTACAAATTTACGAATAAATAAATAACACTATAATCATATTTTACTAAAATATCTTATATATACAATAAATTTATATGATTATTAATTTATGTTATTAATGAGACTATATATTTACATAGAGATTTCAAAAAAATTATTATCTTATTATCTTATCGAAATGTGACAATTAATACACTGGTCCAACTCAGGACCGAGATAATTTTTTAATTTAGAGAGGTTATTAATTTATTGAGTATTAATTTATAGAGGTTCTAGTGAAAAAAATCTAATTCCAATCAATTTCAATTTTTTCTTGCGTTTACAGTAGTTTCGTTTTTTATATAATCGTTTTGAAAAATTGTTTACTGTAAATATATGCCTCTGAGGATGATCAAATCATTAACTTTCGTTCTTCCAAAATTACTTGATGCGGAAAAATTAATGGAGACCTGAACTGAATGGAGGCATATATCAAACTTTGTTCAATCTATCAACTTAATAATGTTTTTTTCTTTCTTTCTGGAATTCAATTTTATTTGAAGTAAAATCTTCACTCTGGTGATGTGAAAACTTTTATTCTCCTGAGCAATTTTACGTGCTGAAAAAAATGGAGACCTGAACTGAAGATTTAATCTCGAGAAGATTCCTTAAAATTTGAGTTTTGTTACATATTAATAATATAAATGTAAATGTCCGAGCACCATTATTGGTTATATTGGGTGTCTTACAAATAAATTAGTATTAAAATTTAAAAATATCCTATTTTTAAAGAACTAAAATATCTTCTTATAGACACAATGTTAACTATTTACACATTTAAATACACCTTTATTTTTATTATCTATTACACTATTAAAAAAGAATCACTTTAAGGGAGTGTTTCCAAACATCCATATTAAAAACAAATAAACAATAATCTACTACACTATTAAAAAAGAATCACTTTAAAGTAATGTTTCCAAACATTCATATTAAAAACAAAAAAACAATAATTAATGTTATAAGTGTATCCAAACAGACTAAAATAGCAATATTATAGAAACTAACATTGATGTTAATTTGCCTAAAATCTATATACCTAATTTAAATTAATTATGATTCTCATTTCACTTTTATTTGATCTTATTTTCAAATTATTTTGAATTATTATATAATGCATATAATTAATAAAAGTTTTTTTTACATATGTTGTGATTCGAATCTATTTTTTTGGCGAGAAAATTACAGATTATTTTTTGGCTAAAAATTTCTAAATTTTTTATTTTGGTAGAAAATTACGGATTTGCAGTTCGTTAAGAAAATTACAGAGTCAAGTTTTTTTTTGGAAAATAGATCAGTTTTTGATTGATTAATTGTAAATTTTTTTATTTTGGCAAAACGGAATTGAAGTTTATTAAGAAAACTACTAGATCAAGTTTTTTTGGTGGGAAATGGATCAGAAATATAATTATGATTCTAATTTCACCTTTATTTGATTTTATTTTCAAATTATTTTAAATTATTATATAATATATTCCAATACATCTTTTGGCGAGAAAATTATAGATCTGTTTTTGGCGAGAAATTTGCAAAAAATTTATTTTGGTGAAAAACTACTGATTCACAATTCATTATAAAAATTACAGAGTTGAGTTTTGTTTTGCGGGGAACAGATAAGTTTTTGGCGGAAAAATTATAAATTTTTTAGTTTGGCAGAATATATTTGCAGTATGCTAAGAAAAATACGAGATCTAGCTTTTTGGTGGGAAACGAATCGGAAAAATAAATTTGATTCTCATTTCACCTTTATTTGATCTTATTTTCAAGTTATTTTGAATTATTATATAGTATAATACATTTCATTAATAAATGAATTATTTTTTTCGACATATGTTGTGATTCAAATACATTTTTGGTGGGAAAATTACATATCTGTTTTTAGCGAGAAATTTACAAATTATTCATTTTGGTAGAAAATTATGGATATGCAATTCATTAAGAAACTTATAGAGTCGAATGTCTTTTTTGCAGGGAACAGATAAGTTTTTGGCGGAAAAATTGTAAATTTTTTATTTTCGTAAAACGGATTTGCAGTTTGTTAGAAACATATGAGTTTTTTTTTTGCATGAGATTTTCAAATTAGTCATTTTGACAGAAAATTATGGATTTGTAGTTTATTAAGAAAATTACAGAATCGAGTTTTTTTTTGCAAGAATCGGATCAGTTTTGGTAGAAAAATTAATTATACATAAGATTGACAATTGTATTAGTTTTCATTTAGTTAGAATTTTTTTTTAATTTCGATTAATTTAATATCTAATTCGGTAGGATTTTCTCTAAATTGTTTCAATGAGAGTAAAGAACATCATTTATTTAGTGTATCTTTGATTCAAATAACAAAAGATTGCTATTGCTACATGGAAATAAAACAATTTCATGTTTAAAACATGTTAAATATATTCTAAACAATAAATAAATAAAACTACAAAAATATATTAAATGGAAAAAATATATTTATAAACATTATAAAAATAAAATAAAATTATACGAATAAAAAACATATATTTTAAAACATTAAAGAACCAAAAAACTATATTTTATATCAAAATAATTGACTTACGATATAACGCGAATACAAATCTAATTATTATTTATTTATGTTTAAAGAGACTCTCATATTATATCACCAATAAGGATGGTGTGAGAGATTAGTCTAATGTGAGTAGTGGAAGAATATTAAAATGTCAAAATCAAAAATTGAATGATTCCTATTGCTCATATACAGACACAACACGATCTATTGCGTAAGTGTTTGATCTAAAAATTGAAAACTCGTTATGGCGATGGCATTACTTTGGTCTAACGAATCAGATGGATTACGAGAACATCTAGTGGACGTTGTTGTGTCTGATGAAGAACCAAAGATTCGGGTACAGGATCTAACCCGAGTCGCCGATGATGGATCTCGGATCTTGAAAGGAGTTACAGTAGATATACCGAAAGGGATGATCATTGGAGTGATTGGTCCAAGCGGAAGTGGAAAGTCAACGTTTTTAAGATCTCTCAACCGTCTTTGGGAGCCACCGGAGTCAACTGTTTTCTTAGACGGCGTTGACATAACGAACATTGATGTCATCACTCTTCGTCGTAGAGTTGGAATGCTTTTTCAGCTTCCTGTTCTTTTTCAAGGTAATATCAAAAATTGGAACTTTGATTAGATTAGTCTATTCTCACTCTTTGTCTGATCTCAGGGACTGTTGCGGATAATGTGAGATATGGTCCGAATTTGAGAGGGGAGAAACTAAGTGATGAAGAGGTTTATAAGCTGTTAAGTCTTGCTGATCTTGATGCTTCATTTGCTAAGAAGACTGGTGCAGAGTTATCTGTTGGTCAAGCGCAACGAGTAGCGCTTGCGAGGACTTTAGCCAATGAGCCTGAGGTGTTGCTGCTAGATGAACCAACAAGCGCTTTGGATCCGATATCAACAGAGAACATTGAGGATGTTATTGTGAAGTTGAAGAAGCAGAGAGGGATTACGACTGTGATTGTGTCTCATAGTATCAAGCAGATTCAGCGAGTTGCTGATATCGTTTGCCTTGTTGTTGATGGAGAGATTGTTGAAGTTCTTAAACCCGATGAGCTTTCGCAAGCTAAGCATCCAATGGCGCAGAGGTTTCTTCAACTCAGTAACTGAGACTACTTACTCACTGGTTTCGACTTTGACTCGAATAAAACTTTGATAATTTGTTTTCGGTTGAAAGGACAAATGTTGTATGAATGTAACAACACTTTTTTATGGTTTTATCTTTTCTTGAGAAATGAAAGCATATATATGCACAGCAAACCTATCAAAGAATCGAGACGAGAAACAATCTTAGAAACATGGTTTTGTTGAAATCTGCATCAATCGAGCTTAACAGGAACCACAGCAGGATCTTTAGGTGAATACTGATCAAGTTGGATGATCTCCTTTCTTCCTCTGTCTCCTCCATTCTCAACTTTCTCTTTAACCGCTTTTGTCACTGCGCCAAACGCGTTTGAAAACCACGAAGCTCCACTTGATACATAAGGGTTTGCCATTAAAGCTGTTCCTGCACTGATTGCTTTCTCCTCTGCAGCTGCTAAAGCAGATTTTGTTATCTCCCTCACCTGATATCGCTCATCCATCTCTCGCCACTTCTCATTCACCACAGTTGTTCCTATGCTTAGCTTTTCGCTCAGACCTATCTTATCGTCAAGCGAGGCAATAGTTGCTGAAGCATTTGAGATAAGGTTGTGTTTGTCGTCAAATGCTTTGGCTTTCTCCATCGCGTCTTTTCCAAGAGCGTAACCTCTTCCCACCATGATGTTTACCATATCTTCAGCTTTCTTGACAGTGAAACCGTTCAACGAATTTTCCTGCTACACAGAGGAGACAATATGAAAACTTGAGAGTAACCACTAAAAGCAAAGAGTCTCTAGGGCTTTACCGAGTCAAGTGCAAGGGCTTCTGGAGGTAGCTCGTAGTTCACAGCAGGAGTAATACTGACACGAAGATCTGCAATAACAGCTCCCTGGAGGAAGATTGTTAAACAGTAAGCAGTGGCTACATTATATACCAAATGATACATATGTTGAATGCAAACACAAGAAATACTACCGTTAAGAGCATTGCAGTTTCTGCGCCTTGCGGATCATTAAAAGTAACATACGCAAGTTGGCTTTCTTGTGTCTCACTGTGATTAAAGTAAACAAACATTAGATGTTGGTAAAGATGATCTTTAAAACAAATAGATAATTACAACTTTTGTCACAACCTTCGCATCTCGACATAACGAATGTCACCAGAGAAAGAAAAGAACTCTTTGAGATCTTTCTTAGAAACATGGAGGGAAATATTGCTAATCTTCACAGTTTTCACCTGTAACACAATGAATCAATCAAGGTCTCTCTGAATAGAGTTCCAACATTCACACACAACTAATACAAAGACAAATCTCATATGAGAAATGAAAAGCCTCATCAACACAGTGAAGAAGATAAAAGAAAATGTTGTTCTCACACCGGAGGCAGTTGATTGGGAATCCATTAGAATGTTGTTCTGAGTTTGATCTGAAGCCTGTGAAGATCAATACACACACTTAGTTTTTTTATGATAAAGCCAAAAGCCAATACTTTCAAGTGAAATTTGATACTTAGAATCAAAGATTGAAAATTAGCATCTTGGGAACAGAATCTGGAAAGTGTAGATTTTTTTTTTTAACTCGAATTGAAAAGCTAAACTTTTTTTTTTTTGTTAGTAACCGACACAGTACAGAGAGAGATCTAAGACTTCAATCCATCAAAAGCACCGATTCAAGGAACAGTAAAGTTGGTGAATCATTCATCCACGAATTGCCCACAAAAATCTTAGCAGAAATCTGAATTCTCAGTAGCCAAACAAAGCAAAAGCCTAAAACTTCTTTCTAATTAGATCTGAAACTAGCGAGAAAAAGTACGAAAGCAGCCGAATCTAAGAAGACAAGATTGATGCGACGCCGAGAATCGAAAATGCTTACCGACATTGTCGAGAGGAATCTCAACGGCGGAAAATCGAGAATAATCTGTTGAGATTTCAAGTCTTTGGAGTCTCAATAGTGAGAAATGATTGATGACGACTTCTTTTTGGTTACTGATTCGTTCGTATCGCAACCTCAAATAAAAGATTCAGAGTCAATATTGGGTCAACCACGGTAATATTACAAGTTTTGAAAATGGGATGACTATTTTTACTTTTTACTGTCCTGTGAACAAAAAAACAAAAAGAGTAACGCTATAGCTTTTGTCGAATGGATCCATGAGGTCTCTCTTTGTACATATATGCCTAAAGATACCAAAATCGCTTCATCGAATATTTAAACATTTGTATAAAGATCACAAACATGATCCTAAAACCCGATTGGGGAGTGAATAAACACGGTTTCTTCAAAGTCCATTCTGCTGAGATGTTTCTTCATTTTCCTCTTGTGTTTTTGTTCAACTCGGGACTTAATCATTGTGTAGATGGGAGGAGTTTCGCCTTCGGCATCTATTAATGTACCAAGTTGCATGTTTCCTAAGTCCCATGCCTATAAGAACTTTGAGGCTTGTCAGCATTATATATGTTATGCCGAATAACAAGACCATCCACAATGCTCTCCATGGTAGTGGACTATACGGCAAGTGTGCTGAATATACTGGAGTCAGTACCCTAATCACCTGAGGCCCAAATAGATTCATAATCATTTCAAGCTTCTTTTTTTTTTTTTTTTTTTTTTTACTCTCATGAGTTTTAAAGGTCATAAGGGAAGAGGATTATTCATACCACACAAGCGGGTGCAAGGGGAACGAAGGTGAGATTTGTCTTTCTATCTTCTGGGCGAATGTTCAAAGTCTGACAAAGAAGATTACCAGAGAAAAGTATAAATGAATGTACGATATACAACACACGACACAACAATGGAATTTATAGAAGCTGTATCATCTATACCTGCTCGCAGAGAGCTTGAAGAAACTCGGAATATGCTATAGGTTTTATGTCATTGAACTTGGCAAGAAATGAATGCTTTATGATGTCTATCATCATTTCACAGAAGAACACCATAGAAGCATTCTGCAGAGTCAAATTACTTGTGAGCAACCTGTGAAAAGGTTTTTACAAAATTTACAACTACCAGAGAATTTTGTAAACTTACGTAGATAAAGTTTCCAAACCAGGGACCTTCAGCCTCGAGAATATTTTGAGCCAAAACAGACACCAAGAAGGCCGATATGTGGAACCTCTCTACTGAATCTGGTAAAGAAATAGTAAGGGAAACCAGTACATACCAATCAAAAATCAAAGGAAAAGGCTGGAATTACAGTCTCAATCAGACCTCATTTAAGAGCTAAGCTTATGATCAAAGCCATAGGAGGCCTATTATTTAAAACACAAAATTCTACAAACGGCGCAGATAAAAAGCTTACCCGCATATACTAGACCATGAATGTTGTCCTTGCTGAAACGCTTAAAGACACTGCTCTTGATCTCAGCAAAGTTATTTGACACCAGAAGGGCCAACAAGGCATTGTTGTGAGCAACAATGCAAGTTGACAACGTAATTGCCTGAGCTAATAAAATGAATGAATGGAGAAGTGAAGACAGTTAAGGACACAACAGAATAAAGATTTGGAAGTAGTTTACAGAAATCAAACTAGCAATCATATTGTAAGGATATTTGAGGCAGCCATAGTTAATACTAGGTCAGAAACGAATCTCCAAGTGAAAAATCTCAGTTTCTCCGGAGGGGAAGTAGCCACTCCCTTTGCGGAACTAAATAAGGCCCCAAATACATCTCCACAAAAACTTTGACAGAGTCTATCAAATATCTGAAAAAGCATATTTGTTGTGTTAATACCAATTGGATAGATAAGAAGGTAAACTGGACAGAAAAGTATGCAGTGAAAGGACAAATACTACCTACCAGGTCAAGTAAGAGATGCAAGGAAGAAAAGTGAAGTGAACATGAAATTTCAGAGCAGAAAAAGATAATCTAAAAGGGTGTTTACGTTACCTCTAAGATATTATAAACCACATATAGTTTTATGGTACTTTGACCACGGATCATGTGGTAAATTAGGCTGATATCTGTGGAAACAAAACAAAGATAAGAAAAGCAAAAAACACTTAAGAAAACTGTTTTGAGAATTCATTTTCTCCATCACTAAGATGAGCTGAAAAGATAGCAAATCTAGACTTTTTACTACACCTGTTCTCCCGAGAAGAATGGTACCAGAAGCCAAAACTAGAAAACAAGCAAGATCAGACAGCTCCGACGGGGAGGGCCTCCTGAACTGCCTGCCACAAATATTATAAAGTTACTTTCTCATAATGAGAATAGTATGATCGAGGCATGT
The DNA here is from genome assembly GCA_028015245.1 of Cardamine occulta. Classification (NCBI taxonomy): domain Eukaryota; kingdom Viridiplantae; phylum Streptophyta; class Magnoliopsida; order Brassicales; family Brassicaceae; genus Cardamine; species Cardamine occulta. Next base: position 15,770,154 of record CM051366.1, read on the forward strand.
TACACTTGATTGTAAGGATACAGTCAAGTTCATAGCATACTAAAATGACTCACCTGTTCTTCAAAGCATCCCAGAATAATAGCAGGACTCTTATTGGCATGACTGTCAACAATGACAGAAATGAGTTGACGCAGACAAAAAAGCCAGTATTTATAAGCTGCATTAAAATTCTTTAAAATGTGAAAAACCTCTGTGTAAATCACAAAACAGAAGCATACATATACATATTGAACTCTAAATAAAGTAGCCTCACACATAGTGGCAAACTTATCAACTGAGATACATAGAGCAGAATGGATCATCCCTTTGTCTAGACACAAATATAACTAAGAATGCACATTCTGTGAGAAAAGAGGAGAGACGGTTTTACCACTTCACATCGCCACGGCAAGCGAAAGATTGTGTCATATATTCTTTCCCGTTCAATATCATTCCCAGGAGTAGTTGTACTCCGTAACGAAATCCCACCATAAATTTCTTCCATAAAGTATTTCATAGGTGACCTCGTCTCAGCAGAAAGAACTGAACACAAGCAAACACTAAACATTACTGTACAGAACTGATAGTAAAGGTACCAAAGCAAAGAGAGAAATCAAAGTTGAAAACTTTACAATCAGGATCATCAGCCATAAGCTGCTTCCAATCCAAAGAAGCTTCTGTATCTAATCTCTTCACCAAATTCCCATTAGTCTCACTTCTAGGAAACTGATGCTGAACTTCTGGAAACGGTAGATTCTCAGAAGAGCTTAGCTCCGCACTTGTCTCATCCGCGTATAACTTCTTATCAGAGGTCATAGCATCAGACCAACGCTCATCGTTACTCCCATCAATACTACCATTAACATTCCTCTGCCTTAGCTCGCCAAAACTAAATCCATTTTGTAGAGTCACAACGCAACTGCCACCACCACCGCCAGAGTAATTCAATCTGTTTTCAAACACCGCTCGTTCTTCACCAATCTCAAAATTACCAAAATCACCGTTGGCGATCGTCGCTGAATAATGAGAATCGTCATTCTCTAGAATAGTCTCGACTTTGTTATTGTTGTTATTCTTCTTCTTCTTTTTCTTCGATCTCCTTCGTTTACCTAAGTCTCTAGGTGATTCTGCAGTGTCGTTTCCGCTAATTGGATCTGAGCTAGATCGGCGAATTGATGAGGGAAGTGTAATATCATCATCATCATCATCATCTTTCTCAAAGGAGCTACTTTGGCTGAGAATCTCAAACGATAGTTTCCGTCCGGTGGATCTAAACGCCATTGGATTACGTATACGGAAGAGAAACAATGGAGAGACGAAGCAAATACATATAAAAAAAAAAAACTAACAGGAATCAGAAAAATGGATTCACGAAATCGAAAAGCATAGAGACAGAGGAGGAGGAAGAGGAGAATTGTTGTCGAGCCGCAAAACGTTATTTTTGGAAACGGCGTTTAGTTGCGTGACATGCGTTGTTACGCTTTGCGACGCGATCCAAGACTCTGACAAAGCAAGCCAATTATATGAAGACACGTGTCTTTAAACGCCGCTTCAACCGAGCTTAGGCGTTACAAAAGTGTTAACAATGACTGTAAATAATCAATAGGGATCGGCAAATAAACAATGACCTAACAATCAAACTAAATTTTTAAATTGGGTGATTCTGTTAATTTTCGATTAAACTTTAGGACCAATATAGTCATTTTCTATAAAAAAATCGGTTTTAGGTTGGTTCGATTTAAAACCCACAATCGAACCGGTTTTAATTTCAAGCTCCAAGTCAAACGTCTTTTTTAAAACTCGTTTTTCACTTGAGATCTTATGTGGATTTGACTAGTTTGAGAATTGCACCAGTGAAAATAATATGAACCGGTGCCTACTTCGTTGTTCATTATACAAAGTAACATAACAAAAGTTTGAATCTGATATGTTCAAAATCTGAATCCGGTTTCTACTTCAATGCTGCTTATTCATTTGAAGCTAACAAACCCATCTCCTCTGTAAGAATCTCAAGATTCCTAGATCTCTCAGGAGTAAGCTGTCCAAGTTCAAAATCATCTGTTTTCTCCATTTCTTCTAGTAACAGCTCGAGCATACGACTCTTGTCTGATTCCATTGCTTCATCTTCCTCCTCCTCTAATGTCGTATCAGCCTTTCCTTTCTTCACATTGTTCTCCTGCTTCTTAGTCTTCTTCTTCGAAGGACTCAACAACAAAAGCTTTTCCCAAGCCCCATCATCATATAGATCAGGTATAATAAACGGTACATGATTCTCATCCAAACAGAACTTCATCATATCGGCGTTTCTCAAGAAATCATTTATGTCGTTCATGCTTGACTTTGCTGTTTTGCTGTCCAATGGTGGCTGGTATGTAACTAAAGGAAGACCAGATGAGTTTGATAATTCTCCATCATCAGTCACTTCTTCTACAATCGTTGCTCCTTCCCCTGCCATTCGCCAATTTTTTTCCTTTGGCTGAAGTAACTGAACTAAGAGACTTGGATTCTTCATGACCATTACCAAAAACGAAAGCATCTCTTGTTGACTCTCTTCCATTCCTTGAACTCTGTCTTCTAAGTTTAACATTTTAGTATCAGTGTTCTCTTGGTACTGTCTAAGTTTGATCAACTCCTGCGCCAATGCGTTCTTATCTCCTTTCAAGATATCAACTTCTTTCCACAATCCACTCTTCTCAGACTTTTCCTGAGCATCACTTGTACTTTCCTGTTTGCTCTGGTCACTACTCTGAACATTTTTCCTCCTAGTAATATTCTTCAGTAACTCCTTTTGACCTCTGACAAACCCGTCATTCGCAAACTCCCAACGATCTGCATCAACTTTCCGAAAACCCTGAAAATACAAACCCACATCCAAGAATCAGGCACCAGTACACAGATCAAATGAGCCAGATTTACTCTTGATCAATCAGATTGTCAATTACTCATGTAATAAAAGTCTTCAAGATGTGACTAAAGTTATCTCTAAACACTGTTCCAGATAAATTATACTACATAGGAGTTTAACAAAACATCTTTCTTGAAACTTCATATCCAGATCATAACCAATTTGCTCTAAAACCTATCCATACTTTATAGAAACAGATAAAAAATAAAACTTTGCTTAACACAACAGCAAGTAATCACACTTCACACCAGTCACTATATTGACAATTACTCAAGCAATAAAGTCTTCAAGAAACTATCCACACATTATAAAAACAGAGAAAAATTGGAACTTTGCTTAACCCAATAGAAGTAATCACAGCAGTACAAAGATCAAAAGAGGCAATTTAAACACAATTAAAGAGACCCAATTATACAAAAGTGAAGAGTGAGAGAAGAAAAGACTAACGTAGATATTGAGTTGACGAATAAAGCTAGATAAATTGCTGTGTTTGAAGTATTTAGGCAAGAGTTGAACAGAGAAGACAGTTGTATCCAAGATAACAAAGCTGTTATCAGCACTTGGACTCCATGAGATTATAGAATCAGTTGAAGAATCATCAACCATCTCGTAACATTTTCTCAGAAACGGCGCAATTGACGAAGACCCACCACCACCGTCCGATGATTTCACCATATCTCGAGAAATCTTTAACTTCTGATGAAATTTTGAATTTTGAATTCTGAAAATCTGAAATCGAATCGCTTTGTCGCAAGAAGAAGAAGAAGAAGAAGAAGAAGAAGAAGAAAAGGAAGAGACTTTTGGGATTTTGGGTACAGTGGGAAGGCGATGAAACTTGTGCGATGGGGCAAGGGATCGTTTTCACTTCTCACAATCACATCAAAGGAAATTTCATGGAAGAGAGGAACATGTCAAGGTTTAGATATTTTTAAGTCTTTGGCCCAATATAAATATCAGGTATTTACATTTAAAAAAACAAAAACTTAAAAATATATTTTTTTTAACGAATCAGATATTTACATTTAAATATTTTTTATACATATGTATACAGTAAAACCTCTATAAATTAATAATGTTGGGATCGGAGAATTTTATTAATTTATAGAAGTTATTAATTTATCGATAAATTAATAATTATTAATTTATACAGAATTTTTCCGAATTTCAAAAAATGTTATATAGAAAATAGAAAATGAAGATAATACTTCGATATATTTTAATACATTTACACATTAGGATATAATCATTGTATATAAAAAAAATTTATATAATTTTTGATGCAATTGATAAGATAATATCATATATTTTTGATATTTTAAGAAAAAATAGAGATAAACTTCAACAAAATTAGAAATTTACGAATAAATAAACAACACTATAATCATATTTCAGTAAGATATCTTATATATATATATATATATAATAAATTTATATAATTATTAATTTATGTTATTAATGGGACCATATATTTACATAGAGATTTCAAAAAAAATATTATCTTATTATCTTATCGAAATGTGTCAATTATTACACCCGCCCAATTCAAGACCAGGATAATTTATTAATTTAGAGAGATTCTTAATTTATCGAGTATTAATTTATAGAGGTTCTGGTGTACTTTGGTTTGGTTTTGGATCGAGTTGAATTCAATTGGTTCGGATAAAAATGTCAGCCTTTACAGCAAACCAATGAAAAAATGTTAATTTGATAGAAATATCAAACCAAATCCCCTATATATGATGATGATATGTAGCCCTATTAGGAAATTGAAAACTTGTAATAGGGCTACCAAAAAAAATAAACTTATAAATTAGGGATGTTAAATCTTAATTATACAGTTAGGTAATAGCATGTCTAAAATTATATTTAGAAAAAAACAAAATATGATGATTCATTTATTGGGAAGAAATTTATTCAGATTATTAGGAAATTAAGGAAAGCAAACATTTAATATAAATTTTTGCACGATATCCTAAAACATGTTAAGATATACTCCCTCCATTTCTAATTAATCCTATTTATAGGAAAAAAAATTATTTAAAAAAGATACAATGTTCGGAGTACAATGCGATGGGAGATGTTCGAACAGTGGACTAATCCATCGGCACATGCCTATCATTAAATAAAGATGCAAAAATTCCTAGATACAATTCATGATATTAGATGAACGACTGTTTTCTTATGATATAATTTATACTAGAGATATTAGAAAACAACGTTTCACCGAGTTAACTTTGACAACATGTTATTAAAAGTTGAAAAAACCATCCCAATATATAAATATCATACATCCATTAACAACAAAAAAACACACATAAATACCATGATAATTTTGTAAAATTTTATTTTCACTATTAGTTTGGTTATCTGTATATTATATAGAACACCAAAACAATATAAACTAAAAAAAAGCAGATGTTTGCATATGTTCATAATACACCAAAACCATATATATATCTTGGAAGTTTTTTTTGGTAAAAGTCACTGAAATGTGTTAGAGAGCTTCTCAATACAATAGAACTTCTATAAATTAATAAACACTATAAATTAATAAAATTTGCTGGTCCCAAGTCGGACCAGTGTAAAAATGAATAAAATTTGATTAGATAATAAGATAATAATTTTTTTAAAATCTCTATGTAAATATATGGTCCCATTAATAACATAAATTAATAATCATGTAAATTTTCATATATATATATATATATATATAAAGACAATATAATTTTGTTTTTATGAATTTATGTTAGAACTCATAAATAACTTTTCTTATATAAGAAAATATTATGTTGTATTTTAAACTATCTTATTGTTATAATGTAAGTAAATTTTTCATAAAATAAAACAAATTTTTCTATAAATTTTTAAATTATAAATATGCATAATTTTTATTTCAATAGTTGTATAGACTGTTTAAATACAACAATTAAGGTTACTAATCATAAATTTAAAATTTATGTTATTTATTTATATAAGTGAATTCATCTATAATCTTTGTTATTTATTATCAAAATAATTTAATTTTCTTTTAAATTTTAAATTTTCAAGTTCAAAAATATTAAAATTTATAATATGCAATACATTAATTTTATTTAGATCAAATTTTTTTAATTTATTTATTTTTAATTTTTGAAAAAAATCTCTATAAATTAATAAATATTATTTTATACTATAAATTAATATTTATTAATTTATAGATAAATTAATATCACTATAAATTAATAAAATATCATCTCAACATTATTAATTTATAGAGGTTTTACTGTAGTACATATTCAAATTTGGTTAATGAGTAAGTATTATTTACATATTTTAAATAATTTAAAATCATAGTTCAATTATGCAAATATGTAACAATTCATGGCCAATTTAAAATCAGGATTCAAATCGTTTAACAACACATAGTATGGCACATGCTAAACTGCTATCATTTTGTAACTAGCAGCTATTTAAATACGCTATGTGAACGTATATTACAACAATGAAAATAAGCTATAACATATTATATTATAACAATGTAAATGAGCTATAATTTAGATTATGACAGTAATTAAGAAGAACTATAACATCAACTTGTATAACTATTTATATGAACTATGAAAACATATATGACAATATTTAACTAAAGGTACGATAGAAAAACATATATGTAATACCACAAGAAAAAATTATATTATATGGAGCTACCCTACTATAGTTGCGGTAGTAGTAACATTTTCTAAAACGCTTTTATACCTTTTCATAACATTATGTGTAAGCTATTAATACCGTTTTTTCTTATAGTGCAACTTGCCAAAAATAATTAGTGATTTGGTGATTATATTTGATGAAAAACAATTTCATTTAAGACTACAACATATAGTATAGTGAATTGTGTTACATTTGTCCTTTTTTTACCACTGGAATTCAAATCTGCAAAATAAATATTGATTAAATATTCATACTCAATTTGATATTAATATTTAAATAATGTTGCTATATAGTTTTTGAATTTTCTTAAAATAAAATTAACGCATACATGTTTATATATATATATATATATATATATATATATATATATATATATATGTGTGTGTAGTCAATAAAATTACATTGCAAATTGTTCACCCACTTGCATCACGTACTCTAGAACATAACATCTTTCAACATTTGTAAACCGAAACAGAAATAAAATTTAATTTATTCTCATCAACTACGATCCAAAAAAATAAATTTCATGCCCATATCGTTGAAAAGTCGTAGATAAGATTCATAGATATCCTTAATTCTGGTTGCTGAATTAATTTGACTAGAAGCCAATATATATACTGACCAAGTGTATACATCTCTAAGACAGCTCTTACACTCCGCACAACCACGAGATAGAGATATGGCCAATGAAATACCTTCCAAAGGGATTCTCAAGAGCGACGCTCTAAAACAGGTCAAAATTCGAATTCTAATTAAGTTTTGTTGATCTGCAAAATATGGTTTTGTCTGGTTCAAAAAGGATCTCTGACAAATATGTGCTTTGTTTGGTCGTGTTCGTTACAGTACATCATGGAAACGTCCGCGTATCCAAGAGAGCACGAATTGCTCAAGGAACTTCGAAAAGCTACAGTTCAGAAATATGGCAATTTGTAAATCTCTATGACCTGTTTTTTTTTTAATTAGTATTAAAAAATATATTATCATTATATAGTTCGAAAATTACTTGACAATCTGGCAGTAATCATTATTAGGATTAGATCAGACATCTCAAAAAATAATATATATATATATATATATATATATATATATAGTTCGAGAATAAAGTAATAAACAAAATTAATTCTTTTTCTTTTTTTGTAAAAAGGGTAATTCTTAATTTTTTGTAAAAAGGGTAATTATCCTTCGTTTTAAGCTCTTTGTAGAGTATTGAGTTCCAATTTCAATCTTTTTTGGGTCTTAACAAACAATATAGTAATATACTATGTAATTTAAAAAAAAAAATTTTTTGACAAACTATACTATGTAAACTAGTAGTTTCTTTTCAGAATATAGACAAACAAAGGACAAATTTTTAGTTTGTATTTTTGTACAAGTACTAAATAATTATTTTATACATAAAAGAAAAAGCTAAATAGTTGGTGTATTTGAATTAAAAAATTAATTTTAATTTATGAAAACGCAGAAGCGAGATGGAAGTTCCAGTTGATGAGGGTCACTTTCTATCGATGCTTATAAAGATCATGAATGCCAAAAACACTCTCGAGCTCGGTGTGTTCACTGGTTACTCACTTCTCACCACAGCTCTTGCTTTGCCTGAAGATGGTCGTGTAATGCTTCTTGATATATAATCATATTGTTTAGGGTTACAAAATTATTTGATTTAATTAAATATTCTTTTGGATTCAGATTACTGCAATAGACATTGATCAAGAAGCTTACGAAGTGGGACTAGAGTTTATCAAGAAGGCTGGTGTTGATCACAAGATTAATTTTATTCATTCCGATGGTCTTAAAGCCTTAGACCAATTGGTCAGCGACGTACGTGAAACGTTGTGTTATTATTATCTAACAAAAAGCTTATTAAATTTGATTTTTGGCTGATTTTCATATATACATTGAAATAAGCAGAAACAAGAGTTTGATTTCGCATTTGCGGATGCTGACAAGTCGAACTACGTCAACTTCCATGAGAGGCTTCTGAAATTGGTGAAGGTTGGAGGAATCATTGCGTTTGACAACACCTTGTGGTTTGGTTTTGTGGTTGAGGATGAAGAGGGAGTTCCAGAGCATATGAGGGAATATAGAGAGGCTCTTATAGAATTCAATAAGAAATTGGCTTTGGATTCTCGAGTCGAGGTCTCTCAGGTTTCCATTGGAGATGGAGTCACGTTATGTAGACGCCTTGTATGATCAAAGGACTACTAAAGAGTAAAGACCAAAGTTAGGGAGCTTGGAATAAAACTGTTAGATGCTTCAATAATATGACTTCGTCGTCTTTTGTTACATTTTTACTTGTAATGGTGTGTTTCATCGATGATCACTCTTCATCTTCTTCCTATATACTTGCACTACAAGAAAACATGCGATTAGCATCGAAATTTTACGAGGAAAATGTTTCGTCGTAAATAAGAAACGGATTTACAATGATTTTACGACGAAATAAGTAATCGTCGTAAATTCGTCGTACATTTGCGTGATAAATATTTCGTCGTAAATCCGTTGTTAATTTACAACGAAGTTAAGACGAATTTACGATGATTTTTTAAATCGACGGTTATTCGTCGTACATTTGCGTGATAAATATTTCGTCGTAAATCCGTTGTTAATTTACAACGAAGTTACGACTAATAACCGTCGATTTTAAAAATCGTCGTAAATTCGTCGTACATTTGCGTGATTAATTTTTTTTCGTAAATCCGTTGTTAATTTACAACGAAGTTACGACTAATAATCGTCGATTTTAAAAATCGTCGTAAAATCGATGTTATATAACATCGAATTTACGACGATTTGAAAAAAGCATCTAAAAGGTTTACGACGGCAATATTCGTCGTAAAGACAATGGTAATTTTTTGGTAATTTGTAAATCCGTTGTCATATTTGAAACACATTCACCCATTGTCACGAGTACGGTAAGCATCGTACAACAGTCAACTACGGAGTCCGTGTGAAAGGGGAAGTAGATTTTTATGGGATCTTACAAGAAATCATTGATGTTGAATTCGTTGGTTTAGTGAAGATGAAATGTGTTATCTTCAAATGTGATTGGTTTGATCCAAGAGAGGGATCAGGTGTCCGATACAACAAATTTGGAGTTGTGGCTGTTAACGCCAGTCGACGATACAACAAGTTTGAACCTTTCAGTTTAGCTTCGCAAGCGGACCAAGTTTGCTTCATCCCCTACCCTCGAGTTACAAACACCGGAATAAATTGGTTATCGATAATTACAGTGGTGCCTAGAGACTGGATTTATGTCCGTGATGACCAACCAGGGTTGCAACAAGGTTTTTGTGATGATATGCATGCACCGGATCAAAACACTGATGATATTCTACTTATTGATCCACAAAATCGAGTGTATTTAATGTTTAATGTTTATTGCATTTGTATTTGATGTTTGTATTAAACTTGAATTTAAATTTTAATAAGATGTAAAAATTACATTTAGATTCTAAGTTTAAGTACTATATCCATAGGTATAATATTTAAATACTCCCTCCGTTTCTTTTTATTTGTTGTTTTATGGTTTAAAATTTGTTTCAATATAAGTGGTCATTTCTATTTCCAAAGAAAATGTGTTTTCATTGGATTAATGAATGATAAAATAGACCAATATAAGTTATTCTTAATTAATGTGCAAAAACCTTAAACTACAAATATAAAAGAAACGGAGGGAGTATAAGTTTATTAAACTACAATTATAAGAAACTACAAGTTTACATTACGACGAATCAAAGGGTTAGGGGTTTGGGAACTGTGGTTTAGGGTTTCGATACATTACGACGAATTTACGAGGATTCGTCGTAAATTCATCGTAATGTAACCACGGATTTACGACGAATCCAAGGGTTAGGGTTAGGCCACGTGTATGGCATGCGAAGGCAGTTATTTACCAACGGGTTTACGAGGAATTCTCGTAAATACGTTGGTAATTTACGACGGATTTACGAGGAATCCGTCGTAAATTACCAACGTATTTACGACGAATCAAAATCTATATATACGCGGGCCAAATTCCTCTTCTCCTCGCCCATTCCTCTCTTACAAACACTCTCTCTTTCTAACTCGGCTACTCTCTACATTCAAACAAGGTAATTTTTTTTAATTATTTTCAATTTATTATGTTTAAAATTAGGATTATATATTTGTTAGGATTATCGAATTTAGGATTTTGTTAGGATGATGGAATTTAGGATTTATGTAGGCTAATGGAATTTTGAAATATGTAAGATTTATGATTTATGATTTTTGAAATAGTTAATATTGATGATTTATGATTTTATACAAATACTTATGATTTATGATTTTATGATTTTATAATTAAATACAAATTTTTGATTTTAAATATTTATGATTTTAAATATAAATAGATAGGATTTAAAATAGAAATGTTTATGCTTTTATTATAAATGGTAATTTAATTAAATAGAAATAATTATAATTTATTAAAAATGGTTTGAATTTTTTTAAATATGTTCTAATTTTTTTTTTTCAAATGTAGATGGTTAGAGCATCTAAGACAGCCCGTCTCGGTCGTCCTACCTATGGTGAGACTTTCTTACGGGGATCGTCTAGTACTAGACCGAGATCGAGTAGTACCGAAGATATCCGGACATCGTCTTCTTCTCGAGATACAGTTCCGGAGACTCTTCCGACACAGACACTACATGGCGATTCTACAGCACCAGGTGGAGGATCGTCTTCACCACCACCACCACCACCACCACCACCACATCCTCCGATAGCACCTGCGGGAGTACATCCCGATTTGGCAGTTCCTACTGACGCTCCATACGCTCAGTACACGGTGGAGGATCTACTTGTGCAGCCAGGACGAGATGGTTTGCCGAAGTTGGATCCCAACCGCCCTCCAAACACATTATGGTATTTTTTTTTATTATAATTTCTTTACTTCGTCAACATACAATTATATTTATGAACCTAAATTTTAAATGATTTATTAATTTCAGGTTTGGAATCGATAATAAAGTTGGTCGTAGTGTCTCCGATACGATCAAGAGCTACTTCACAGAGCCGCATCCAAATTGGTCTCTCACACTGCTGCATATCCGGAAGACATGGTTCAAATGTTTTGCGGTAATTTTTTTTTTAAGTAATTTTTATACATTTTATATATAATATTTATTATGTTTTTTACTAATAACGGTTATAATTTTTTTTCCAGCAAAAGTGGAGATGGGACATTGGCATCAATGAGATGGTCAAGAAGGAATTCAATGAGAAGGCTACGAAGCGTTTGGCAGGCACCGTCTCGGATTGGAAGGAGAAATGGCAATTCAAAGGAGATGATGGCAAGCCTTCTTACTTGACCGATGAGGTATGGCAGAGCCTTGTCCAATATTGGATTGACCCTCATTCGGTTAAGATCGCTGTAGGGTGTTCTACTTCTCGTTTAACGAGGGACGCAGACAACCATTTGCCTACCCCGCATACTTCTGGACAGACACCATTTGCGGGTCGACGACTTCAGTTGGTACGTCTCTTTTTATATGTTTTTGTCTTTTTTTTTAAATAAATTTTAACTTTATAATTTTTTTTTGGTTTTTTAGGCAAATGGAGGACCGCTTCCGTCTCTTACGAGGTTGTTCGAGGAGACTCACAAGAAGAAATCTGGAGCTTTTGTTGATGAACGATCTGAGAAGATCGTCAATGATGTCAATGCTAAGATCCTCGAGCGTCAGACGCAGCTATCTCAGCAATCTCAAGATGGGACTCCGGTAGAACTCAATTTGGTTGAGGAGGACATGATCTATAAAGAGGTAAATATTAATTCTTTTTATGTTTAAATCAAATATTATTTATATGTATAAAGTTATTTAATTATAATATTGTTTTATAAAATTACTTTCAGGTTGCTCCGAGGAAGAAAGGACGAGTTCTAGGCATGGGATCGGTTCACGATGTTCCCATAGCCTCTTCTTCTTATACACGGAGACCGGAGGAGGATCCAGCTCATCTGCGGACCCAATTAGAAGCTGCAAACGCTCACATTGCATCTCTAAAGCGCTCAGAACAACAAACGAAGGACAAGTTTGACAGCATGGAGAGCTTGTTTGACATTCTTGCAGCAGGCAATCCGGAGTTTGCTACGGCTTTAGCGACGAGACGGGCGAATCAGTCTGAAGAACCTACGGAGCAGACCGAGTTTGACCGTAGAACCGCAGAAGCCGCATCGGCCGATCTATATAACGAAATCAATTTTGATTCTTAGACATTTAGTTTTTATAAACAATTTTTTTTGTATTATATATTTTTTAAAATATTAATTTTTCTTTTTTTTCTTTTATTTTCTATTTTATTTAAATTTTTATATTTTTTATTTTTTATTTTTTATTTTTTATTAAAAAAATTTAAAAATAATTATTAAATATATATTTTGTTTTTAACGACGATCTTACATCGAATTCATTGTGAAATCGTAGTAACATTTGCGACGAATTTACAACGAAGATCTAACACTTCGTTGTAAATTCGTCGTAAATATTTGCGTCGAATTTACAACGAAGTTTATCAATTCGTTGGAAATTCGTCGTAAATGTTACTACCACTTACCAATGATGTTACGTTGTATTTTTACGACGACAATACGACGAACATCTTCGATGTATAATTTTACGTCGAATTTACGACGCAGTGTTTTACGATGATTTTACGACGAATTTTAAACATCGTTATATATACGACGGATTAACGACGATTGATCCATTACGACGACCTGGTAACGACGATTTGGTAATCGTCGTAAATTCCTTGTAAATGTGATTTTACAAGGAATTTACGACAATTTCGTCCGTTGTTAACGTTGTGTTTTCTTGTAGTGTTGTTTATTGTACAAGAATAAAACTATATGTACTCAAGGTGACTTAAAATCTATATTACATGACTTGACAATACGTCAGCACTATCATGGTTTAACAAGTAATCAGAATGTGAAATATCAATTCATAACACCTATTGGCGGATCTACTTCCTACTTGACATAAAAGCTAACAACTAAAGTTTTCAAAATAGAAGGCTCCCATATAAAGAAACTTTCTAAAACTAAATACAAAATAAGATAAAACATATTAAAAAAAAGGTATATAAATGGAGTAAACACTTTTTCCCCCAGCTCTTTGAGGGTAACATGTAATATGTGTTTCGCCTTACAAAATCACATGCATATGCACACTGACACTAGCGTCTTGCAGCTCCATTTTTTCTGCCAAAATTACATATCCACCCAAATGATATGACATCAGTTTGTTTTTCAGTTAACTCATCAGCCAATTTTATTACTCTTAAAGCTACTATTTAAAGCCAACATGAGCTAACAACACTCAAAAGGGATTCTCAAGAGCAAAGAGATGGATGGTCGATTACCTGACAAAGGGATTCTCAAGAGCGGAGCTCTAAAACAGGTTTTAATTTACTACTCCCCTAATCCAATTATGAATAATACATGGTCTTGCTTATACGACTACATGATGTGTTATATAAAAAACAGTACATTATGGAAACGACAGCGTATCCAAGAGAGCACAAACTACTCAAGGAACTTCGAGAAGCTACAATCCAGAGATATGGCAATTTGTAAGTCTTAAAACCATATTGGAGATCTACTAACCAATCACTTTACAAAAATATGATTTATAAAAATTTTATTAACGCAGAAGCGAGATGGGAGTTCCGGTTGATGAAAGTCTATTTCTATCGATGCTTGTAAAGATCATGAATGCCAAAAACACTATCGAGATTGGTGTTTTCACTGGCTTTTACCAAAGTCTATTTCTATCGATGCTTGTAAAACCTGTTATATGCTACAATAATGGCTTTTGTACTTTGTTTGTAATGGTGATCACTCTTCATCTTCTTCCTAATAATTGACTCATATAGAGAATGTTTAAACTTTGAGGTGTGGATTAATTATCATATTTTTATTACTTTGTGGCAAAATATTGAGAATGTTTAAACTTTGAGGGGTTATTTGATAAATTAAGATAAACATTGACATTTCCAAATCAGAAAATCCTTTTTTTTTTGAAATGTTGAAAAGCGGCCAGATTGAGAATATTTCGTCCATCGTTGAAACTTCCAAATAGCGGCGAATCTGATTCGATTTGGGTTCGGATTTAAAGAATTCGAAGCTCTGTTTTGACTCCTTCGTGTCTCACTTCTAGATCTCCACAACTGTATCACGTTTCCAAGTGAGGATTCGATTTGGTAAAATTTCGTCTCTTTCGACTATATTCGGATTTCTTGGGTTTACGAGATCGAATCAACTCGTGTTTTCCGGAGATGGGTTTGTCTCTTTATGCATTACCGATGATGGGTTATGAGAAAAAAGTTTTATTTTTCTCTTCTTTGCTCTGTGTAGGTGGATCTTGAGGAATTGATTTGCAAGTATGGCTAAAAAGGAGAGACCTAGACCTGAAAAGTTGTCTGTTTACCTTTATATACCTAATATTGTTGGTGGGTCTTCGAAATTTTCGTCACGTTTTTTATTAGTATTAGTGCTTGTTGTGATGATTCTTGATTGGTTCTTCAGGGTACATGAGAGTTCTTTTGAACTGTGTTGCCTTTGCTGTGTGTTTCTCAAACAAGCCACTTTTCTCGGTTCTCTATTTCTTCAGGTCTTGCAACTTTCTTCTTTAATTTTTCATTAAGATTTTTCATGTTTTGTGTAATGGCTTTAATAGTCTTTTTTTGTTTTGTTTTTATCAATGTGGCTCTTTAGCTTTTGTTGTGATGCTGTCGATGGCTGGTGCGCTCGGAGATTCAACCAAGGTTTAAGAACTTCTCACTTGTTATCATCTCATGTCTTAGATATCACATTTTCGTTGCATACGATTTTCTCAAAAGATCCTACCACTGATCAAGATTGAGAGTGTGTATTGATAGTATTTAGTTTCAATGTGATAGGCGCTTTTTTTCATTGTGATTCTATTGGTTCAGACATGCCATTAGTATAATTGTGTTTGTTAGAAAGCTAGAACTTGACTCACTTCTCTTTCTTTGTTCCTCAGTTTCAACATTTGGAGCTGTTCTTGACATGGTCACAGATAGGTGAATCTTCTTTTACATTTATTTGAGGATCAACTTACTTATCTGTATAATAAACTCTGACACTTTGTTGGTGGTCATTCTGGGTTATAGAGTTAGCACGGCTTGTCTACTCGTGATTCTCTCTCAAGTCTACAGGTAAGGATATATCTATGTATCTTTTTCCATAACATCTCTCAAGTTTGAGTAGACTGGTTTCTTGAGCATTTTTGTTTCATCTTTAAATAGGCCTAGCTTGGTCTTCCTTTCATTACTGGCTTTGGATATTGCTAGTCACTGGCTGCAGATGTACAGGTACGCTAAGTCACTCTTTCTTGCTGCACCGTGAATTCTTCTCTATACTTTTCAAATATCCAAGTTCTAACCTGGAACTTAATACTCTATTTGCAGTACGTTTCTAGCAGGGAAAAGCAGCCATAAGGATGTGAAAGACAGCACAAGCTGGCTTTTCAGACTCTACTATGGAAACCGAATATTTATGTGTTATTGCTGTGTTTCTTGCGAGGTGATTGGATTTGTCTCTTTATTCCTTGTTAATTCTTTGAGATGATGATGTGTTCTTAGACGCTAATCTTTTCAAACGTGTAGGTTCTGTATATCATCCTTCTTCTCATTGCAAAGAACCAAACCGAAAATCTCCTGAATGTTAGCTTCTTCTCCCTTTTCTTTTGTTAAGTCTAGCTCTTAATCTTACTCTAATCAATTACTAAGCATGACTCTCATTGCAGGTCGTAGTTGCCACGTTAACGCAGATTTCACCACTCTCTTTTCTCCTGGCTTTGACATTGTTCGGTTGGTCGATGAAGCAAACTGTCAATGTCATTCAGGTAAAAGCTAACATTTTTACCAAATCTGCCACTAATCCCTTAATTGGAAGCTGTTTTTGGTTTCTAATTGGATTTTAACTGTGGCAGATGAAAACGGCTGCAGACGTTTGTGTACTTTATGACATAGAGAAGCAGCAGAAGAAGCCTTGATCTTCCTTTTTTCTCTCAACCTGAAACTTTTGTCTTTCTATGTGTTCTCTTTCACTGTGGATGTAGATAATTTTTTTTTAATGAAATGAAGAATATTGATTTGCCTCTTTGACATAATTATGTTTGTACATGTAATCTTGATTACTGTCTTTAATCTCTCTCTATAGATATAATATATTCAGTCTTTGATGCAGAGTTGAGTTGTATATGGACACGTCAGCATTATCTCGTTCCCAAAACGTAAGGTCCAGACTCAGATAATACACACGAATCAGTTCTTGTTATTCATCGGCTATTGCTAGCCACACCAAACAAAAAAACGTAGTTGATAATCATGCAAAATCGACCGTTGGATCTTGATTTCGATTTCAAACCACATAAATCCTAGTGACTGAGCTAAAAAACTGAAATTTTTTAAAGGCAGGACCTCCTCTATTTCTAATTTCTCACCACAGACAGAAACACTTAAAGCTTTCTCTTTTCTCTACCATGGCGAAACCGGTGGCCATTGAAGTGTACAATCCTAATGGAAAGTACAGAGTCGTGAGCACAAAACCGATGCCTGGAACTCGCTGGATCAATCTCTTGGTTGACCAAGGCTGTCGTGTCGAGGTAATCAATTCTTGTTGGGTTTATAAGCATCAAGAATTATTACAATTTTGATTAATTTGAACTAAAGTTTCTGTTTTTCTTCTTAGATATGCCATTTGAAGAAGACGATCTTGTCCGTAGAAGACATCATTGATCTGATCGGAGACAAGTGTGATGGAGTCATCGGTCAGGTAATGAAAATGAAAGAGAGACAAGAAAGTGTCTATTTTTATACCATATTATATGAAAGTAAAGTAGAATCGGGTTTGATTGTTATAGTTGACGGAAGATTGGGGAGAGACTCTGTTTTCAGCTCTGAGCAAAGCTGGAGGGAAAGCTTTTAGTAACATGGCCGTTGGATATAACAACGTTGATGTTGAAGCTGCCAATAAGTATGGAATTGCCGTCGGTAACACTCCGGTAATAACTACAAAAACAAGTTTATGTTCCAATAACTAGGTTTTAGGAAGTGTTTCTAAAAGTTTAGTAATGGTTACTAAATGATTTAGTATCCTTACTAATCTCCTTAAACTTGTGGTATTTATGATTTTGGTGGTAATTTTGTTTGTTTTGAGTTGGATAGGGAGTGTTGACTGAGACGACGGCCGAACTAGCTGCTTCTCTTTCCCTGGCTGCTGCAAGAAGGATTGTTGAAGCGGACGCTTTCATGAGAGGTGGCTTGTACGAGGGATGGCTTCCTCATCTGTAAGAACACTGCATTTTTCTTTATTCTGATCTCTATTCCTCTTTAAATCAAGAACTTGAGAACTATTGTAATCATGGTGTTTGTTTTTTGGTAGGTTTGTGGGGAACTTACTTAAAGGACAAACTGTGGGAGTTATTGGAGCTGGACGTATTGGATCTGCTTATGCTAGAATGATGGTAACTCTCTTGCAATGGCATTTGTATGTTTCGAACCACATTATATACGCAAAAGCTTTGTTTTTTTCACTTCTTGAAATCAATCAGGTTGAAGGGTTTAAGATGAATTTGATCTACTTTGATCTTTACCAATCCACTCGTCTTGAGAAATTTGTGACAGGTATGTTGTACATATAGTTTCTATACAATACTCTTTCTATTTTCTTCTTCTTGATGTTGAAGTTTTATATATTTGAGATGATGGTTATTGGCAGCTTATGGACAATTCTTGAAAGCAAATGGTGAACAACCTGTGACATGGAAACGAGCTTCGTCCATGGAAGAGGTGCTGCGCGAGGCTGATCTGGTATACCCGAAGACACAAACAGTTCTTTTGTTTAACATGTGTAGTGTAATATCTTTAGCTAGAAACTTGAACTGGTTGTGATCTGAAACAGATAAGTCTTCACCCGGTGCTCGACAAAACCACTTACCATCTTGTCAACAAAGAAAGGCTTGCCATTATGAAAAAGGTGATTTTTTCGCTTTAAATATTCCATTTGGTAGCCCCTCTTATTGTTCTAATTGAATTTATTTGCTTCAGGAAGCAATCCTTGTGAACTGCAGTAGAGGTCCTGTGATTGATGAGGCAGCTCTAGTTGATCATCTTAGAGAGAACCCGATGTTTCGAGTTGGTCTTGATGTGTTCGAGGTACGCACTATGATCAACCCAAAAACACTAAAGTAAATCTCTTGGAGGCTTACAAGTGTTTGTTTCAGGAAGAGCCATTCATGAAACCAGGGCTTGCTGATATGAAGAACGCTATTGTTGTTCCTCACATTGCTTCTGCTTCCAAGGTAACAAACTCAAAAACGTCTCTTTGTGTCTTGTTAAGTTATGTACAGAACAGAACTGACTTCATTTCTTCTATTAATGATGACAGTGGACTCGTGAAGGAATGGCTACGCTCGCAGCTCTCAACGTCCTCGTATGCATTCCCATTTTCAAAAAAACTATGTTTGTAGGATTCAAATGACTAAAATTCTGAACAATCTTCTTCTGAAAATGTTATTACAGGGAAGGGTCAAAGGATATCCGATTTGGAATGACCCGAACCGAGTCGACCCGTTCTTGAATGAAAATGCTTCACCGCCTAATGCAAGCCCAAGCATCGTCAACTCAAAAGCCTTAGGTACTGCATTCATATACTAAGTCTCAACTGTTTCAACCATAAACACAAACATGTCTAGTCCACTTGTACAAATTTGTTCTCATTCTCTATTAATTTTCCTAATCTATAGTTTTTGGGTTTCTTACAGGATTGCCTGTTTCGAAGCTATGAGTAAAGTATGAACAAGGGGAGATTTAGAAGAAAATCATTTTAGTGAATATATATGATGATGGTGTCAAATTGTGTTTTATGTAATGTATACAACAACCATGTTGGATCATAAATCACTCTTTTTAAGTGTTACTTGCTAATGAGTCTTTTCTTACCCACTTGCTTTCTTCCATAAATTTGCTAAGAGTATACTTATTTCATTGTTTTCCAAGACATCTAGTGAGATAGCACAAGTTTTTGAAATTTTCGTTTAGGACAATTAAATATCAATTTTATAATATTAAGTTTGATTATAAAAAATTCGATTATACAATGACAGTATATTAGTATTATTATTTATTTTGTCAACGATATAGTATATTATTTTATAATGTGAATATGTGTGCCGTCTGATGGTTTTAGTGAACGATCTTAAATTTTTTTGATGGCATTGGTAAATCCACTAAACCAAATTTTGGAAGTTTATACATCAATTAACAACATTATCTTAACTGATCTTTATCCAAAAAGGAAAAAAGGATTATCTTAACTAAAATACAAGGTCGAGATATAAAAATCAATCTCATCATCATCATGATTGACTTTTTTTTCTTACATCATTTTTTTTTGGTTTTTCCTAAATCAATCTCCTAAACATGATTGACTTTTTAGAATGTATATTAATTTTTTGCAAGTAAGAGATATGTGCCTAAACGATTTTCTGAAAAATCAATATATATTTCATCCGATCATGTACTTGTTGTCGTTATGCCAAATCGAGTAGAAACATTCATTTAACATACCAAATTACCAAACTACAGTTTTAGGCAGTTTTGTTTATTTTTCTTCCTAAGTTTTATTCACAAATCAATGTTTCTTGGTAAGAAAAAGCTAGTTTTATTATTTTCTCTATATCAAAAAATCAATTTTCTGAGTTTTTATTTTTCTATCAGAAAGATTATTTCTTAGGTTTTAATGTAAAATTATTTGCTGTATTTAAAGTAATGTGGTTTTATTTGTAGAAATGAGAAAAAAACTCAAAAAGAATCATAAGACATTTAATCATGGTGTGAGTACAATTATTAAAAAAATAAAAAAATAGAGTAAAAAGCTAATGTGAAATTAGATTTTTTTATAAATAATACAAAAATAATCAATCAAATACAATATTTAATTTTTTTTTTTTTTATTTTGGTGAAAACTACAAAAAATCATTTTTTTTTATAGAGGAATAATATTATTTTTAAAATACAGAAAATTCATATTTTTCAAATACCTAAAGTATTTTTAATTAATGTAGGCAAGTTATGACGCTCTGTTGTCTATTGAGAAAATCTCTGAGATCTCGACACGTAGCAGTCTGAACAAACGTAGACCACGTGGAATTTCGCTGAGACCAAAAACACCATGTGACAGCTGCTTAAGGGTCCCACTTTGGTCTAAGCCACTAACGGATAAGATCAAACTCATTTCTTGGTTTCAACACTTTTTTACGTGCTCCTTACCTTTGTCACCCTTTGATTGAATTCAACTTTCAAAAACTGAACCACCACATTATAATCAAAGAAGTAAGAATTATTGGATCATTCAGAATAACTCAATACTATTACATATATCATTCGTAAGACTAAAGTTAAGAGGCTCTATCTGAGGAAAAACCAAACAAAAAAAAGCTTGTTTTCTTCGTCTAGAATCGTTTATTTTAATTTCAATTGGTTATCTCTATTTGAAGAAAAAGTTCTGTTACCAAGAATCACTTTTTTCTTTTTGATTTTAATTTCCCTTCACCCAAAAGCCGCATAAGCATTTTCTCAACAACAGTCAAAAATCTCTTTTTGTCTTCTCCATTTTAAAACCTCACCTTTAATTTTTATTTTTATTTTCTTGCTTTTTGAAGCTGTAATATTCTTGAATCTTATTCCTTTTTCTCTTTCTCGTGTAATAATAATCGGTGAAGCCTTTGTTCTGTTTCCATCATGTTCCAACTTTTCTTTATTACAACCTAAACCTCACTTGTCTGAAACCAAAAATCGAACAGTTTCTCTCAAAAAATCCTCTCTTTTTTGTTTTCTAACTTAATTTCAAGAAATGGTTTCAAGATCGTATTCAAATCTATTGGAGTTAGCTTCAGGAGACTCACCAACGTTTGGGCGTATGAACCGACAAATCCCTCGTATCATGGCCGTTGCTGGAATCATGTCAAACATAGACAACGACTCTAAAGAAACTGATCTGTCTTCAAAAGATCGTATCATCATTGTAGCTAATGAATTACCAATACGAGCTCAGAGAAGGCTTGATAGTACTAGTAGTACTAGTACTTGTTTTACCAAAGGTTGGAACTTTTCTTGGGATGAGAATTCACTTCTTCTTCAATTGAAAGATGGTTTAGGAGATGAAGCTATTGAAGTTATCTATGTTGGTTGTTTGAAAGAAGAGATTCATCCTAATGAACAAGAAGAAGTTTATCAGGTTCTTCTTGAATCTTTCAAGTGTGTGCCAACGTTTTTGCCTTTGGATTTATATACTAGATACTATCATGGATTCTGTAAGCAACAGCTTTGGCCTTTGTTTCATTACATGTTACCACTTTCACCTGATCTTGGAGGTAGGTTTGATCGGACTTTGTGGCAAGCTTATGTCTCTGTGAACAAGATTTTTGCTGATAGGATTGTGGAAGTGATTAATCCTGAGGATGATTTTGTGTGGATACATGATTATCATTTGATGGTTTTGCCTACATTCTTGAGGAAGAGGTTTAATAGAGTCAAGCTTGGTTTCTTCCTCCATAGTCCGTTTCCATCATCGGAGATTTACAAAACTCTGCCTATTCGTGAGGAGCTGCTTCGAGCTTTGCTAAACTCGGATTTGATAGGGTTCCACACCTTTGATTACGCGAGGCATTTCTTGTCTTGTTGTAGTCGAATGCTTGGTCTTACTTATGAATCAAAGAGAGGATACATTGGACTTGAGTATTATGGTAGAACTGTGAGTATCAAAATCTTGCCTGTGGGAATCCACATGGGTCAGCTTCAGTCGGTTCTAAGCTTACCCGAGACTGAAAGGAAAGTTGGGGAGCTCATTGAGCTGTATGGTCGAAAGGGCAGGACAATGCTGCTTGGTGTGGATGATATGGACATTTTCAAAGGGATAACATTGAAGCTTTTAGCTATGGAGCAGCTTCTTATGCAACATCCTGAATGGCAAGGGAAAGTTGTGTTGGTTCAGATAGCTAATCCGGCGAGAGGGAAAGGGAAAGATGTTATAGAGATGCAAGCTGAGACGTATTCAACTGTTAAGCGGATTAACGAGACGTTTGGGAGACCAGGATATGATCCTATAGTGTTGATCGATGCACCGTTGAAGTTTTATGAAAGAGTTGCTTATTATGTAGTTGCTGAGTGTTGTTTGGTGACAGCGGTTAGAGATGGGATGAATCTTATACCTTATGAGTATATTGTTTCTCGTCAAGGAAATGAGAAGCTTGACAAAGTTCTAAAGTTGGAGCCGAATAATCATAATTACAAGAAAAGTATGCTGGTGGTTTCTGAGTTCATTGGTTGCTCTCCATCGTTAAGTGGAGCCATTCGTGTTAATCCCTGGAATGTTGACGCAGTGGCTGATGCAATGGATAGTGCACTTGAAGTGGCTGAACCTGAGAAGCAGCTAAGGCATGAAAAGCATTACAAGTATGTGAGCACACATGATGTTGGTTATTGGGCTCGTAGCTTCCTCCAAGATCTTGAGAGGAGTTGTGGTGAGCATGGACGAAGGAGGTGTTGGGGAATTGGGTTTGGACTTAGTTTCAGAGTTGTGGCATTAGATCAGAGCTTTAGGAAGCTGTCAGTGGAACATATTGTATCAGCTTATAAGAGGACAAAGACACGGGCTATTCTTTTGGACTATGATGATACTTTAATGCCACAGGGGTCTATCGATAAAAGACCTTCATCGAAGTCAATAGACATATTGAACACCTTGTGTAGGGACAAAAGCAATCTGGTGTTCATTGTTAGCGCGAAAAGCCGAGAAACACTTTCAGACTGGTTTAGTCCCTGTGAGAAGCTTGGAATTGCTGCTGAACATGGCTATTTTCTGAGGTAATCAACCAATAACTTCTTATTTACATGCATTTCCCTTAATCTTATATAACTCAAGCTCTTATCTAATGACTACACAGGCTAAAGAAGGCAGTCGAATGGGAAAACTGTGTGGCAGCAGTAGATTGTTCTTGGAAGCAAATTGCAGAGCCTGTGATGGAACTTTACACCGAGACAACCGATGGATCAACAATTGAAGACAAAGAGACGTCTCTGGTTTGGAGCTATGAGGATGCTGACCCTGATTTCGGCTCATGTCAAGCTAAGGAACTTCTAGATCATCTTGAAAGTGTACTTGCCAATGAACCTGTAACAGTTAAGCGAGGACAGAACTATGTTGAGGTCAAGCCGCAGGTTTGTCACTGTTCACTCTCAAAAAAAAGCTTAGCATTTGTTTCCACTTGTCCAGTCACAAGTCTTCTTTGTTCTTTTTGGTAATGCAGGGCGTGAGCAAAGGACTTATAGCAAGAAGGATGCTTTCAATGATGCAAGAAAGAGGAACACCGCCCGAGTTTGTTCTGTGTATTGGAGATGACCGATCTGATGAAGACATGTTTGAGGTGATATGCAGTTCCATTGAAGGCCCTTCGATTGCCCCGAGAGCTGAGATTTTCGCTTGTACTGTTGGTCAAAAGCCTAGCAAGGCCAAGTATTACCTTGATGACACTAGTGAGATTGTCAGGTTAATGCATGGTTTAGCTACTGTTTCAGATCAGATCACTCCTCCTGTTTAAAAAAATCAGAGACTAAAGATCTTCTGTTTTGTATATTACCACGGAAAATTGTAACCAAGAGAGATACTGAATGCAAATGTAATTTTCCTTTTGTCGACAATCTTATAAGCAAGGCTTAAAGCTTTTATCCTAGAAAATGTTCAGTTCATAGATTTCTTCTTGTTAACTTGTGACAAGAGACTAAGAAACGAAACTAATTTCTTCTTTGCTTTAGCAACTTCATCTTGGGATTGGAGATACTCAGCTGAAGCACAAGTAAAAGAACAAAGAGAGCAGTAAAAGTTTCCAGCATCATCGTAAGCAAGAGGTGAATCCAAACATTTCTGATGAACCATAACTTCACATCCATGGCCAGAGCAAAACAAAAGCTTCCCACTTTCTTTGCATTGAACACATGTGTATATATCCTCTAAAGGACTTGACACATGATCATCGCTTTCGTTTTGAAATCCCTCGTTTCTTCTTCCGAGCAACATATTGTTATCTTCAGGGGTGCGTCTAGATGATTGTAAGTCTTCTTTCATCCCAATAAGATTTGGATCAGCCATTTGAGGTGAAACTTGGTCACTCTCTTTACCATCACTTGTCATAGCCTCGTGATCATTACAAGGCGATACTACTTGAGCATCCTTGTCTGGTTCAATCATCTGATAAAAACAAAAACATAAACATGAGTTATAGTAGTAAGCTAATCTGAAGGGAACAAGTTTAAAAGCATAGGCTAAAATACCAATTCCAAAGCGCATTTTGGCAGACAAAGAAGTTTGCTTTGGAGAAAAGGTAGAAGATTCCACTTGGATAATCCCGGTGCACCTGGTTTCAGTTCTGACAAAGGTATCTAAGAATGGAGAAATCTAAGTGTTGTTAATATCATGAAAAAGGAAATGTAGATTGATCTTTTCATTTGTACTACCTCATCCAAGATACATTGAAGTACATGTTCACAGCTATGAGAAGAATCAAACTCAATCTTTGACTTAGCATCAGAAACAGAATAAAACAAAGAGGCTAAACATCTGAAAGCTACCATCTCATTGATATGTTCACCCAGATTATCTGGAAGCTTAGGAGCCATTTCGAAGACATCTGCAAACAAACAGTTTTTTTTTTTTTTTTTTTTTTAAAATTGAAAGAAAAAAAAAAGATTGTTTGAAATCACCATGAAGCATCCAGAGGTCAGTTTTGAATTTGGCAAAGTATTCGATAATCCAAATCCAGTAATCAAGATCTGAATTCCCAGTCACAAAGCGATCACATAAACCGTCTGATTTCGGAGGCTCCATTATCAACAGAATTTGAGCCCTGAGAAAAAAATCATCATTAGATAACAAAGAGTTGTTTTTCGAGAAAGATCCTAGGCCCAAGATAAGGCCCACGAACAGGCTCAGAACTTGCAAGCAGACAACTTTAAGATTTGTAACGAGGGGTTTGTTTCATAGTCTTCGATTCACAACCAAATTGTGTCCGATTATACACGAATCTCTTTCATTTGGTACCATTTCTTCAAGATACACTGTTCATCTTCACAATTGAGGTAAGCCAATTTACTCAGATTTTTCTTAATAGTCTGAGATTAGGTGTATTCATCCAGATTTGTTTGGAGAATTCAATTGATAGTCATGTTCGAAATGTCAAAAGATTTTAGATTTTAGTCTGACATAGTTGTTATTTGGAATCGATTTGTTATTGTGGAATGTTGTATCAGCTGCTTCATGGTGATGCTGGACTTGTAGTTACTGATATGCCAAAGGAAGAGTATATATATATATCGATGTTTCTAGACAACCAAACTCTCCATCTCTTTGTCATTTCAACAACTTTTGTATTGCTGAACAACTCTGTTTTGGTACTACTGAATTTGATCAGGTTGACCTCAAGGAACATGCCTGTTCAACTAAACCGAGGTTTGTTGTTTCACCATTTTATTCTTTTACTGATTTACTATCTAAGTACGGTCGAGTTACTCTCTTACTTTCAGACTTATATGTATGAATAGATTTTTTTTTTCTAGAATTTGTCAATTTAGGCCTTATTTTCATGTTTCTTTATTTTCTTTGTATTTAAGCTTATAGTGTCGTTTCTTTCTCCAGATAAATATCAATTCTGAATCTTTGAAGACTAAGCTTCATTGAATCAAGATTAGTTATCAACACCAAAAGATAAGAAACTAACACCTCTAATTAATCAGATTTTTTTTTTAATTTTATATCTATCACCAAACGATTTTACATCTAATGTATTTTTTTTTTTTCAGGTAAGATAGACTAATCTTAACCAAAAGCTGGCGATAAATACACGAATAAGGAGGTGGACTTCATATGGAAAAGGTTAGTTCCATTTTGTTTTCAATAATTTGTTTTTAATGAGATTTGCATATAGACATCTTAAGTTATGGGCAATGCATTATCTTAGAAAGTAAAGTAGGGTTCATACAAAAATTAAAGTCAACTTAAGTATCAAAACATAAGGTTTTGTAAGAAACTTCATGTTTCAATAACTGAAACAATTTAGGAAATGCTAAAATATTTTTGAAAACTCTGAATGATCCATGTTTGTCTTGACGTGAAGGTTTTAACATTAAACCTCAAGATATCAAAAATGAAATCATTATTTAATACTAATGATCCATGTTTGTCTCTGACTTTTGTTTATAGTCATTGCAAAAGCAACATCTAATGGCAGATTTAATGGAAAATCTATACTACAAACGATATATGGAAAATTACATATCAAAGCATACCTGAGTGGCTTCACCAAATTCAAAAAATGTTTTCCTTGGATATAATGTTTCCCTGATTAAAATGGAAAATAATAAAAAAGTATTAGATAAAAATGTCTAAATATATATATATAGATTTTCTCCGGGTTGACCAAAATTTTCGACAAAAACATCGTTAGCAATAGCCAATAGCCAATAGCCAATAGCCCCATAGCATTAGAAAATACTTCGGTTCAATGTTTTAGCAGGTGAGAGAATCGTATTAAACCGGAAGTGGATGGTTAACACCAGCCCGGTGTATTAGATTCTCTCGACAGCCGCAGCTTTTTCTTCCTCTACTTGTCCTGATTTTTGAATCAAACGGTTAAACGAATGGCTCGAATTATAAAATTTCTTTTTAAAAAAAACATGTAAACTTAGAACGTAGAATTAAAGTGTACCCATATCAATGTCAAAAAGACCCATACCGTTAGTTGAAGTCGATGGTGTACTCGGAAGTTTAGCCATTTTCTTCCGAAGCAGAGTTTGTAAAATCACCCAAAGAAGAACCCTAATCGAAACTCCTTTTCTGGATGATGGATTGTAGATTTTCTGCAATTTACTTGATCATTGTTCTTCTTCTTCTTCCTTTTGATGTTGATTCAGAGTCCTTTTCTGTTTCAAGCAACAAAACTGTCGTATCTCCAGGCTTGGATTCTTTAATTCTGGCCCAAATGGTGAGCTTTGTTATATCGGGATATGGTATAAGAATATCTCTGAGAGAACCTATGTTTGGGTTGGGAACAGAGACAGACCTCTCTACAATGCTAAGGGAACCCTTGAAGTATCTGATGCTAACCTCGTTCTTCGTGATGGATCTAATAATCGCATCATCTGGTCAGCCAATGATACTCTGAGAAAAAACGCGAGATCTCCGGAGGTGGTGGCGGAGCTCCTGGCTAACGGAAATTTGGTGTTGAGATACTTGCGAAACAACAATCCAGAACATTACTTGTGGCAGAGTTTTGAGGATCCGACAGACACCTTACTTCCAGAGATGAAACTCCGTTCCTCCAAAGTCCCAAATTATGCGTCACGTAGATACTTGGCAGCCTGGAAAGCAAACAATGATCCACAAAAAGGAAACTTCATCTTTGGCCTTGACGCTGAAAAGTTTCCTAGGCTTCTTATTTTGAAGAGAGAGGGAGGCTCCAAACTGTATCGGAGTGGTGCTTGGAATGGAATAGAATTTACTGATTTACCTTGGGTGTTCAATTCAACAGGGGCGACCGAAGAAGATAGTGATACTTTTATGTATAAGGACGAGGACCTCTACTCAAGAGTCACATTGATGCCCAATGGAGTATTGCAAAAGCTTACGTGGGATCACACATCACAGGAATGGACTTTGCGATGGGCATCATCAGTTACCTATTGCGATGACTACAACTATTGTGGCACAAACAGCTACTGCGATTCTCACACGTTACCTATGTGTAAATGCTTCAAAGGGTTTGTGGGAAACATGACAACAAGATATGTGGGAAGAACACCATTGAGTTGCAGCAGAAGTCCATTTTCTCGCTTCACAAAAATGAACTTGCCTGATACAATGGATGCCAAGCTGTACTCTGAGCTCGAATTGAAAGGGTGTGAAGATATTTGCATGAAAGATTGTCAGTGCACGGCATATACAGTTATCGTCTATCGAAATGGCTCATCGTCATCAAATTGCGTCACTTGGAGCGGAGATCTTGTTGATATTCAACATTACAGAACAACGGGTCAAGATTTATACATAAGATTGAATGGTAGAGTTATTTCTTAATTTTATACTCTTTTCCTTGAAATTTACAAACTCGTTTCATTATAAATATTTTGTTTGGTATCATGAAAGAAAGAAAGCAAAACTCAATTAATACTAGGTTTGAGTCTTGGAAACCCTGGTTTCATCGTCACAATTCTGGTTCTGTATCTAGTTTATATTTGGAAAAGGAATCAAAGGCTAGCATGAGCTTCACTATCTGAAATAGAGGCAGCGGATGGAACCACTTTCCCAATCGATATTGAAACCGTTTCACTGATGGACTTTGAAATGGTTTCAAGGGCCACTGAAGACTTCTCAGACCATAACGAGATTGGACATGGTGGGTTTGGCAAGGTTTACAAGGTAAGAATCCTAATACACTAACAAAATAGATACAGTTGTATTCTTTTATTTGATTGGGTTTTCATCTCTTATAAAAATTTTGTGACAGGGACGTTTACCGAACGGGCAAGAAATCGCAGTTAAAAAGCTGTTGGATATCTCAAAACAAGGAACCGTCGAGTTCGAGAATGAGGTGATGTCAATTGCGAACCTTCAACACATTAATCTTGTAAGGCTATTTGGGTGGAGCGTTCATGAGAACGAGAGGGTGTTGATATATGAATACTTAGAAAATGGAAACCTGGAACATCATCTTTTTGGTTAGTTTTTTTAGTCGTTTTAAAGTATATATTTTTAAGTTAACAACAAGTATGTTAATTTATCAAATTTTTATATTTATAGGTGGCTCCAGTCAACTAAATTGGAATACCAGATTCGAAATAATCAAAGGTATTTCCCAAGGACTTGCATATATGCAACAAGGATCACGTGTTATGATAATACACAGGGATTTGAAACCAGCCAACATCCTACTTGATGGAGATATGATTCCCAAAATTTCTGATTTCGGGTTAGCCCGAATTTTTCAAAGGAGCGAAAACGAAACTAACACGACGATGCCGGCTGGAACTCAGTAAGCAATCAAAACTGTAAACTGTATGTTTTTTGTTGCGTTAAACCCCAATCATAAGTTTTATTAGACAGGGGCTACATGTCTCCGGAGTACGTGGTGAGTGGGAAATACTCCACTAAATCTGATATATTTAGCTTCGGGGTAATGCTCCTTGAGATTGTAAGTGGCAAACAGAACCGAACTTTTTCTTACATACAGTGCAGCACCAACCTTCTCACATATGTAAGTTTTTATTTATTTACTTGTTCTTGTTTTTCTTTAAAAGATTGAATGACAAAATCAGAAACTAATCAAGTAAGTAAGGTTTTTTTATTTTATGTATAGATGTGGACAAATTGGAATGATGGAAACTGGGAGGAGATGGTAGATGAGATGATACGGGATTCGTCACCATTTCATAAACAACAAGTACGAAGATGTCTTGAAGTTGGTCTATTGTGTGTTCAACAAATGGCAGAGGACAGACCAGAGATGTCGTCTGTTCTGCGGATGCTCTTAAACGAAGCTTCTGAAATCCCGTTACCTAAAATTCCTGGGTTTTATACGCCTGATGGTGCGAATGAGATCACTACTCCAACTTGGAGTTCATCTGCTTCTACCTCTACCGCCAGAAGATATTCTACCACAGCCTAGTAATTCCTATTAGATAACTTTTATTTCACTGCTTTTAGTCATTTGGCTTTGTTTCTTAATGTGTGTGTAATGCTGTGGTAACAGCTGAATGAATCTCTGTTGAACAATGTACTAGTACGTTTTGAAAATTGTGTTACAAGTTGGTATGTTTTCAATTTCTTCTATTGCTTGGTTCATTGGTTATTTCATAAAAAATCTTCTATTCTATATCTGTCTCGGAGATATGAGGCGGCTAATTGGCTGTGGCAGCTAAAGATATTTGCCAACAGAAGAAGTGGGATATATTATCCTTTGCAAAGTCCTCAATAAGGTTCAACCTGGAGCTGTTTCTAAGGTAAAACGTCATTAACATTTTTGATTAAATCCCAAGCAGCTCTTGAGAATTTTGATCTCTCTCTGGTTATTGTTGCCTTTATCAGCTTTTCAGTATTTTGAGAACTTGGGATTTTTTTGAATGTTTTCTCAGAATTATGTGTCTTTGTGCCTCTGTTTTCAGCCCAGTTCCTTATTCGAGCTGTTTTATCAGATGAAAAAAATCCCCAAAGTGACTAGTCTTCGATATAAATGGCATATATCTTTGTCTTCTGGTTACTAGTTTAAATCGTTTGGCTTTGTTTCTTGATGTGTAAGTGCCTAACAGCTGACTAACACAAAGTAGTCCAAGAGTTTGAAAATCGAGTTACAAAGCAGTGTATGTATGACTTGGCATCTCTTGGTTCATAATTGGTTAGTTCACAGAACATATATGTTCTTCGGTTGAGTCAAAATTCTTCTAATCTAAGGAATTCTGTCATGTGAACGGTTCCAAGAGAATCAACGCTGCATCAAGACATGGAAAATCAGTCAAATCCTTCACTTTTGAACCATCAAGGTAATGACATTGATTGAAATGACTTTGCTATTTTTCTCTTAATGGTAATGCTTCTTAATGTTCAGTTTCAGATTCATACTACTACTATTCCTTAAAACCATTTTTTTTTTTGCTTTAACTGAATCTGATGATTTTACTTTTTTGGTTGATAGTATTTGACTTTGTTTATAGATTGCTACTCTTCAAGCTAGGAAAGAAGCAAAGTCACAGCAGAGAAAGTCACAGCACAAAACCAAAACTGGTCAAGTAGATCGAGGTGATTCTTCTCTTCTCCTCAAACTCCATTGTCTGAAACTGGACATTGTTTTCTGACGAGATTACACCACCTTGGCCACCAGTAGCAAGAGGAAGACCCAAGTTTCGGGTCTAGCGAGTCGGTTGATAAGGTGATGGTGAATAACAGGCAAGACGAGATGAGAAGAGTGGAAGAGTCTTTGGGGAGGAGGCACAACACACTATGGAATTGGTATTCAGACACTTCAAGAATATTCTCTGAACATTCATACTATCAGCGATAATCGAGCTTGTGTCAGAGAGAATCGAGCTTGCAACAACAAGAACGCCTGAGCTCCTTCTACAGTCCTAATTCAGACAAAGAAGATGGATCAAGACAAAAACAGGCCCAATAAAATAAAGCCCAATCCGACAAGTCAGACAATTAAAGCGGCATCAAAAATATTGGAGCCCATTAAGCCAAATGAACAAAAGCCTTATCAACAATTCAAAGAGAAGGAAGAAGACAAGGAACTCAAGCAATGCCGTTGCTAAAGCAGATTCGCTTAGCTGTAGTACGATGATGAGGACAAAGACTAGGAATCGATTTGATCCTCTCAGCAACCTGCTATGCACCTGATGATGACACTTGTCAGAAGATCAACAGTGTAGAGTTAGTATATAAGATTGAGCATTGCTATTGTAATCGATAAGAGATAACAAGAGAAATAAAAGAAAGTTTCAGATTTCTCTCTTCACTTTCACATACAACATCTTCATGGGAAACAACAACATGTAGATGCAGCCACAAGTGACTCATCTGAGCCAGATTTACTCTGGCAATTTAACCAATCCTCCAAGACAACAACAACAAGAAGCAATATTGAGTCAAACACACAAGAAACACGCCTCAGAACCTATAAGAAGTCCTCAATTCAGGTAATGATCCTTCACCAAGTAAAAAAACATATGAAACATCATTTGAAAGTTTTTTTTGATTTGTATGTTTCCAAAAAATGCAGGAACAACTCAAACATGGTTTCACGTCCTTTAGCTTCACAGAAGCAAGCGAATGGTCCTCGTGGCACGAAACAGTTTGGTCCTTGTTGAAAAATAGAAGTTCTATTAGTATTTTTAATGTTATAACTACACTTTGAGAAATGTTGCCTACGTACCCTTGAGAAGGGATCAAGTCATTCGTAGTTCATAGAGATCTGTGGATAGGTTTTGAGATTTGTCCATGTATTATTGGATTCTAGATGTCTTGTGAAGAGGAGGGCAACTCTTTATATATATTGATTTGAGGAGGTTTAGGTCTTCCTTTTTCTTTTTAAACTAGGATTGTCTTTTCGTCCAAACTTTTTTTTTTCGAGTTGATTTTTTTTTCCGAGTTGATTTTCTTTTCCGAGTCGGTTTCCTTTTGTGAATTGATTAGATCCGTCTAAGTCTTCATGGGCCAACTTGAATAAGTTTTAATAGAAGTCGGTTTTGATTTGGGTCGGATCTAAGGTAAGGATGCTAAACCTGGTACCAACAGTCCTACTGCTATGAAGTGGAAAGCTACTAACACCACATTGAAGGCCACTCACTCACACTCATACATCTTGGTTGTGCATGTTTCTCTATATATATAGAAGTGATACCAATACAAGAATTAGGAATGAGATTTGTAAAAGCGACTCTCTTTCTTTAATTCTGAAAATTCTCCGTAGTGTGACAGTTGGATGACGTTCTGAATTCTAGGATACAACTGCATCTATTCTGTTTTGCACAACCCAAAAACAGAATTTAACGAACGTTTTTTATGTGTTATACTTTTAAAGAAAAAAACAAAAAGAAAAAGAAAAAGAAAAAGAGAGTGAAGAGATTGATGATTTTTGTGTGATCAACACAATCATTTTAAACCCCTTAAAGAATGAATAGATGATTGTTGCTTTTATACCCACTCGAGGAGGAGCCGTTACGATTTCATCCATTATACTTTGATCTACGGTTACGATCTCAGCCATTATGACTAGATCCACATTTAGCTTAGAGCGTAAATCAAGGTAGAAGACCAGTCAATTTTTGACTTGGTTTGAATAATGAATATAAAATTACATTTATATCAGTCATACATTTTCAACTTTATAATTTTTATAAACTACCCTTTTGAACCTCCATTTCTTATTACTTTTTCAAACTGGCATCAATTTTAACAAATGAATACACTAAGTTGTATTGCTCATGGCTATAGCTATTTGCCTAACATTGGGTTCCAACATCTTCTTGTCGCTCTCTCTCTTTCTAGGCTTTTCTATGTATATTTTTCCACTAGCTGAACATAAAACAAAGAAGAAATTTGAAAGATTTGTATGTAAACTATTGCTTGAGAGGGTTGACTAAAATTTTATTTCCTGTACCGATACGCGAGTGTTGAAAACCGACAAAAACAATATCGTTAGCAATAGCATTAGAAAGTAACATGTTGAGAGAATTATGTGTTCTTTTATTCTTAAACCCTTTGATTAGTAAATCTAAGAATTGTAATCTTTCATGTTTATATCCCACTCTATTTTTTTCTCATCAAATAATGTGCTGCTAGTAAATCCAATTACTATTTGTCGGTAATTCCGTTACAACTCTAATAATAGTAATAATTTCAGCAAATGATGCCGTAGAAAATATGTGGTTGATCAAAGTTCTATTTTATCTATTTCTAACTTTTTAATAGGTAATTTTAATGGAGTACATTTTTTTTTAAAGAAAAAAACAATCTTTAAATACTAGATGATTGCTATAAACATTCCAACAACAAAAAATAAAGAAGAAAAAAAAAACAACTAAAAACAAAAATGGGTAAAAGTGTAACTGTTGTTGGTTTCATCACTGGTATAATGGTTTTCTTGCTGGTTTTAACAGGTAATATATACATTACGACATAGGAATTTTGTCGATACAGTATATAGTTTGTGTTTGATTTAATGACTAGTGTTGTATTC
>CM051366.1:15804654-15904654 GCA_028015245.1 Cardamine occulta
TTTCAATCATATTTAACAAAATTCGATAGGTAACTGTAAATACTAAACACACAATGAAACTTCCATTACACTTTGTAAAATCAAACATATTTATATAAATAAGATTTAAAATTTTAAGTAAAAATCGATATCTGTATTTCTAATAACATTTAATAAAAACGAAAACGTGCATTTTTTTGTTCATTAGGAAAGGCTAATGGGAAGTTCATACAACCATGTGACTTTCGTGATACAAGGAAAGCGCCGCATGAGACTTGTTCTAAGCATAACGGTGCCTCATTATGCCAGAAAATTTGCCAAAGATTCATATGGATTCGGTACATGTGTAACTACGCCGAAAGGAAAAGTTTGCACATGTCACTCCTGCCCAGCTGTGCCAAGATTTTAAGGGATTTAAGACCATGCACATAGGTGATACCCTTGTGGATATCACAAAAAAAAAATTTTTTTTTTTTTTTTTGGATGAATCGGCGCTCGACACGTGGCGAATCCGGGTATGAGAGTATCACTGCAGTGCATGCTCTAAGGCGAACAAAATGTTTTTTATAATTTTTTATGATAAAATATATATTGTATTTAAAATTTAACATATTTTTATAATAAATTTATGATAATAAATACTATATTAAATTTATAAAGATTATTTTTACTATTTTCTTATAGTATAAAATATTTTTTAAACTATAAAATATAATTTATATTTCTTTCGTTTTAAAATATAAAATATTTTACTTAAAATCGCGTAGATTAAGAATCTGTTTTTATATTTTAAAAATATCATTTAATATATCAAATAAAAACAATCACCTAACTATGAAAATACTGCAAAATACTATTGGTCACATAGATTTAATAAAATTAAAAGTACATAGAAATAATAAAAACCCTTTATATTTTAAAACAAGAAAAAACCTTATATTTTGAAATGGGAGGGAGTACTATTTTGTAATCTATTTTTAATTAACATTTTTTATCTATTAAAAATATTCAAATTTAAGATAATTTTTGTAAAGTATTAGAAATTTCTATTTTTAAGTTTATGAGATAAAAATTTTAACTCAAGAAAAATTACATTAAAATATATATATTTTTATCAATATATAAAAGATTTTTTTAAAAAATTTGGGATCCTAAAATTTGCTTAATATTTGAGAGCTTAAGGCAAAAAAAAATTTCCACCCAAATAGGCACGCCTCTGTATACCTGTCAATTAAATCCTTCCGGCTTTCTATAATAA
Source organism: Cardamine occulta (assembly GCA_028015245.1). NCBI lineage: Eukaryota > Viridiplantae > Streptophyta > Magnoliopsida > Brassicales > Brassicaceae > Cardamine > Cardamine occulta. The sequence goes on from CM051366.1 coordinate 15,805,892, forward strand.
AAAAAAGTCAAAATAGCTTTGCAGTATAAATATTTGCCTAATAAATTCATGGAGATTTCATATTAAATTCACTTTTAAATACTGATCTCTCCAATATATAAAAGCGGGACTTTGGGGTCTATCCATATGTTCACATCAGCAAAACAAAGCTCTATAATGATGCCAAATCATCATATATATTTTGATCAACCATCATCATATAGTTTAGAAACTATATTTCCTCCGTAAGACTCAAAATTTAAATACAGCTTCCATCCTCTTCCGATCTAACGCTTCTAATTCTCCATCAGTTATGCCCCCTGTTCAAAAACGCGCCTTAGGCGGCGGATAAGCGGTCAGCGGCTAAGAACCGCTGGGATTTTATGTAATTGGTTGAAAAATAGAAAATTTTGATAAATCTCAATTTTTTGTGTGTTTTGAAGTTAGCAATCGATTATTCTTCGATGGATCTTTATTTTATGGGTAAGATGCTATATATATACCCAAACATCAAAAATCTCCTAAAAAAATCACCGATTAATCTCCGATTTAAAACTGATTATCCGATTACTCCCTAAGAGCCCCTTTGCCGCCCGAATAGCACCTAGCTAATTTTTGAACATGGGTTATGCCTTAATATATACTTATTTATTGAAGAAAAAAAATCAACAAAACCCAAAACTCCTCGCTTTCTTCTGCCTCGACAATCAGTCGCTGGCAGTTAGGCTATGTATAATGAGGCTGTTGATAATTACTTGATAGAATGCAATGAGGGTGTTGTAATATTGTTGGCAAAAAATGAGTTGATAATTTACAAGATATTGAAGCGTAGAAAATATGCCCTCCCATTTGCCACGTGTGTAATTTTTATTGGTTAAACCAATGACATAATAAATAAATAAAAAAATTATGAAATAAACTGTGGATAAGGAAATGGTGGTGGCTTTTCATTGGTTGATGAGATATCTGAGATATTTCATCTCATCTAATAATTTAAACTCAATTATTTTATATCAAATTAATTTTATATATATATTTATTTTTATACCAAAATTTATCATTTATTTTTCTCTATAAATAGAAACTTGATTCACTTGATTCGGACACACACACAAAAACTTATTTTTAACTATAAGTTTTCAATTAATCTCTGATAAACTCTGGTTCAAAGCTTTAAACATCTTTTTTAGTGAAATGGATTCCAACAGTGATCCTTTTAACACTCAAAATTCTTCTAATCACCTTTTTAACTATCCAAATCTCAATTCTTATCAATTCCAAAATCAGCCTTCTGTCCAACCCCAAAATATACCTAATTTTGGTTTTGCACCAAATTTTTTCATGCCGTCGATCAGCTATTCGAAACTTTCGACAATATTATGGATCGATGATGTCATATTCATCTCAAGCATCCCCTTATTCTTCTACTCCAACAGGCCATGAAACTGTTTTGAATGTTGAAGCAGCTGAATTCCCCGAGTTTTCTACACAAATGGCTCTTGGTGGCACAAGTGGTGTTAATGAAGCCACTCCAAATGTAAAAGATTCAACTAATGCTTGCTGGAGAAGCCCCAAATGGACCACTGCTCAAAATTTGGTGCTACTTAGTGGGTGGATAAAATATGGAACAGACAACGTTGTTGGCAGAAACCAAAAAAGTGAAGCATACAGTATATAAATTGTTGGCAGAAACCAAAATTTGGTAATATATACATTACGACATAGGAATTTTGTCGATACAGTATATAGTTTGTGTTTGATTTAATGACTAGTGTTGTATTCTTTCAATCATATTTAACAAAATTCGATAGGTAACTGTAAATACTAAACACACAATGAAACTTCCATTACACTTTGTAAAATCAAACATATTTATATAAATAAGATTTAAAATTTTAAGTAAAAATCGATATCTGTATTTCTAATAACATTTAATAAAAACGAAAACGTGCATTTTTTTGTTCATTAGGAAAGGCTAATGGGAAGTTCATACAACCATGTGACTTTCGTGATACAAGGAAAGCGCCGCATGAGACTTGTTCTAAGCATAACGGTGCCTCATTATGCCAGAAAATTTGCCAAAGATTCATATGGATTCGGTACATGTGTAACTCGCCGAAAGGAAAAGTTTGCACATGTCACTCCCTGCCCGGCGGTGCCAAGATTTTAAGGGATTTAAGACCATGCACATAGGTGATACCCTTGTGGATATCACAAAAAAAAATTTTTTTTTTTTTTTTTGGATGAATCGGCGCTCGACACGTGGCGAATCCGGGTATGAGAGTATCACTGCAGTGCATGCTCTAAGGCGAACAAAATGTTTTTTATAATTTTTTATGATAAAATATATATTGTATTTAAAATTTAACATATTTTTATAATAAATTTATGATAATAAATACTATATTAAATTTATAAAGATTATTTTTACTATTTTCTTATAGTATAAAATATTTTTTAAACTATAAAATATAATTTATATTTCTTTCGTTTTAAAATATAAAATATTTTACTTAAAATCGCGTAGATTAAGAATCTGTTTTTATATTTTAAAAATATCATTTAATATATCAAATAAAAACAATCACCTAACTATGAAAATACTGCAAAATACTATTGGTCACATAGATTTAATAAAATTAAAAGTACATAGAAATAATAAAACCCTTTATATTTTAAAACAAGAAAAAACCTTATATTTTGAAATGGGAGGGAGTACTATTTTGTAATCTATTTTTAATTAACATTTTTTTTCTATTAAAAATATTCAAATTTAAGATAATTTTTGTAAAGTATTAGAAATTTCTATTTTTAAGTTTATGAGATAAAAATTTTAACTCAAGAAAAATTACATTAAAATATATATATTTTTATCAATATATAAAAGATTTTTTTAAAAAAATTTGGGATCCTAAAATTTGCTTAATATTTGAGAGCTTAAGGCAAAAAAAAATTTCCACCCAAATAGGCACGCCTCTGTATACCTGTCAATTAAATCCTTCCGGCTTTCTATAATAAAAAAAAGTCAAAATAGCTTTGCAGTATAAATATTTGCCTAATAAATTCATGGAGATTTCATATTAAATTCACTTTGAAATAATGATATCTCTAATATATAAAAGGGGGATTTTGGGGTTTTTCCATATGTTCACATCAGCAAAACAAAGCTCTATAATGATGCCAAATCATCATATATATTTTGATCAACCATCATCATATAGTTTAGAAACTATATTTCCTCCGTAAGACTCAAAATTTAAATACAGCTTCCATCCTCTTCCGATCTAACGCTTCTAATTCTCCATCAGTTATGCCCCCTGTTCAAAAACGCGCCTTAGGCGGCGGATAAGCGGTCAGCGGCTAAGAACCGCTGGGATTTTATGTAATTGGTTGAAAAATAGAAAATTTTGATAAATCTCAATTTTTTGTGTGTTTTGAAGTTAGCAATCGATTATTCTTCGATGGATCTTTATTTTATGGGTAAGATGCTATATATATACCCAAACATCAAAAATCTCCTAAAAAATCACCGATTAATCTCCGATTTAAAACTGATTATCCGATTACTCCCTAAGAGCCCTTTGCCCTGAATAGCACCTAGCTAATTTTTGAACATGGGTTATGCCTTAATATATACTTATTTATTGAAGAAAAAAAATCAACAAAACCCAAAACTCCTCGCTTTCTTCTGCCTCGACAATCAGTCGCTGGCAGTTAGGCTATGTATAATGAGGCTGTTGATAATTACTTGATAGAATGCAATGAGGGTGTTGTAATATTGTTGGCAAAAAATGAGTTGATAATTTACAAGATATTGAAGCGTAGAAAATATGCCCTCCCATTTGCCACGTGTGTAATTTTTATTGGTTAAACCAATGACATAATAAATAAATAAAAAAATTATGAAATAAACTGTGGATAAGGAAATGGTGGTGGCTTTTCATTGGTTGATGAGATATCTGAGATATTTCATCTCATCTAATAATTTAAACTCAATTATTTTATATCAAATTAATTTTATATATATATTTATTTTTATACCAAAATTTATCATTTATTTTTCTCTATAAATAGAAACTTGATTCACTTGATTCGGACACACACACAAAAACTTATTTTTAACTATAAGTTTTCAATTAATCTCTGATAAACTCTGGTTCAAAGCTTTAAACATCTTTTTTAGTGAAATGGATTCCAACAGTGATCCTTTTAACACTCAAAATTCTTCTAATCACCTTTTTAACTATCCAAATCTCAATTCTTATCAATTCCAAAATCAGCCTTCTGTCCAACCCCAAAATATACCTAATTTTGGTTTTGCACCAAATTTTTTCATGCCGTCGATCAGCTATTCGAAACTTTCGACAATATTATGGATCGATGATGTCATATTCATCTCAAGCATCCCCTTATTCTTCTACTCCAACAGGCCATGAAACTGTTTTGAATGTTGAAGCAGCTGAATTCCCCGAGTTTTCTACACAAATGGCTCTTGGTGGCACAAGTGGTGTTAATGAAGCCACTCCAAATGTAAAAGATTCAACTAATGCTTGCTGGAGAAGCCCCAAATGGACCACTGCTCAAAATTTGGTGCTACTTAGTGGGTGGATAAAATATGGAACAGACAACGTTGTTGGCAGAAACCAAAAAAGTGAAGCATACTGGGTTAAAATTTCGAAAGTATTGTAATGAGCATTGCTTATTCGATCCTCCGCGTGATGGAGTTTCGTACAGAAATCATCACAACTACATCAACAAATTTTTGGGCAAATGGACTGTTGCTTATGACAATGTTAAACGTATGCAACAAAGCGGATGGTCGGAGAATGATGTTTTGGCGAAAGTTCATGAGCTATATACAAGCGCTGGGAATGGACATTTTAATTTAATGTCAGAATGGCTCACAATCCGTGATCAACCACGTCATGGTAGTCAAGTAAGAGGAAATACAGGATCTAGAAGCAGTGGATCTAAAAGATCCCACGAGAGTGATGCAAGTGACTCAAACTCGGTGGGATCTATTGCTCGTCTGATGGGGAGGGATGCAGCTAAAAAAAAAGTAAAAAGAAAGGAAAGGGTGCAACCTTGGAAGTGGTCAATGAATCTTGGAATGAATACAAACAGTTCAAAGAGCGAGAGTTGGAACGATTGGAAATAATAGCCACACAGCAGGAGGAGGCAAACCAATTAATGAAAGAGAAGACTTGGCCCAAGAAGATGAAGATGTTTATGAAGCTAACTGCAAAAGAGCAGCTCGATGACCAGAGTAAACAATTGTTGGAGGAGTTGAACGACGATCTATTTTCAGATTAATTTTCTCAAGTGATTGTATTTTAATCGTTTTATGTTTTAATAATATTAGTCTTGTGTCTGTACGCATTTTGTTGTTTTATGCTTTAATAATGTTAGTCATGTATGTATGTAGGCATTTTGTTGTTTTATGCTTTAATAATGTTAGTCTTGTGTGTCTTTATGCATTTTGTTGTTTTATGCTTTAATAATATTTGAATTGAGACAACAAAATGCATACAGACACATTTCTTAATTCACTACATTTGATTATCTATTTGAGTCCGTTGAGAGAATCTAAACCTTATCTCTTAATTCACTACATTTTATTATCTATTTGAGTCCGTTGATTTCAGCCACTAAATTTCTTATAAATGGGGGCTCATTCTTCTATTGATGTACTAATTCCATAAATATCATCTTATTAAAAAATATCAATGGATCCATTAGAATTTCTTTTTGATATTGAAGCTTACAAAAAGCAGTCTGAAATCGAGGAGAGGTATATTGTCAACATGTTTAGAGAGCGTCAAAACAAAATTGAGGAAGACTATGCAACTCGCACCAAGAGGAAATATTACAAAAGAGATCATGCAGCGGCAAATCAAAGGCTGGTTGACGAATACTTTGCCAATCAACCTACATATGGCGATGCAATGTTTCGTTGGTGATACCGGATGCGAAAACATGTTTTCCTTCAAATCGTTGAAGACCTATCAAGCAGTGACATCTACTTCACTCAAAGAGTTTATGCAGCCAATAAAGAAGGTATATCTTTATTAGCAAAATGTACCACATCTATGCGAATGTTAGCATATGGTATGGCGGCCGACGCAGTCAATGAATACATCAAAATAGGAGATACTACAACATTTGAGTGTTTGCGTAGATTATGTAAAGGAATCATACGATTGTATGAGGAAGTGTATCTCAGAGCACCAACTCAGGATGACTTGCAAAGAATACTGCAAGTTAGTGAAAATCGGGAGTTTCCGGAGATGATTGGGAGTATTGATTGCATGCATTGGGAGTGAAAAAATTGTCCCACAGCATGAGAAGGACAATTTACTCGGGGAGATAAAAGAACCACCACTGTTATTCTTGAAACTGTTGCATCTCATGATCTATGGATCTGGCATGCCGTTTTTGGATGTCCAGGCACATTGAACAATATAAATGTTCTAGACTATTCGCCAGTGTTCGATGATGTTGAGCAAGGAAATACTCAAAGGGTAAACTTCTTTGTGAATCAATGTCCATATAATATGACATACTATCCAGCTGACGGTATCTACCCTTCTTATCCAACTTTCATCAAATCAATTAGAAATCCTCAAAGTGAGCCAGACAAGTTATTTGAACAACATCAGGAGGAATGTCGGAAAGACATCGAAAGTACATTTGGAGTGTTACAGACTCGATTCAAAATCATTCGTGAACCAGCTCGCATGTGGGATATAGCCGATTTGGCTATCATCATGAGATCATGTATCATATTGCATAATATGATTGTTGAGGATGAGCGAGATACATATATGCAATTTTCGACCGATTATGATCAATCCCAGGTAAGTGGGTCTAGTAATCCACAAGTATTCTCGACAGAGGTGCTAGCTTCATTTAAAAATCATGTGCGTGCTAGATCCGAGTTGCGTGATACAAATGCACATTACCAACTGCAAGCAGATCTTGTTAAACACATATGGACAAAATTCGGAAATGTTTAGTGATTAAAAAGATTTCTAATTCTTTCTGTGTGATCTAAGTGCTTTACTGTGTGAGTAAAATTTATTGTTTGTGAGTTAAGTTATGCGTATTTTATTGGGTGTGATGTGTGTTTGTTTAATGTATTGTATCGTTTTTTGTAATATATATATATATAACAATTATCGTTAATTATTATTTTATTACCTGCAAAAAAAATCAGTTAAGAAAATAAAATACAAAAAAAACTAAAATTATTAAAATTATTAAAATTATATTATCTTAATTTAATTTCAATCAGTAATTGTTATTAATATGCAATTACAAAAAAAAACATATTAAAGTTTATTTTAAATAAAAAGAGTAGGGTATAGTGTTGAATTTTATTAAACAAAACTATTGTAAAAGAAGAAGGTGTTGAAATATTAGGTGGAAGATAGAGAATATGATGTAGAGTATAAAGGAGGGTGTTGATAAAACCAACCAATATATATAGTCTTATCATGTTCAAATTTGTAGGTTTATTAGCTTCTCGCTTTTATACCACTGATAATTCTAATTGCTCCTGATAAGATCCAATGATTGTGTCGGCTTGATATTTGTTTTGCAGATCCTCCATTTCGAGTGATTTTGTTTTCATCATACAAAATGAATAAGTTGAGTGCTTTAGAGTATATCAACCAACAGGTGATTTGTTTCTTCATGAGATAATTCCAAAATCATTATAAACTGATGATTTCTGATGCTTCTACCTGATACCTTGTGCATATTTGTCTCCTTTACCATGTGTATTTTCCTTTACAGAGGCATCTCTATCTGCCGTTGATTCATGGTGAGATTCGGCAAGTTGATGCTCGCATACTATCTGCTGTTCGTCAACAGGTGACATTTTTGGTTTCTTCAAATTATGTGAAAAGTACTCTAAGTTAAAAGAATTCTTTTCTTCTATGTTAAAAGAATAATCTATGCTTCTGAATCTTATTCTTGGTTTGCCAAATTCGGGAACTAATGCTAAAGAAGATCTTGCTGATGCTACACGTGCTGTGGAAGTTAGTTTCTCATAGGTTGATGTCTACTATTTGCATTCTTGCAATATACTATCACTTTGTTTTCCGTTTCCCCTATCAGTTCCCTTTCAACTCATTTCTAAGAGAAATTGATCTTATTTTCGATTTAACACAGCAACTCTCTCATAAGATTCAAGAGATAAAATCCAAAGCTGAGCAATGGTCCAAGAAATATGCTGTGATATTAACAAGTAAGATTTTGCAAAGAAGAGCATAATCACTATATATATTAATAGGGGTTCCAAGGTAGGGCAACATCAAACAAGTGACATGATATTACTGGTTAACCTATTCGTGGATCTATTAATCTTCATATGGAACTTAGTTTAAGTTCACCAACTGCACACTATCCAGAAGCTCATTAATGAAATTCACTACCGTGGTATGGCTGTTGAGCAGCTTCAGGTGATGACGTCTAAAAGACAATACAAGGAGTTACTTTTCTTAATTCAAGAATTTTTCCCTTTTGTTGGTTCAGTTAACGTTGGTTGTAGTTCATTTTTTTTAACACTTGCTTTAGCTTTTTTTTTTGAAATGAATGTTACATTATATTCAAACAAAAAAAAACCGTTTTTTACATCGAATGCTTAAAATATTGAAATTTGATATAAAATTTTTTAAAAACCAACTGTTTTCATCGGGTAGCAAACCACCGCTCCATCCCTTTATCATATTGCATCTCTCCCATGTCTCTAATTGATGACAATCTGTTCTGAACATTCTTGTCAATGATTCTGCCTAGCTGGGAGGAATGAGTGGAAGGTTCGCCATGTCTTCGCCCATTCCTCTCCCACCATATGATGTAAAACTGTAGTTTGAACACATATCGCAGCAAAAATAGAAGGAGTGTATCTTGTGTTTCATCAGTAAGCAGAGCAACAATATCATACCACTGAGTTGTGTACTTATAGGTGAGAAGTTTGAAGGTTAGATGCTTCTATACCGCAGCTGAATATGGACATGTAAAGGAAATGGTTCCTGTCTCCAAAGGTTCTGGACAGAGGCTACAGATTGCCAATGCCCCAGTATTCCAGCTCAAGGTTCGATCTCCAGTTGAGAGTCTGTTTCGAATAGCAAGCCAAGACAAGAAAGAGTATTTAGGCGTAGTATAAGAGAACCAAACACCTTTATACAATTCCTTTGTGAGGTTCGATATTCGAGTCTGCTTTCAGTTTCCTTTGAATTAAATTTGCATGTGAACTTATCTCCTTTGAATTTCCATAGCACCACATCTTGATCAGCCAATACCCCTTTTCTGCGTAATTTTTCTATCTCCTCTTCAATGCTATTCAATGCATCAGTTCTCCTCTTCACTTGCTTTAGCTTTAAGTTCACCAAGGCAGTTTGTTGGTTTTATGCCTTCTAAACCTTTGTTTCATTCTTACAAAGGTTAGTTCACTCTTGTCTCTCTTTGATCTCTCTTATTTTCAGTTTGGTTTCCTTGTTTAGAGAGAAAAGAAGAGAAACTTTTTACTCTTAAAGATTACATTGTTAATCTTTTTGATATTTGTTTTAATTACAAGACTTATACATCTTATACTACTTGCTAATAACTCCATACAACTTGATCATGCCCTTACACTACAAGAAATTAACCGCAAAACCGACGGAATTTCTGACGGAATATAAATCCGTCAGAAAATTCCGACGGATTCCCGACGTCATTCCGATAGACATGAAAATTGACGAATCCGTCAGAAATCCATCTGAAATTTTCCGGCGATTTATATTCCGTCGGAAATTACGTCAGAAATTGACGATTCCGTCGAAAATTTTCAGACGGATTTCCGATGGATTTTTGATGAAATTTGTTTTTCCGCTTGCCTAGTCATATGTCAGACTAAACCTTAGAACGAGACACGTGAAACCACAAAACCGTCAGAAATCCGTCGAGAATTTCCGACGGATTTCCGACAGGTTTGTGGTTTCGTGGTCGTTTACGATCCGTTTCTCTTGAAATATGTTTGTAGTATGCTATGTTACTCATTTCAATCATAAAATAATACCAAAAACCTTGTTATATATCATATATACCAAAATTAGGAAAATTCATACAATCATGTTTACATGTAAGACAATGATACATATACTTAAGCGATGATTTATAAACATAACAAATAAAATTTTCTAATTTTGGTATATTTAATATGTAACAAAGTATTTGTTAGTAATTTATCATTGAAATGAGTAACAAATCATATTACAAACATATTTCAAGAGAAACAGATCGTAAATGACCACGAAACTGTCGGAAATCCGTCGGAAATTTCCGACGGATTTCCGATGGATACTATATCAAATGTGTTAAATATGTTGCATATGAGTTTAATTATATTTTTAGATTATTCGTCGGAAATCCGTCGGAAATTTTCGACGGATTTCCGTCAGAAATTTTCGACGGATTTCCGACGGAAAATGAAAATTTGACCGCGTAAGTTGCCCGCGTGAATTAAATTTGTTTAAATTTTTTGCTATCCGTCGGAAATTTTCGACGGATTTCCGACGGATAGCAAAAAATATAGGCGCGAATGTTCGAAATATTTTTGGAAAACACCGGCAAATATTAATTTTTTCGCCAATTCCGACGGAATTCCGATGGATATATCCGTCGGAATTTTGTTTTTATATATCACTTCTTCTTCTCGGTGAATTCATTTTGCACTTTTTTATTTTAATTGTAATTAAAATTTTATAATTAAAATTTTTTTATAATTATAATTCTAAATTTTAATTTATAATTATTCCGAATTAATTTTATATATTAATTATAATTAATTAATATTAGTTATAATAAATTAAATATTATTAATAAAATTATATATCCGTTAGAAATCCGTCGGTTTTCCGTCGGTTTTAAAGCCGTCGGAATTCCGTCGGTTTTAGATCCGGCGGAAATCCGTCGGTTTATAAATATCAGAAATCCGTCGGAAATTCCGACGGATTTTCGATGCAGCTTTTATTTCCGACGAGATAGAAGCGATGGCAAAAACCGAAGGATTTCCGACGGATTTTGCCAAATCCGACGGAATTGGCCGTCAGTTTTGCGGTATTTTTGTTGTAGTGTTAGGCCATACTTCTAGTTTAACTACTCCTCCCTCTAGGCCTAATCATCACTAGATTGTAGTCTAAGTTTACAAACAAAAAGCTTGGCTACTCTCTTACACATCTAACAACTCATGAACTTTGACTTTAACCAACACAAAACAACACTTACTCAATTGGGGCCTTAATCCATTTCGTAAGCTCATTAACATTGTTACCAAAAAACCAACAAGCCCACCTCTTCTTCTTCTGTTGACTCTACTCTTCATCTTTTTCGTTGACCACTTCTTACGACTTCTTCTTCTTCTTCCTTCTTCTTTGCTTCTTCTTTGCTTCTTATTCTCACTGGATTCTTCTTTTCTCTTTTGTAGATTCAATTAAAGGAGTCTCTCAACACTGTTCTTTGTCATTTTCAAAATCAATTTAAACACTAGGCTACCTAGCTGGATGTCCTAAAACACGACTTTTTGCACTTTCTGATTCTATTCTTAAATATAACATTTTACAGGCCGTAAACCAATTATGTAATCACTTGGAAGCATACATGGATGTTCCTAAAATCACGGAGCTCAGAGAAAAGCTTAATAATATAAAGCAAATCCTTAAGTCCCATGGATTTCCTGATTTTTCCAGGTAATGCCTTTAGTGATTTGACAATAATTTACATACTAAAATAAGTCCACAAAAGAGGTCCACTACTCCACTGTAAAGATAGTAAGCGTCTGAGAAATCAATGAATGAAAAGAAGGTTCACCTTCAAGAAAAGTCTCTACAGCTCCAGCCACCTGTCATGCAAGATTTTAAGGTCGTTGAAATGGTGCCTTTAGCTGCCAATTGTGTTTAACCCGATCATTTTGGATTGTTCTGCAGGAGACAAGTAAAATAAATATAATCCTCTATGAACCTAATCTATACAGAATTCTTCAAGGACAAAGTATGTTTCTCATTTCTATCTTTTCTCATTCTATTGTTGTTGGACATGCGAGGGATTAACTAATCTTCAAGCAGATAAATTTTTATAGTTAATATTAATAAAAAATGCTCAAGTGAGACCGATCATTCAAGATTGCAGAAGCTAATTTTGGATTATGTGTTATGGTTTGGAGTGGATGGAATAGAAAATGCTTTAGTGATGGATTTGCTCGAAGATCTATTTGGCTGATCAAATGGTATGGCATCATTACATTTCTCCTAACTCATATATTGATCCTCTAATGTGTTTCCAATTGTCATATCCAGCTAACAGGAATAGAATATGTACACTCCAAAGGATATCTGCATCGAGATCTACTTTCTCATGGATCTAGGCCGGAAAGCGAATCAGGTTTATTTATGCAATTTCTCTTTTCTATCAGAAATTTGAAAATGGGATGACATTGTTGATAAGTTTCAGTCATCAGTTTTATCTAATTGACTTTGGATTTGCCAAAACATATCACGATGCCAGCACCAACTGCCATCATTATAAAAGATGAGAGAGTGTAAAAGGTTTGCTTACCATAATGTTCTCAGCGTTATAGCATCATTCTACTTGTGAATAAACACATATTATTACTCAAATAATATTCTTAATGATGCATTTGTTATGTGACTAATTTTCCAAGTATCGGTAGCATTATTGTCAGATGCCTTAATTAGAATGTGATGTGATGTGATGTGCTCTTTGATAATTGTAACGCCTACTTCTTTATTTGAGATGGATGAGATGATGTATATATTTTGTAACATTTTTTATTATAGTTAGTGTTTGGACGTTTTTAGATGTTTGTTTTGTGTGATGAACGCTTCTTTAGGATCCTGCCTAGGAACATTGTAATGGGACCAATATCAAAGGAGCTAGGAAAGTAGAGGAAACTCAAGATCTTAGACCTGGGATACAATCATTTGACAAGACCGATTCCAGCAGAGATCAAGAAAGTGTCATGTTTAGATCCTTTGAAGTTAACTACCTCGAATCATTTGACGGGATCATCGATTGGTTTGTAGAAATACAGAATAGTAAAAGAGAACATAGCAATATGCACCTTATATGTCGAAAGAGAGTATTGAGTTATACCAACTTTTTCCCTATATTTGACTATTCCAAACATGATCTATTATTCTTACTTATTTGTTATTTCTCATTTTTGAATAGATATAGCAATAGCATCAAAGAATCACAAAGATAAATGATTAGTATGAAAAGTGCTCTTCAAGAAATAGCACTATAACAACCATATTTCGGCTTTCATAGCAATAATTTTGCATTTTCAATCAGTTTTAAACCACTATATATCGAACCAAATAACCAATTTTTTTTTAAGAAAATACATTCTAACAAAGAACAAATAAACAGTTTTAATTAAATTTTAATGTACACAACCCCTAGTGTCTAATAATATTTGGTTTTACTGAAGGTTTGCATGCTTCTCAAATATTTAATTGGTTTTGCTTGTGTCAACTACTCTTAAATTAATTTGAATAATTAAGAAAATAAGTTGATCAAAAAGTATAACTAAAATGATAGATTATGTATAGATATATGGTTTTGAATGCATTGGAGTTGATGGCTGGAGCATTAAGCTAAAGATTTGCCTGCATAGCCAACATAAGAAGGGATTAACAAGTGGGATATATTATCCTTTGCAAAGTCCTCAATAAGGTTCAACCTGGAGCTGTTTCTAAGGTAAAACGTCATTAACTTTTTTTATTAAATCTCAAGCATCTCTTGAGAATTTTGATCTTTTTCTGGTATAGTACGCGTTAATTGTTTTAATATAAAATTTTTTTTTTTTACTATTTATAATTCTTTTTAGTTTTCTGTCAACTTTTAAATTGCTATTTTATGTTTACTTTTAATTTTGGTTGATTTCTTAAATTTATTTTTTAATTTTTGTAGTTTAACAGTTTATAATATATCTAACGTTGTTTTAACATCGAATTGCAAATATTGTAATCATTAAAGTATATAATTTTATCTTCATTTTTAATGAAATTCCAACATAGAGGATTATGATTTTATTTTAAAGCAAAACAAAAATTGTAAATTCGAAAAACAAATCTAGAAAACCTCAGTAAAACCTGACAAATCCGGAAAAATCAACGACCCAAAATAATGATGACAATAACCAATATTTGCTGATGTGATACATTATTAGTTTATTTGAGCATTAAAAATTTACATCTTAATATTTTTTATTTTATTTACTGTGAATTAAGAATATTTAATCACTTTGTAATGATTTTTGACATATTAATAAAACATGAATATTGTATTTTTTTTCTTTTATAAGTATATAATAAACTATAAAACATCACTACTACAATAATAGTTGATCAAGGGCCAAAATCAACATGAACAATTTTCAAGTGCTTTTTCATACATCAACTAAGATTCAGTGCTGAAATCAAGTTTGACCAAAACAATGTTAGTCAAACTGATGAATCATATGAGATGTGGCAATTTTTTTATTTTTTTTTATTTTGAAATTTTATGCAATGTTCTGGGTCTAAATTTTTGTTTGACAATTATAATGGAAAAATGGAAACACCATTATCAGTTCAACCATCTTATCGTTTTTTTATCATTTATGTAACCGCAATAATTGTAAAGTTATGGCCATTAAACGGTTATAATGTTTAGATCTTATATTTTTTTTGGGTAAGATCATATAGTTAAATTATAACTCAAAAGAGCAATTTTCGTAATTAAAATCGCTATTTGAATAGATAATTATGAATAATATAATATTATATAAGTGTTTAAAAAACTATTAGACCCAAAAGGCCAAAACATTGCATAAAACTTCAAAATGAAAAAAGAAAATAAATACCACGTGACATCTGACTCAGCAAAAAAAAGCCATGTGGCATCTGACTCAAGAGAAATAAGCCATGTGGCATCTGACTAAGCAATTTGACTAACATTGTTTTGATTGAAGTTGATTTCGGCACACATATGAAATTTTACATAAGTTTTTTTGAAAATTTTGTAAGTTATGTTGAAAAACGTACTAAATCTTAGTTGGTGTATGAAAATGCACTGTAAAAATTGTTCATGTTGATTTTGGCCATTTTCTCCGACCTGGATCGACCCACTGACCCAGAGAGTAATCTGATCGCCATCCGGTTCGGATTTAAAAACATTTCTAACCTAAGCCAAATCTATAATTAATGACATGGATTAGTTATTTGTACTTTAATTTTAATATTTTAATAGTATAAAAATTACATCAATGATATTATTAAGAAAAATAAAAAAAATATGTAATTTTGTTAAAATGATCTGTAACTATTAATATAACCCGTGATTTTATTAAAATAACTCGTTATATAATCTCTAAGAAATAAAAATCTCATGTATTATGTAACCAATGATATTATTAAACAAAACTAAATAATTCATGACTCGTAAATTAACTACGTGATTTTAACCTCTTAAACTTCTTCTCATTCTTTTTCTTAGATTTCTTCTCTTCATCTCCAATTTCAGTCATAGGAAGAGCCAGATTGTACTTTCGGTGAACTAACAAAGGTGTGTTACCTAAAGTGGCTGATAAGATTGTTTTTACGCCAGTATCATATTGTTTTAGAACGGACATGAGTAAAGCATACGACCGAGTTGAATGGAATGTTTTAGAAAAAACTATGCAAGCTCTTGGATTTTCAGAAAAATGGATTGGTTGGATTATGGCTATTGTACGAACAGTAAATTATTCTGTATTAATAAATGGCAACCCCCAAGGAAATATTATACCCCAAAGAAGTTTAAGGTAAGGTGATCCTCTATCACCATATTTATTTATCCTTAGTGCATATGTAATGAGTCATCTATTAAATGTCAACGCCCGAAAGAGCAGGATAAAATGTATAAAGATTGGTAATGGTGTTCCACGTATTACCCATCTCTTATTTGCCGATGATTTTCTATTTTTTTGTCAAGCAAATGTGAAAAATTGTTTGGCTATAAAAGAAATTTTTTGAGTTTACGAATTATGTTTGGGTCAAATGATCAATCAAGATAAATCAGTTATTACATTTGGCTCCCGCATATTTGGACCAACTCAAGAATGTCTAAAAATTTTTTAAGGTAATATTATACCCCCAAAGAAGTTTAAGGTAATGTGATCCTCTATCACCATATTTATTTATCCTTAGTGCATATGTAATGAGTCATCTATTAAATGTCAACGCCCGAAAGGGCAGGATAAAATGTATAAAGATTGGTAATGGTGTTCCACGTATTACCCATCTCTTATTTGCCGATGATTCTCTATTTTTTTGTCAAGCAAATGTGAAAAATTGTTTGGCTATAAAAGAAATTTTTCGTGTTTACGAATTATGTTCGGGTCAAATGATCAATCAAGATAAATCAGTTATTACATTTGGCTCCCGCATATTCAGACCAACTCAAGAACGTCTAATTTTTTTTTTATTAAAATCAGTTGCTTTAGCCATGCCAGTATATTCAATGTCTTGTTTTAAACTACCAAGTAAAATCATCTCGGAAATAGACAGTATCATGTTACAATTTTGGTGGGAAAAAGGTGAACATCAATGGAGAATTCCTTGGGTTGCATGGTAGAAACTACAGTTATCAAAAAAAGATGGAGGTCTAGGATTTCAGAATCTTGAACAGTTTAATGATGCATTGCTAGCTAAACAAGCATGGCGACTCTTAAAACACCCGACCAGCCTTTTTGCTAAAATTTATAAATCTCGTTATTATAGAGATAACCATTTATTTGAGGCAAAAACAAGGCAACATCAATCATATGGGTGGCAATCAATCCTCGTTGGACTAGATTTACCAAAGAAAGGTTGTCGAAGTATAATTGGAAATGGAAATTCAACCCGAGTTTTCAGAGATGCATGATTACCAACAGATCCACCACGACCGGCAGTTTTTCAGCACCATTCTCCTGATATGTTGGTTAGTGAACTCTTTAATCAAACATCAAGTCATAGGTCATGGAATGAAGAAGCTTTAGATGCAGTTTTAACTCTTGAAGACAAGAACTACGCAAAAAGCATTTACCTTACTCAAAAAGAAGAAGTGGATAATCTTGTGTGGCATTATACACCACATGGACATTATTCAGTCAAAACAGGTTACTGGTTAGCAAGACAAGACTATGAGGTCAGACCCATTCTCGCCCCACATGGAAATCCAATAACGAAAAACAAAGTGTGGAATCTACCCATCATGCCAAAATTGAAACATTTCATATGGAGAGTTTTATCAAAATCTATAGGAACAACAACGTGTTTAAATACAAGAGGAATACGAGTGGATAAAAAATGCCAAAGATGTTGTGTAGAAGAGGAAACAATAAATCATCTTTTATTCACTTGTCCTATTTCTCGACAAATTTGGAGATTAACACAATTGTCGTTTATGTATCAATTTGTACTGTCAATCAATGTAGGAGAAAACATAGATCTTCTACTTAATATTCAACATGACGAAAATATCTCACGGTCACAAAAACTCCTACCTTTTTGGGTAATATGGCGAATTTGGAAATCAAAAAATAATTTATTTTTTAATAAAAGAAGAGTTATATCTCGAACAGAAGTTATTCTTGCTAAATCAGATGTCCATGATTGGATAACAATAAACACACCGCCAGGTACAAAAAATAAATCTTTGACTCAATTCTTTTGGGTAAAACCACCAGCTGGATGGTTAAAATGTAATTATGATGCTTCTTTTCATCATGCACACAATCAGGCGTATGGTGGCTGGATAGCGATGCAGTTCTGAAATTTTGGGGAGCGACGAATCTCAGTAACACAACAACAACATTAGAAGCAGAAGGAAAAACATTACTGGTAGCTTTACAAGCAGTTTGGTGTAAAGGTTTCAAGAAGATCTTTTTTGAAGGAGATTCTGAAATTCTACATCGCATCATAGAATGTCAGCTTGAAGATATATCAATACTAAATATCAGTAGAGATTTGAAGACATGGAGAAGAAAATATCATGATATTCGTTTTAATCATGTAACTCAAAACAAGAATGAAGCTGCACATTTGATAGCAAGACATAGTCCTCCAAATAACATTTTTTCGAATTGTATTTATCCACCATTTTGATTAACTAATTATTTGTATCGTGACTTTGTTTGTTCTTGTATATAATATAATTATTTTTCCGTAAAAAAAAAAAGTCTAATTTCATACAATCTTTACTAATTTTACTTATTCAATTGATTTTTAAAAAAACTTTTAAATTTACACTCTAATCAACTCAGCAGACTTTTGTGTTCTTTTTCTTGATCTCAATGTCGAACACAATAAAACCAACAATCGCATTTCACAAAATATCTAATGTCTGACCAGAGTCAACAGTAACTTGAATCTGATTCTAATTGCATTCCAACACTTCATAAAATATCTTTCCCCTCAATCAAAAAAAGAAAAAAAAAATATCTTTGCCAAGATGTATGATGACGTGGATGAAGCGTAGTGGTTGAGTAGGCTAGATATTTTCTCGGGGATATCTATCCCTGGTGACGTGTTCTCATCGAACGGTCGGTTATGACTACCCCTGTTTCTCCTTTTAATTACGATAATGCCACAAACATGGCGCGAGATGTTTTCTCTTCTTCCACTCAGCAAGATTAAAAGGGTAATTTGGTCAATAAGTATCCAACTCAGCAAAGATATTTTAAATTTAAAAGTTTGTAAAACAGACCCAAAAAGAAAAAATAAATATCATAAGGCGCAGCGAAGTCAGAAGAGAAAGAGATATTTTTGTTTGTAAACAAAAAAATGGCGTGGGAACATGCGACTGAATTGATCGGAAAAGCCGCCGGAAAACGAAAGAAACGCGGCAGAGTAGAAGAAGAAGAAGAAGAAAGAGACATCGACGTTGGAGACGAGAAGCTTCCATTAGAAGTGGCGATGTTCTATTACCCAATGACACCGCCTTCGTTTATTGTATCCGATGCTCTGGAACCAGATTTTCCTCTGATCTATGTTAATAGAGTCTTCGAAGTCTTCACTGGTTATCGCGCCGATGAAGTTCTCGGTCGAAACTGGTACTAATCTCTCCGATTCCTCCCCCCCCCCCCTTTTGTGCTTGTTTCGTTAGTTTTCGTCGAATTTTTGAATTTGAACTGTGTCTGTGAGGTTGAAGTAGTCCAATTCTAGTTTCTTCTTCGTCCTTATAGCTTGATTGATGAAGAAATTACTGGAGATACATTGTTCATAATGCTTTGATGGTCTTCCTGGACTTGCATAATAAGATATTTTATTTTTATTTCAGCCGATTCTTACAGTATAGAGATCCTCGTGCACAAAGGCGTCATCCATTGGTTGATCCAGTGGTTGTATCTGAGATTAGAAGATGTCTTGAAGAAGGTATTGAATTCCAAGGTGAGCTTCTTAATTTCAGAAAAGACGGTACGCCATTGGTTAATAGACTAAGGCTTGCTCCAATTCGTGATGATGATGGAACCATTACACATGTAATTGGGATACAAGTCTTCTCTGAGACGACTATAGACCTTGACCGTGTTTCATATCCTGTTTTTAAGCATAAACAACAGCTTGATGAGACATCTGAGGACTTGTTTCCAAGTGGAAGTCCGAGGTTTAAGGAGCAGAGTCAAGATTTCTGTGGGTTATTGCAGTTGTCTGATGAAGTCTTGGCGCATAATATCTTATCTAGGTTAACTCCTAGGGACGTTGCTTCTATTGGTTCTGCTTGTAGGAGGATGAGGCAGTTGACGAAAAACGAGAGTGTGAGGAAGATGGTGTGTCAGAATGCGTGGGGAAAAGAGATCACTGGGACATTGGAGATCATGACTAAGAAGTTAGGATGGGGTCGGTTAGCTAGAGAACTCACTACTCTTGAAGCTGTGTGTTGGCGTAAATTTACTGTTGGAGGGGTGGTTCAACCTTCCCGCTGCAATTTCGGTTCGTGTGCTGTTGGAAACCGGCTTGTGCTATTTGGTGGGGAAGGGGTTAACATGCAGCCGATGGATGATACTTTTGTTCTCAATCTTGATGCAGAGTTTCCTGAGTGGCAACGTGTGAGGGTGAAGTCTTCGCCTCCAGGACGTTGGGGACACACACTCTCGTGCATCAACGGGTCGTGGTTGGTAGTCTTTGGAGGGTGTGGAAGACAAGGATTGCTTAATGACGTATTTGTGCTTGATCTAGATGCTAAGAATCCAACATGGAAAGAAGTAGCTGGAGGAACTCCTCCATTGCCAAGATCTTGGCACAGTTCGTGCATCATTGAAGGCTCTAAACTGGTTGTCTCAGGTGGCTGCACAGACGCTGGGGTGCTTCTTAGCGACACCTTCTTGTTGGATCTGACAACTGATAAACCGATATGGAAAGAGATCCCGACATCATGGGCTCCTCCTTCTAGACTTGGACATTCTCTATCGGTCTTTGGTCGAACTAAAATCCTAATGTTTGGTGGGCTTGCAAATAGCGGTCATTTAAAGCTAAGGTCAGGGGAGGCATACACTATAGACTTGGAGGATCAAGAACCGAGATGGAGAGAGCTTGAATGTAGCGCATTCACAGGCGCGGTTGTACCGCCTCCAAGACTGGACCACGTGGCTGTGAGCATGCCGTGTGGTAGGGTCATCATCTTTGGAGGGTCTATTGGAGGGCTGCACTCTCCTTCACAGCTGTTCTTAATAGATCCTGCGGAAGAAAAACCGACGTGGAGGATCCTGAATGTCCCGGGGAAACCGCCCAAGTTTGCTTGGGGACATAGCACATGCGTTGTTGGAGGGACTAGAGTATTGGTCCTTGGTGGTCACACTGGTGAGGAGTGGATACTCAATGAGTTACATGAACTCTGCTTGGCTAGCCGTGAGGACTCGGACCGGTAAAAGCTTCTCTCATCTTCCTCAAAGCAACTGCTTTCTGTTTCCTTTTTCATTGTGGTTAGTTGTTTTGTATCTATTACATTCTAAATTCATACGACTTCTAGACTAAATCTAAAGAGCTAAACGAGTGTGTACATAGTGAATTAGTGATTGTTGTACACTTTAGAAATTCATGTAATGTTAAGATTTTGCTGCATTGTAATATATCTTTTATTACATGACGATATCTTTGAGACTTTGATTTTGAGGAACCGCATGCATAGAACAGAGAGGTATATAAACAAAACCCAACAGTAGAAATTATCACACAACACCTCAAAGTAAAAAGAAGAAACCGAACAAAGTGAAGTTTACAAAACTCCAACACAGCTAAACCTATACAGCCATAGGACAGAAAATGTTATGCCAAAATGTCAAACATCTCTTCTCCCTTCACTCTTTTTCTCATCGTCATCGCTAAGCAGTGTAAGCTGATCTAAGTCAGAAAGCATACTCATCTTTTTCATCCTTTTTTTTGTGTGCTGATAAGTTCTATGGTAATACAATAAATCACAGAGGATGTAAAGAAAGCAAGTGATATAAGAAAATATAAGGTTAAAAAAAACAAAAAGAGCTTAAAAAGCACACCAGCCTATAGCGGTTTTACTTGTTTAAACTGATACGACCACAAGAACCAGTCTCATCCTCCCTCATCTTATTGTGTACTCCTCGTTAACCCACTTCGGCCAGCAGCTCTGCCAAATTTAAGAAGACCAAGTTTAGTCTGATTTTTTATCTTATAGAAATGGACAAAGTGATATTCGACATTACTATACAAAGTGATTTTTACCTTCCAGCAAGAATCTGGGCGGTGTTGGATGAAGGCTTGGTGTTTGAAGAAGATCTTTTAGCTCTGTTATCCTGATCTTTATCCACCCGCATTGCAGCAACCTCTTTCTCCATTGCAGCTACTTCCCTTCTCATCTTCTTCGCTTCAACCTCCATTGCCTTTGTTAATGTTTCAACCTTTTTTGCTAACATCTACCAAAGAAAAAATATATATATCAACACTTCCATTACAAGCACGTCTGCTTAGCATCATTTTATATAGCATATTCAGAAATTTTTTTACCTCTATGGCATCATCCTTGTCTTTGAGGCTTTGATCCTTCTCATGCGAAGATTTTCTCAAGGCTACTACTTCTTTCTGTAGTAAATCGTACAAAACCCCTGGGACATTGTCTTCAGTTGTTGGTGTAGGGAGTACAATTGGTGGCTTCTCCTCTGAATTGTCTTTCCAGGCATCAGGTGACTCTGGTTCTTTGGTTTCATCACAAGCCTTGTTGAATGAATAATTCCCAGGTCCGTTTAAGAGTGCTTTGCCCCTATCCAATGATCTTGTGCCTCCATCAAATGACTTTGATGTTCCTTTAGCATTCTTCAATACCGAGGTGGAATTAGAAGTGAAGGAATTTCTCATTGGAGTTTTCTTTGACAGAAAGCCATTTGAGGTGAACTTTTGTAAATTATCTGCTCCACCGAGTGACTGCCTGCGTCCATTACTTATGCTTCTTCCCTCGGGTGTGTTCCTTATGCTGATGCTTGAGGTGCCTCTCAGTGTCTCTTCAAGCACTTTAAGCCGTAGTTGAAATTTGTCCTTGAAGTTGTACAAAGAAATAGTTTTACTTTTAGTTCAGTTAAACAAGATCAAGTATTAGAAGATGACTAAGGCATGAATAAGATGAATACTTTTAGTTGTGCTTCAGATTTCGCAGCTCGATCTGATATCGCAAGCTTATCACGGAGTTGCTGCATTTCTCCCTGCAAGAATAGAGTTAAGAGTTGAGAATGTAGGATTGTGCCTTTGTCACTGAAAAGAATCTGCATTCAAAATTTTTGGAGAAGGACATTCATATCAAAGTGAACCTGTAGAAACCTTCTTTCTTCAAGCCATTGCTTCACAGGCATCACTTTATCATTACCATCTTTCCATTCATTTGCAACTACCGTCGCAACTCTGTTTGCTGTAACCTTTGCGCGCGCAAGTTCCCGGTCAAGAGTTTTTCGTTCTTCCTGGAAAGCGGAGCAAGAAATACTCTTTCATCAGTTGCAAATTCTACGAAAAAAAACAACTAAAGACTCTATTCTACTTTTTCCAGTCATCTTATGAAGAGTGTATTTAATTACATTCATCTCTTGAAACTTCCGCTGGTAATCCCTCACGGCATTTGCAGCAGCGCCACCAGCAAGAACAGCCTCTTCCAGCTCCCGTACAGTCTGAGTAAGCTTTTCCACCTCAGCAACTTTTTGCCTGTGCATTTTGTCTAGAATTTTGTTTTCTTCCTAAAAGAAACAAACAGATAATAGATAGTTAACAAACAATGTGTGATGTGTAAAACGCATCCAAAGCCTGATTAGCTAGTAATAAATAAGAGGATGATGAGTACAGCACCTGACAGATTTCAATTTGTTTCATCAACTCTTGGTTCTTATTTTGAAGATCATCAACTAAGGCAGCTTTTGCAAGGGCAGTTTGAACAGTCCTCTCAGCATCAAGTAAGGCCGCTTCTTTTGATTTAGTGAGACGATCCAAGGCTCTGTTGTCTTCTTGAAGCTTCCCAATCTACACAGAAACATCACAAATGATCAATCTCTGATATGCAAGTAGAAAGCACAAAATCTAAACTTAAAATGAGCGGAAAAAAATACCTCAGAGCGGGCAAGCTTAAGTTCAGCTTCTAATGGAGCAAGAATAGCTTCAATTGGAGGCATGTCATCATCTTTTTGAGCAGCATGAACTCTTCTTAAAGTGGCTTCAGCTGCAAACTGAGCAGCCATAGAGGCCTTCTTTTCTTCATTGATCTTCCTGATTTCTAGATTCTGCAATCGTCTTTGATAATCAGATGTCCAGCAATATGAAACATAGATTGAAGGTAAGAAGGGAGATTTAGACACATACTTTGGTTTCAAGAAGCGATTCAGTTAACTTGAGCTTCCCATCCAACTTAGTAAGCTCATCAGTAAGCTAAAATTCCAAAGAAGATGAGATAAAGTCAGCTTCAAAGGAACTTGATGAGGCTCCACATGAATATAGACACATTGATGAAAAACTAAAAGCAAGTGATTCATAACAAACAACCAAAAAAATCTGAATCTTCAACTAACAACATTGCCATAAACAAAAACTTATATAGATTATCCTGAAACTAAATCAAATCTTCCAAAAATAGTAAATAGAGAAACTAATCAAATCTTCAAAATTGAAAAAAAAAATCAGAATCCAAACACAGACCTCTTCAACAGCTTTCTCTCTTTGCCTCTCAGATAATCTCAACGCCTTGATCTCAGCTTGTGCTTCGCTTAATTCACGATCCTTATCTACAAATCCATTGAAATAAACGAAGTTAAGAAACTAGTCCAACAACAAAACCTAGATCTGAATCAACATTAGATCGAGCAGCATTTTTTCAAACCTCTAACTTCATTCTCAAGCCGATTAAGCTCAACCTTCACTGGATCCGAGCCATGAAGCAAAGTTATAAACTCATTGTCGGCGGCAGCATCGAAGCTAGGCCTAACCGGTCTCCTCCTTGACGACGAACTTTTCCCTCCTCCACCACCGCCACCACTACTCTCTTTATAAGACGCCGACACTGTCAACGACGGATACGGCGTTGGAATCGCAACCGTCGTAGCTTGCTCAGCTGACGCCGACAATAACAAACCACCGTCAGTTGAAACATCTGACATCTCCGACTCCGATCTGAATCCTTCACCTCAACAACACATTCAAATTCGTCAAGATCCAAATGGAATAGAGAGAGAAAGTAACCACACCAGCAAGGCTTTAATAATGCAGATTTGTAGAGAGAGAGAGAGAGAAGACAACAGCGAGTGTTCTTCGGGATCCAAATGATCTTTCAAATCAGAGTCCTACAGATATAGAGAGAGTGATGATTGTAACCTAAAGAAGAGAATCAGATTTTTTTTTTTTTTTTTTTTGTTGGTAGTGATGGAAATAAAAAGAGAGAGAGTGATATTTAAATGCTGTCACAGTTGTTTCTTTCTATTGAGTCAATACTATTTGACAAGACAAGCGAGAGAGGAAGAAAGAAGATTAGATTGACGTTAATTAATCAATCCTTTTCACTTGATCAACCATTTATTAGCAATTAATTAATTAAATAAAATAGGGAATTTTTCATTGGTTTATTTTAGTTGTTTATATAGTAAAAATCGTGATATAAGGTGGATAGTTAATTTAATGATCTTGGTTAAGAAGTTTAGTGGTGTGTGATTAGTGAGAAAAGGTGTGATTTTAGTCAAAGAGATAATTTGCGCATGTAAGGAGGGAACGTGTAAATTGTCTTGTTTTGTTGTTGTTAACTACGTGTACAAATGTCTAATGCGTTGAGATCTCTATGTTTTTTCTTTTCAAATGGGATAATCAATAATGTATGTTTTTCGCTTTTTATATTTGATTTGATTGTTTTTCTATTATTAGAACTCCATTTCATTTTTTTTTTTTGATAAAGAAGTCCATTTAAATTGAATGGGAAATCTAAAATATTTTGAAAATTGTTGCCACCAAAACCAAAATAAAAATCGCAAAGTTTTGAAATATTTGAGTCGTATCAAACATAGACGGTTTATATGATTATATCATATACAAAAAAAAAATGCATTAGATAACTTAAATAGAAATTAATTTTTCTATAAATAGTTGAACTTGTCGTAGTAGCATATAAAGCTTAATGCATTCGAGTGAGTATACTGTATACATCAAACTCACTAAAAAAACCAGCGACCGTAATAAATAAATTTTAAATTGGTAATCTTTTGCCAATGCTTTTAAGAAGTCACCTATGCAATTTGATGCTGGACCAAGACGCCAAAACATACCCTTTTAACTTTTAAGTTTACGCCTAGGATTAACAAATGAATTTTGTTAAAATACTTATAATTTGTACTCACATACACTTAACCCACCAAAAAACCATTAATGCCCCACCACCTTGGGAGCCCTTGGAGAGCATGATCAAGTCCGAGTCTCACCGGCAACAAAGAGTGGATTAGTTTACCAGCTTTGACCCCTAAACCCAAAAATACTATGGATCGGAGGTCTCTAACTCCTTGGCTTGGCCACCCAAAAAAAAACCCCTTCAATGCCATAATACATCATCATCCGATTACGGCTCAATCGAAATCTTCTAATAGCATCGTCGAGCATACTTTGAAGAAACGATCAAAAACCGACTTAGAATGTCGAAGACGAGGGTTGGTTTTTGTAGACAGAACGAATATTTTTAAATATTTAATAAATATTAGGAAATGACAACAAAGAAACAATGTCTTTATGACTTACAAACGACACAATCATTTTCTCTCTTTTTTTTTCTCTACTCTCTATACACAACATGAAAGATGAAAAAAAGTTTCTTCCATTACTTCATTCTTGATCATTACCTTTGAGTATATTGAACTTGCACAGTGGACATGTCGCATTCATTTTCAGCCATTTCTTGATGCACGTGGAATGAAAATGGTGGTTGCAAGGAAGTGCCACCAGCTCTGTTCCATCTTCATATGAACTCAAACATATACAGCAGTCCTACACAAACCCCCCAATTATATAAAACCTCTGAATTTTCATCTCAAGTTTCTATAAAGACATCAACAAGAAAACAACTTACAGCATCTTCGGGAAGAAGCACACGTTCGTTTCCTGAATACTCATTGCCTGTCTCAACAGGTATCATTTTCCCACCACCGTCACTTTGCTTTTCACCATTATTAATCATCTGAAACTTATACTTGGGAAGGATGCTGAGATCTGCTTCTGATGCACCCTCCTGAACACAGAAGCATACAAGGCTGTCTATTAATTTCATTTCCTCCAAAGTCAGGTCGATTGTTACTTGAGGGGTTGCTGTTTTACCTGCCCAGCAACGGCGTAAAGAAGAGCAATAATACAAGGGAGGCAGCAACAGAGTGCGATTCCGATAAGACATGCCAGTACAACGCAAAAGATAGCGAAGAACACATCAAATGCCAAGAAAACAAAGGTTAACCTGCAAGAATAACACATGATGATATCATTGCCATTTCAGCTAGACAAAGGAAACATAAGATCACAAATCCATACCAGTATAAATGCGACGCATTTTGCAGAAGGATATCACCACCAGATACAAGCCAATAGAAACCAATGATCCACCAGATAAATGATATAATGGTGTTCATTGATTCACAAGTCTTAGTGCTGAAAAATCAAATTGTGAAATCATTAGTAATTAACTTTGCCTAACGAAAAAAACACCACAAACAAAACTTGAATAACGTTAATGGCTAGCCTTGCCCTTCTCTCCCCACTAGCATCCTTGATCACACATACTTCAGAGTTCCATCAATTGATGATACAAGTTCAGAATCTGTTTCTTCTTAAGAACTGCCCTTTTAGAAATTTTGTAAAGATGATAGCTAGTAATGATGGTATAGTCTAAGAGAAACAAGAGCGCAATGAAGCAAACTTCAAGAAACCAAGAACTAAACAAACGAGAAAGTTTTAATTTTTGGATCTTCTCAATCAAAATTGAAATCCTGATTATAACCGAGGAGCAGAGAGCTAACCTCAAGATCCTCTCATCACTATCCTCATCCTCACTATCATGACTAACAGAACCTTGAGCAGCTTCCAAATCTCCAGCTCTCCGGCTAGCGTTTCTCTTCCTAAACTCAAGCCACACAAGCACCACATGAACAAGACACTGAAGTGCATAACCACAGATCCAAATCCTAATCGGAACATTTGGTTTCTCTTCCTTAGAAATCAAAAGCATCACAATCGCAACAACCACAAAAGCTGTGTTCCAAAGCATATCAAGAGCCACAATAGGTTTCGAGTAACCCCAATCAGCTCGTCGCTCTTCAAGCTCCTGTGCAGCTGTCTCTCTAACCAACATCGAAGGTCCTCGTCGTCCTGAAGCTCGACCTAACAGCACCGCGATTACAGGAGGACGACGTGGCGAAGCTTGCCGTGAACGGAGAAGCGGTGTGCTTGAGTCGGAGGCAGCGGGAGATTCAGGTGAAGAAGACATCGTTGATTCCGACTTCTTCGTTACCAAGACTGAGAGATGTGAGAAAGTGAGATGAAATCTAGGGTTTTGTGGTTTCTCTCACACACACACCCACTCAAAAGTCAAAATAGCGAAAGAAGGAATGAATCGGTGATCAAAAACGTGATTACTGTTAATTGCTATTTAAGAAATGTGTTTGGATGGGGTGATTGGTTGAATTTTTATAGATTATCATTTCACTTTAAAGTTTAAAGTTGTTTTAACAGCCAAAACATTTTCCAATCCAACTTTTAATTTTATCTGCCGACTATATATATATTTTTTTACTTTCAAAATAATAACCAGATTTTAGTATTGTGATTCGACCAAAAAAAAAAAATCTAGTATTGTGACTTTGGTTTGACTTTCGAATCAAACTTTTTTTTTTTGGTTGTAGGTTCTTTTTTCTAAATCTATTTCTCTTCATTGTAAAGAAGACAATGATTTACTAATAAAATTAAAAAATCAACATAATCAAAATAAAATCTAGGTAATTAGTTTAAATTGGATTGTTGCTGTTAAAAGTGGAAATAAATAAATCTAAAAAAAACTATCAATCAATTGTTTTTTCTCACTTTTCACTATTGTTTTTTTTCATGTTTTACTCATGAATTACATGATGACTTTTAGGGGTGGACATTCGGGTACCCGTTCGGATTCGGGTTGGGTGTTTCGGATTTTTCGGATGTTCGGATTTAGAAGTACAACACCCGTTCAGGTATTTCATAACTTCGGACGGGTTTGGATCGGGTATCTTCGGGTTCGGATCGGGTTCGGGTATCCAAAATATTAGAGAAGAATAAAAAATTGGTTAAATTTAAATAAAATTTAGATATATTTTCACAAATATAAGTAAAAGATTTCGAATCTTTTAGTTATTTTAGTTATTTTTTGGTCTTAAAATATTTAAACTACTCGAAGATACCCTAAAACTCTGATATATTTACATAAATCTATCCAAAAATAAATAAAATATCTAAATATTTTAAACATTCATATGATTACAAGTATATATATTACCAATATATTATTATCATGTTCTTATAGTTTGAGTATGTTCGGGTATCTATTCGGGTTCGGGTTCGGATCGGGTTCGGATTCGGGTGTTCGGGTTTAGAAATCTTGAACCCATTCGGATATTTTAAAACTTCGGATCGGATTCGGATCAGATTTTTTCGAGTCGGGTTCGGGTGCAGTTTTCGGGTACGGGTTTTTTGCCCAGCCCTAATGACTATGTATCTACCCCTCTACGGTTTAGTATCAATAAAATTAAAAGTTAAAAAAAAAAACATAATCCTTACAGTTGTAGAACTTACTAATAGCCTCAAAGTTTTTAAAGTGAAAGTCCATATTATGAAAGTTTTTACGGTCAAAAGTTTTACAATACAACAAAAGTTTTTACAATTAAATTATTACATTTAAAAGTGACAGTGGTTACCAATCAGGTTCTAAAAAAACATTTTGGTAGTCAACTATTGGGTTAGTCAGTAGGAAAATACTGTAAGTTGAAAAATCAATCGAATTTTTTTAAAAATTTAAGTCGATAATCCGATCGGTTTGCAACAATTAATCCAAAAAGTTTTTTTTTTTTGTTTTGTCCAAAAATGATTGAAATTAAACTGAAAGTCTATTATATGTTCGGTAAACCGCAGTTACAGCACAACCGACGAGTGACCCAAAAAAAAAAAAAAAAACAATTGTCGGAAACCATTTTTTTTTTTAATCTATGAACAAAGAACCACTCTTTCGTTTGTCGGAATAAGACTCGGATTGATGTCGGAGGAGCACCCTCGGCTGATTCTGCACAATTTCTTGTCACCGGAAGAATGCAAGGTTGTTCCTTTTTTTGGCTTAATTTCTGTCTGGTCTTGAAGATTAGGCTAATGTGTTTTTTTTTTTGGTTAATTTGATGTAAAAACAGGAGCTGGAGTTCATACACAAGAGTTGTAGTACAGTTGGATACAGACCCAATGTCTTCTCTACCACTCTTTCTCACCTCATCGCCACTAATTCTCCTCACCTCATCATCCCTTTCGTCTCTATTCGAGGTCAATCTTTTACAACTCCAGATTCCAATCTTAGTTTTACTGCAACAGAAAGGTTGACTCTTGGCTTTGTTTGAGTTACAGAAAGATTGAAGGAGAAAATGGAGGAAACATTTGGGTGTGAGTATGAGCTCTTTATTGAATTCACAGGCGTAATTAGGTTAGTAATAGCTTTATTAACATACAAAGCTAGGAACAAGAGTTAAAGAATGATTTTTTCTTTCTTCTTTGGTTTTGAATCATCAGTTGGTGTAGAGGAGCTAGCATTGGATGGCATAGTGATGATAACAGACCATATCTAAAACAACGTGATTTCGCGGTTAGTGATTTTGCTATACCTTCATTGTTGATTTCAGGTTTATGTGTATATGTATATGACTTTGGTTTTTGGTTGGTTTGAAGGCAGTTTGTTACTTGAATAGTTATGAGAAAGACTTCAAAGGTGGGATTTTTCGTTTTCAAAGCGGGGAACCATCAACCGTGTCTCCCTCGGCTGGAGTAAGTATGTTCTTTTTCAGTTGGCTCAATGATTACAACTCTCAGGTTGAGTAATGAAGTTTGTCTCTTGACCAGGATGTTATCATGTACACAGCTGATGACCGAAATATTCATTCTGTCGATGAGGTTTGCCTCATTCATAAAGCCTCATATAATGTAAGATGCAAGTTAAAAGTTACTAATGGGAAGCTTATTACAGGTAACAGATGGAGAAAGATTGACTCTTGCACTCTGGTTTAGCCGCGATTCATCTCATGACGAAGATTCCAAGCTTCTTTCCCGTCTTTCCCAATGCGCACCACATGGATTTTGCCTCCCTTTACCTGCATCCACTAACATGTACTGGTTCTCTCCTCATCAAGATTCTAAGCAAAACATAGGTTTTGATATTTGCGTTGCAAGGTTGCATCTTCTTGGCTTCGACTTACATAGCTTACAAGGTGAAGAAGATCATTCTATGGATGCCTCTGAACAACTCATGGGGTCACTACAAATAGCTAAAGGAAGAAAATTGCTCACCCGAAAATTTACCAACATTCTTCATGCTCTTCAGGTACTTGGCTACATAACTCTGTGCTTAGCTATAGTTAATATCTTGTTAAACTAGCTTTCTTTCATCATATGCATAATAATAGGTTGTTCAGTTCTACCATTGGAAAGCTTGTGAACTCAAAACATCGAATGTCGAAAATGACACTGTAGAAGAGGTGAAAGCTATGTCACAACCTCAGTTGGAAACTATCAATACCCTGAAATCAGTTTTCCTACCCGATGAGGACCTTTTAACCACAATTTTTGGATATTCTTGCTCTAATGAGGATCGGAAAGATTCACTCGACTTGACTGATATATCTACTGCGATTACCTCTTGGGAAGAATATAGCTGTAAGTTACTCAAGGAGCTGTTATCATCATTACCTCAATGGAAAACTTATCAAACTATACACAAAGTTGAATCTGATTAGAACAATAATCATGAGTTTCTAATGAATTTTAGTACGTAACAACTTTGAAGTTTGAAGTGATTTATTTTGGCTTCTTTGTTATATCTGCTATTGGATATTTTTGATTGAAATGTACTTATCAACATATTATAATTTCCATTCAAGATTGTTGCAAGATACATATACATATTAGAATTATTTTTGTTATTGCATAAGCATACAAGATTTGAGTTCAAGATTCAAAGAGGAGAAAAAATAGGCACACCAGGCAGTGAATTCCCGGAATCGACAATATACGTATTCAATAGCCCCGGTGCGATTGAGTTCACTCTTATATTGTAACCACCTAACTCAATAGCCATCATCCTTGCCATGGTGTCAACACCACCTTTTGAACAAGCGTACGCAACTCCACCGAGCGCCATACCGCGATTAATCCCTAAGATCGATGAGATGTTTATCACCGAGCCACCTTGTTTAGCTTCGTGCATTAAAACGCCGACGTATTTGGATACCAACCAAGTTCCAGTTAAGTTGGTTTTGAAAACATTGTCCCATTCGTCTTCTGATAAATCCAAACTCAACTTGACATTACCTCTGATTCCAGCATTGTTGATCAATGTATCGATTTTTCCAAAGATTTGCCAAGCTTCTTTAACCGCTTTTTGAATAGTGGTTGCGCCTGATGAAACGTCTAGCTCAAGTGCTGCGGCTTGGATTTGGATTCCAGTTGATTTCAGAGCAGAGAGATTTGAGACGATCGATACGACGAGCTGCTGCGATGATCTTACAGCCAGCTTTGCCTAGATCAAGACAAATCTCTCTTCCTATACCAGAGGAAGCTCCTGTTACAAGAACCACTTTGGCTCCAATTGTCTCAACACTTGCTTCTGACAAAAGGAAACAAAAATCGGATTAAAAGGACAGAAATATACGATTCAGGTAAATAAAGATGGGAAATAAGAGAAAATGTATCTCACAGTTTGATGATGATTGCTCATATTTTTTCTCAGTGAGACTGTGAGTGTCCGACGGAGAAGAAGGAGAAAAGCACATAACATGTATATATAGTCTCATAAAAGCTTCTACGTAACCAAAATGACAATTTAACGTGGCAATCTAAGTTTGTAACTGATTCGTGTAACCACCAAACTAGCTAGTTAGGTTTGATGATTTTATTATTGATTATTAATTATCCTTATCATATCCGATTTTTTTTTTCTTTTTGTCAAACTATTGTTTCCCATGTTTTCAAAGTTTCATGGGTTTTAATTTTACAAGTTTAATTAATAATCAATAATACAGTATTTTACTTCACACTCCACACCACTTTACCCTTTTTGATTGAAATTTACATATAAACATATTATAATATCCCTTCAAGATTGTTGCAAGATACATATACATAAATACATATTAGAATCAAAGTTAATGTTGAGGTATATATATTGAAAGAGATCAAACGTTGGGACCTAAAAGAGAGAGGAGAAAAGTCCTGTAATGACCAGTTGTATCAGAATGAACAGCATTGTACAATGTCTTCTTGTATCTCTTGCGGTACTCTGAGATTATGAAATGCATATCCACCTCTGCTCTTGTCACCACCAGTCTTATCAACGCCGTATCATCTGTTCCTAATCCTTTCATCGACTTTCTCAACGCCTGCGCTTTTTATCAGTTTTCATTTTTGTTAACTCAAAAACACCTTTTGCCTTGTGGTTTAAGAAACACCAAAGTTTACATTACCTTTGCGAAGTAGAAACAAGAGTTTTCAGCGCATTGTAGAATCGTTAAAAGGACATGCTCGAAGTTCCCGCGGGTCTCATCTCTTATAGCCTATCAAGATTAGAGAAAGAAATTTCGTATAAACAATTTCTTGAGTAAGAAGTTTCTGATTCTTGATGATATTATACCTTTCCAAGTTCTTTGCCAAACATGGAACGGTAAGTAGATCTAACAGCAACTAAATGAGTCCTGCTTCGGTCTGTAAATATCTGAATCAACGTCTGGTCATCGGATTTATGCTTCCTTGCAACCGCTTTCTTGAGAACCCTAACGTCGTTCTCTACACTCACATTATCAATCTCTGGTCCTTCGTAACGCGTAGTATTCAAATACGCGAGCAAAACCTGTTTACATAGATGCATGTCAATGTCTATTACTATTAATATCTCAATCAAAAACATGGATCAGATAAAGATAGAAACATACTCTTTTGTGATTACCGGAAGCTTCAGATTCGATGTCTTGTTCGAGTTTGGCACCAAAAGTATTATAGTAAACTTGTTTTATCTGTCGAAGCTGAGAGCCAGATCGTGTACATATTATCTCAGCGACTGCTTTGTGATCAGTCACGGCTCCTCTCAAGGCATGTTTTAGTATTGAAGCGTCTCGCTCCACTGATTCAGGCATCCACAAAAGAACTGCTTTCTGAAATCAATCAAAAACGTTTTCAAAATGTTGTCTATAAATAATTTTTGTAATAGGTTCGGATTTGACCTTGAGATGACCGTGAAGCTCGGATTGGAGACGTTTTCGAAGGTCGTCTGAGAATTTGGTTTCGTATTCTTGTTCGATGAGAGCTCGTTGTGTTGCATTACGATGAGCTAAGATGTTGATGATCACCGAAGTATCGCAACCTCGTCCTACAAATTGTGAAAGATTTAATGAAAAATGTCACAAAACAAGTTAATGTTACAAAGACAATAAAAGAACGAATACGTATATAATACCTTTGAAGGCCTTGAAGAGTTGGTCAGCATCGACTCGAGGTGAAGGTACCGTCATTGGTATTTTCATAGTTGCCATTCGAAAGAAGATAATATTGATACACAACTCTTGTTTTTTTGTTGTTGTTGTATTTTCTTGATCTTGTTTTGGGTTTTGTTTCTTTTTTTTCTTTTGTTAGTGGGTAGTGATTTGTGGATGTTAGAGACGATTTTGTGTATTTGCCTTGAAATATGCAAAGGAAATGGACATTAGACCTTTGTTTTAGGAGTTGAATCCTCTGTTTCCTTCGTGTGACGATGGGTGCTTTGATTCATAAAATTTTTAGGGGACCAAAAAAACTAGGAAAACTTTTTGAAATTTGAAACTCGGCTTAAACTTTTAGACTCTTAAAACCAAACAGAGTTTAAATAGAGTCCATCTATGTCAAAATTCATGTAATTACGAATTCATCAACTAAACTACATATAGTTAGTGGTCATTATCCCATATTTTAATAATCCAAGTAAATAAAAAAAGAAAAACGTCAAAAAAAAATTTTAACTTTAAAAAAATGGACATTTATTTAAATGCCAAAATATTTGTTGACTTTCAAATTAAATAAGAAACTTTTGTTGTCCAGTCTCCGGTTAGAATTTCTGTTAACCTACAAGGCATGTGACCACTGATTATTCATTCCAGCATCGGAAACTGCTTTTGTTATCTTCTTCGGCTGCCGATGATCCTTGGATTCTTGTTGGTTAGATCTAGATTGCTTTCTCTTTATCAGATCTGTACCAATCAAAGTTCCAAAGAATCTTTTGATCTCTCTATTCTCCATCAGGTTTAATTTTGAATTCTTCTATCTAATGGAACTCTGTCGAATCTTAGATGTGTTCATTTTATGGATTTTATCTGTCTTTTAGAGTCACCGGAGCTACTTCCGTTTCAGAATATTCCAT
This sequence comes from Cardamine occulta, assembly GCA_028015245.1. Taxonomy (NCBI): domain Eukaryota; kingdom Viridiplantae; phylum Streptophyta; class Magnoliopsida; order Brassicales; family Brassicaceae; genus Cardamine; species Cardamine occulta. Next base: position 15,841,058 of record CM051366.1, read on the forward strand.
TCACAAATTCGTTTGTGATAAGCTATATCTATATGTATGTTTGTAATGTAATCAACATTATGTCTTAACTCAGTTGGTAGTGTGCAGATGATTTATTGGAGAGGTTGAGGGTTAGAGTCTTGCTTAACCCGTTAGTTTTAGTTTTTCCGTCAGCTGACATAACGACAAAAAGTTTGGCATTTAAATAGCATTTTGTAAGTTCATGATTTAATCGTTCACTTTTTGAAAGTTCATGCTTTTTTAACATTTTTGTTTTTTAGCTTTTTTTTTTGACATTTTTCCCATATAAAAAAACAAAAATTAGTAGTCATTTTCGGAAAAATGGGTAAAAAACCCTTCATTTTTTTCAAAAACATGAAAAAAACCTCATATTTTTTGTGGGTTTTTAAACCCTCATCTTTTAATAAATTGTGAAATAAACTCTATGTATTATAAAAAAAATTAAGTACATCATTATATTAAAATAAAAATAAAGAAATAAATAAAATTTGGTTTATGATTTATTTTTCTAAATTTGAGTTTGTGATTTTGTTAACTAAAATATTATTATAGATTAACACATTTCATGTTTTGATTCGAATTTGTTTGAACATTTTTTTTTGAATAACTAGCTAAAAATAATTAAAATTAGTTGATTTTTGAAATATTCAAATTATATTTTAAATATATTTTAATTTTATGTATTTAAATTAAAAATATTTTAGTATGGAAATTTATGTACTTTTGTAATAATAAAAATATTTTTGTTTGTTTTCATGTTAATAAGTTTGTGTGACCAACCAAATAAAAATTTATTAATATAAACTCATATTCAATTATGGATTATAGTAGGCCTGGGCATGGATACCTGTCCCGTACTTGGCCCGTTTTTACGGGTACTTGTTAATCACAAGTCGGGTAACAAGCCTCTTTTATAGATACTTGCAAGTAAGGGTCAAATATCAAACCGTTAAAATTTTTTTAATACTTGGCCCGTTATTACTTGATACTTGGCTCGTTGTACTTATACCCGTTACCCACACTTATAATTACTTGTTACTCGTTTTTCAGATCTATAGACATAAGACAACATATATGCTTATGTCAGGTTTTTGTCAGATTTTGTGTTATGATTATGACTTAATCTATGTGTAAGTTATTTTGTTTAAACATGTATCAAGTATTTAAAGCGGGTACTTGTACTTGGATAAACGGATACTTGTAAACAGGTAACAAATAGCGGGTCAAGTAACCCGCAAGTATTAAAAATTTGGCCAGTACTTGAAAAAACGGGTACTTGCAATTTCAAGTACCAAGTACGGGTAAAAAAAAGATATCCGCCCGGGACAAGCCAAGTAACAAGTATAGCTAAAAAACTGGGTACCCCGTTCGTGCCCATGCATAGATTATAGCATTATCGAATATGAATTTTATGTTAATAAATATTTATTTATTTTAATCACATAAACTTATTAACATGAAAACAAACAAAACAATAATATTCTTATGAAAGTACTTAAATTTCCATACCAAAATATTTTTAATGTAAATACATAAAATTAAGATATATTTAAAATATAACTTGAATATTTACTTAGTTTTTCTGATAGTAGCTAGGATTTATTTAGGTTTAATTAAGAAACACAGGGCCCAAATTAGAAATTACAAAAAGATTTTTCACTATTACACAAATGGATGTACTCACATTCGGAATCATAGTCGGAATTATCATTCTCTTCCTCTGCATCGTCTGCTTCATCACCATTGAAGGCACCTGCACCAATCGCTAATCCTCTTCTCTCTCAGTCTCAGTGCATTTAACGCAATTTCTTATTTAGGTCAATTTGATGTCGTTGTCACTGAGAAGAATCGTGATTCCGATTCTGGTTTTGGGACTGTTTCTGGATCTGTGCGTAGAAACCGGGTTTTCTCAGTCAACTCCGGCGCGTGATGATCACGTGCATCTCCATGGTGGTGGGTGTAGTCATTCACATGACCACGACCATGACCATGACCACGATCATCATCATGTGAAGACGACGGTAAAAAATATGAAGTTGCCGGAGGAATTGGCTGAGGAGGAGGATATGAGGTTGTGTGGGTTTGGGCCATGTCTTCATGATCACGAATCAAGTTCTAGTCTTACTGGATTTGGTAATTTGGTTCATCTAGCTGCATTTTTGATCCATTGGATTTTACAGAACTGTGAATGAAAAATCTTTGGTGATGATTAGAACCACTTCTTCTTCTTTTTTGTAGCACTATGGCTCAATGCATTGGGATGCTCTCTTTTGGTTAGCTTAGCTTCACTCATCTGCCTTGTTTTGCTTCCCGTTATGTTTGGTAAGCCAATTTTTGTATCCCTGTGAACTAAAAAACCTTGCTTTTGATTGTCCTGGAGAAAATTATCACTCTTGTGTTGATTCATATGCTATAATGCGTTCATGAAAGTAGCTGTTCAGGTGTTTTGTTTGTAACCTGTTGTATTTCAATTTACAGTTAAAGGGAAGCCATCAAAATGGTTTGTTGACGCGTTGGCTCTATTTGGAGTAAGTCTTTTACTACATTAGGTTTTCTTTTGGTGGTGCTGGTTCTGTATTCGTGAAAATATTTGATTTAGCAATCTCTATACACTGTGTTTCGTCACAGCTTTATCGCACGAATGAGTTGGACATGTGTATATATGTGATCTGTTGCTACTTCAAATAGTCTTGATTAATTCTATCTATTTGTTTACTAGGCAGGAGCTATGTTGGGGGATGCTTTTCTTCACCAATTGCCCCATGCTTTTGGTACGGTAATGGACACAGTTATCTAATCTCTTTTTAGTATCTGCATTGTTCCATGAACTGGCTTTAAACCTACTCATTTCCTTTGCTTCAGATTCTCTTTTTTTCTTTCCTTGTTGTTTTACGATTGTGGATTGCAATTCCGAACCAAGAGATATCTTTTGAATTGCAGAATGTTTTATGACCTGGCAGGTGGCGGTCACTCTCACTCTAATGATCACCATGAGAACCATTCCCATCATGATCATGATTATTCTCATTCTCATTCGGATTCGCCTTCACATTCACATTCCATACAAGATCTGTCTGTTGGGTTGTCTGTTCTCGGTAAATATCATAACATATGCTCTTGTGTTTGTTGAACAAAATAGTTTGGTAGAGTTTACACTTTAATTCAAGTATCACTCTTGACTGTTCAGCTGGGATTGTGGTTTTCCTTCTTGTGGAGAAGTTGGTGCGGTATGTCGAAGAAAACTCGTCTGGGTCCAATACTTGGGGACACCATCACCATCATGCAGGCAGTAAGAAACTGAAGGATGAAGACGATGATAACAACTTGGATCAACAATGTTCTTCGGATGCAGTTGTAAATTCGTCAGAGAAAGTCTCTAATAGCTCTACGGATGGATCTCTCCGTAAGGTGAGAACCAGCACTTTCTATATAAATATTTCTATCTGCAGCAGATGAGCTTGAGTTATATTCAAGAAGCAAGCAAAGAACAAAAACATGGAACAGATAATTTTGGTAGAAGTTCTGTTTTATAAGTCTCTTGCTTGAGTGAGGTTTAGCATACTTATTTTGGATGATTTTCAACTTCGAGCTTTCTTTTTTTGCTGTTATATACAAACATCTATTCTTTGAACTTTTACTTGAAACCAGATGTAGGATTCATCTTGTTATGGTTACTGACTTGTTTGTTCATTGCAGAGATTGACTTCTGCTGGTGATGCTGCTGATAAATCAGATTCAGGCACAGAAATTACTTCCGATGGAAAATTGGAGAAACCAGAACAGGTGGAGAAAAATTCAAGCCTAGTCTTTGGTTACCTCAACTTGTTCTCTGATGGCGTTGTAAGTACGTGCTCTTTTGTCATTTATTAAAGAAATAGCTTTGATCAGACTGATGAATGACTGCAAATGAGATTCTTCATCTGAGAAGATGAGTTTTATTTTTGGTCTTTTTGTTGTTGCAGCACAATTTTACTGATGGAATGGCATTAGGAAGTGCATTTCTCATCTACGGATCAGTTGGTGGATGGTCAAGAACCATGTTCTTACTTGCGCACGAGCTTCCCCAAGAGGTTCCTACTCAATTTCCTAAACAAACTTGAAAACGTGTAAAGTAACAAATAATCCCATAAAGGATTCCTACTTTGCAGATAGGTGATTTTGGGATTCTAGTGAGGTCAGGCTTCACTGTAACGAAAGCACTCTTCTTCAACTTCCTCTCTGCACTCGTCGCACTTGCAGGAACTGCATTGGCAAGTCTTTAATTTCTTTAAACCTAGCAAATCGCTAGAATATTGAAAACGGAACTAATTCGATGTTTGTCTCGGCCACCACAGGTTTTGGTCTGGGGAAATGAACCGGGACAGTCATTGTTGATTGAGGTAGTAAATAAATGACATATTCCATTACTTCAATCTAGTAACACATAAAATGTTTCTGAATATATTTGGTTGGTGAATGAAATCTTGCAGGGATTCACAGCAGGAGGATTCATATACATAGCTGTTGCTGGTGTTCTTGCGGAAATGAACAACTCCGGAAAATGTACACTTAAAAATAGTATATGCCATTTGATATCTTTGATGCTTGGCATGAGTGTTGCTCTTTGCATCTCTCTTATAGAATGATCTTAATGACAATTGTTTTGTAATCGATATAGAGGAGGTCCCAAGCTCGGATTTTTTTTGTGTTTAACTACAGAAAGATATTTAATACCCAGTTTCTAACTTTTGAATTGATATTATAAACACAACCATTTAATCCTTAACGTTTTTTATGATGAAGTAAGGGTGTTCAATCTGATTTTGGTTCCGTTTTTGTTTTTCAGTTTGTATTTTTTCGGCTTTAGCAATGTTTTAAGACATGATCAAGACATGTAAACTCGTGATGCAGTGATTAATCTGATTCGGTTCCGATGCTAAAACTCGCCATTCATCAAACCAGTTTAACTCGGTAATAGCATCTGTCAATAATCGGTAACCTGTTAAGTGATCCGGTCCGATAGTGACTTAAATAAATATTTCAATGGTTTGATTTTAAGACATTTTACTGCACTTAGAAGGTTTATTTTGAATTTTGGTATACGGTAGCAGTGTGGTTTGACTCTATGAAATTAAGTTTTTTCAGAGGAAAAAAGGTTTGTTTATTATTGGATGGATTGTCGAAATTAAATAATCAATTATTTTTTAAAAAAAGAAAAAAAAACTTTTAAGTAAAAAATCGTATTAAATGGGACAGAATATACTGTATGTTTTATTAGATTTCGGTTCGGTTTAGCTGGTCTATCCACACATGTGACACCGTGTGACACAGAGGTGCACGTGTAAACGAATCACACGTGCCAGCTTTTATTTGTTTTCAAAGTGTTTTTCAAAAAACAGAGCGGTTACAACGGTTGTAACGGATGGTAAAGGAAATAAGAACTCAAAATAGAGAAAGAAGATTTACAGAGAAAAGACTTTTTTTTTGTTTCTTGAGGAAGAAGAAGAAGAAGAAGAAAGAGTCAAAGAGAAAAAAGAGAGAGAGAGGAAGAGAGAGGGTGTCTCTAGAGGAGAAGAGGATGAAGCTATGGAAACGAGCCGCCGCCGCAATTAAAGACCGGAAAAGCTTATTAGCCGTTGGATTATCACGGAGAACTTCATACCGGAACGCGGATCTCGAATCAGCTATAATCCACGCCACCTCTCACGACTCCTCCTCCGTGGACTATTCTAACGCTCACCGTGTCTACAAATGGATCCGTGCCTCTCCTCTCAACCTCAAAACTCTAGTCAACGCGCTCTCCACTCGCGTCAACCACACGCACAGCTGGATCGTTGCCCTTAAATCCTTAATGCTTCTCCATGGAGTTCTCTGTTGTAAACTTCCTTCCGTCGTCGGAGAGATTTGTCGTCTTCCTTTCGATCTTTCTCTTTTCACCGATGGTCATTCATGTCTCAGCAAAACTTGGGGATTCAACATCTTTGTTCGAGCTTACTACACTTTTCTTCATCATTACTCTTTGTTCTTATCCGATCAAATCTATCGCCACCGCGTAAGCAGAAGATCGTCGTCGGAGAAAGCGGATTTCGTGGTCCAAGAGCTTGATAGGATTCAGAAACTTCAGTCTCTTCTTGATTTGATTCTTCAAATTCGTCCTATTGCTGATAACATGAAGAAGACGTTGATCTTAGAAGCTATGGATTGTGTTGTTATCGAGAGTCTTAACATCTATGGTAGAATTTGCAGCGGCATTATCAAAATCATTCCATTAGCTTGCAAAACTGAAGCCGTCACGCTTCTGAAGATTGTTCAGACGGTGTCGGCTCAAGGAGAAGATCTCGATATCTATTTCGAATTCTGCAAGAACTTTGGGGTTTCTAACGCGCGAGAAACCCCTCAGTTCGTGCGGATACCCGAGGAGGAAGTTGAAAAAATCGTCAAAAACATCGAAGAAAATGAAAAGCCAAAGAAAGAAGAAGAGGAAAAGAAAGCAATTGTAGTAATGGAGAAGAACCCGAAGAAGCTTCAAACAATCATCACGGACAAATGGGAAGTTTTCGAAGACGACTATTGTTATTTCAATAGTAAAGAAGATGAATTTCAAAATCCTTTGCCTCTTATGGTATCGAACCAACCACTTCATATTGAGTACAAGATGCCAGATTTGATTACCTTCTAGTGACAACATTACAACAATCTGGATGAGAGATTTTTGAGTTTTTGGTTCTGTACATAAACACAATTTTTACCCTGTATCTGAGTAAAATTCAAAAAGAGGTACATTTTGAGATTACATTACCGAGTTTTCGATTCCGAGTTCAGATCATATAGGTAAACTGAACACTAAGAGAGCAAAATTTTGATTCGAAGATCTAAACATGGAGTACAAATCCTACAACAACAAAAAGGACTTTTCGACAAAAGGAAAGTTCGATTTATCTGATGGTGACGAACTTATTGGTTCCATGTTTTGCCCAATGAGACTTCAAATCAATAGCATTCGAGAAGTCGAAACCATCAGCAGAGAGTTTCTCAAGAACCTTCCTAAAAGCACCTTGGCTCATTTTCCTTCCAGCAATTCTCGCACCACGCCTTTTCGTGCTCATTGGCAAAGGATACATCGAAACATTTGTAGTACAACAAGCAGATTGCCATCCTCCGCAACCCCACCGATAGCACGGTTGAGGTATCCCGGTACACGAGCAAACGGGAACTGGTAAACATCCAATATCCATAGAAACCCCATTGATCACCATCTCAATACTCTTCCTCAATGGATTTCTCTCTCGCTGCACTCTCGCGACATTGTTATCTTTCAGCTTCTTCTCTTTCTTCGCCTTAGGAGGAGCAGCTCTCTGACCACCACTGATATGCCTTCTCTTGAGAGACTCATCAACCTCACACACTTCAGTCTGCAGAAGCTGCATTGGTGGATGAGCCCTGGAAGTCTCTGGAACAAGAAGAGTGTTATGATGATGATTTGAAGGATTAGGTAAGTTGCTAAAGAACTTGCTATCTCTGTGTTGGTTTAACCAACTATAGCTCATGAAAGGTGCATCAGAGACAGAGTAATCGCGGGGAAATGACATAACACTGCTGCTTCCACCACCGCCATTATAGCCATTCATTGGGGTGGTTATGAAGTTTGGATTCTGAGTGGTGAGAAATGGCTTCTCGTCTCGGTCTATGATACTTGGTATTAGTTGAAACCCTAAATTGGGTCTGAACTGAGACGGCTCGTAATATCCCCAATTTCGATTGTTCAATCCATCTTCATCCATTATAATCAAAACTTCTACACACAAAAAAACAAAAAGATCATTTCTTTATATCTGGGTTCTCAATGTACAATCTTCATAATCATTATCTCTGTTCGAGTAAAATTCGAAAGAACACAACTTTTTTTTCAAAAGGGCTTAGGTAAATTGCGAAATTGAAATCAAAGGAAACCAAATTCAAGGCTTTGAATAACGAAAGAGCAGAACTTTCATCAGATTTGTTAATAGGAGTTTAATTAGGGTTTCGAAATCTAACATTTTTACAGGTACAGAACAAAGATATATACGTCATCAATGGAGAAAAAGTGGAGATGGATAAAGGTTCCTAAAGAGTACAAATACGAAATATTTTATGAAAATGGAGAGAGGAAACTTACTGAGGATGGTGAATTGGATCTTTTCGACTTTTTTTTTTTCTTTTTCCCTTTGAGAGAGAAAGGTAGGAGATGGTAGAAACTAGAAAGGATGAGATTGATACTATTTTGGTAATATAAATATATATATTAATAATGACAAGACAAGTAAATAAAATTTAATAGAAAAAAAATATATATATTTTAGTATATTAATAACTAGAGTCTGTATCCGCGGTACACCGTTGATCAATATTTTCTTAATTATTATAACCAATATTTATATTTTACAGTTTAATATTGTGTGTTCAATTTTAAAAATTATTTTTAATTTTTATATTTTGTTCGTTTAGTTTTTATCACTAATTTGCTTTTAAATATGTAATTTTAATCTTTTGTGCATGTCAATGTTTTCTTAACCATTGTAACAAATATTTATATTTTACAATTTAATATTTTTTGTACAGTTTTACAGATAACTTTTAGATTTTTAAATTTTTTTCGTTTCATTTTTATAATTAATTTATTTTCATTATATGTAATTTTAATTTCCTTAAATTATTAAATGTTAGTATTGTTGATTGTTTAACGTGTATACCCATTTTAATACTTTATAAATCGTTCTTATGTCGAAGTCTGCCCTGCTATATCCAACGGATTAGCATACCGGCCTGCAGTTTTAATTTTTATAATTTTAAATAATATAAAGATTTTAAATAATTTAAATATTTTAAAGAATTTAAATTAACAACTTTTAAAAAGAAATATTTTTAATATTCTCTTTTGTCAATATTATAAGTTTTTATATATAAACTCTTTAAAAATTTTAAATATATCACATATTATATTTATCAACTATATACAATTATTAATATATACAGTAGAACCTCTATAAATTAATACTCGATAAATTAATAAATATTATAAATTAATAAAATTTGCTGGTCCCAAGTCGGACCGGTGTAAAAATGAACAAAATTCGATAAGATAATAAGATAATAATATTTTTAGAATCTCTATGTAAATATATGGTCCCATTAATAACATAAATTATAAATTATAAATTTTCATATATATATATATATATGTAAAGACAATATAATTTTGTTTTTATGAATTTATGTTAGAACTCATTAATAACTTTTCTTATATAAGAAAATATTACGTTGTATTTTAAACTATCTTATTGTTATAATGTAAATAAATTTTTCATAAAATAAAACAAACTTTTCTATAAATTTTTAAATTATAAATATGCATAATTTTTATTTTAATAGTTGTATAGACTGTTTAAATACAATAATTAAGGTTACTAACCATAAATTTAAAATTTATGTTAATTGTTTATATAAGTGAATTCATCTATAATCTTTGTTATTTATTATCAAAATAATTTAATTTTCTTTTAAATTTTAAACTTTCAAGTCCAAAACTATTAAAATTTATAATATCCAAAACATTAATTTTATTTAGATCAAAAAAATTTAATTTTTGACAAAAAATTTCTATAAATTAATAAATATTATTTTATACTGTAAATTAGTATTTATTAATTTATAGATAAATTAATATCACTATAAATTAATAAAATATTATGGTCCCAACATTATTAATTTATAGAGGTTTTACTATATATATATATTTATATATATCACTTATTTATTTTTATTTAAAATTGGTAGTCTGGGGATCGATCTGCCAATTCACGGACAAAGCCTCCTAAATTCGTGGTCCACTATTGGGTTATCCATATCATCTACTTTTTAATGGACATAACATAATTTCACCACATAATAGATCTACTTAGACATAGCCCGTGGTTTTACATGCCTGATTGACATTTTTATTGATATGTTGACAATTTTTTTCTGATTGATTGAGTAATATATGTTTTTTAAACCTATCTTATTTGAAATCTCTACAAAATATAAATATTTTTTACTTATAAATTTTCCAGCAAAAAACGCATCTGTAAACTAACTCATATAAAATACTAAACCCTATGTAGCACAAGGTATAATGTATAATGTATAACGTTACTCTGATAGCGGTGGTGGTCTCAGAATACATTATAAGATATGTAGGTTACGTCTGTGTCAGTTGACATGAACATATGTGTGTAGCGTTTAACAATATCTTCTTATATGTCAGGCAGACTGCAAGTTTAGAGTAACAAAGAAGCTCAATGGAGAAAAGTGGAAGCAGAGCTACAATTATAAGTTAATAAGCTGAAGAAGGTACACTCTAAGAACAATGCAATTTAGTAATAGACTCAAATGAAATTATGGATGGGAGAACTTTCATGATCACTTAGCAAAAACACCAAAGGTAAAAATTTCTAAACGTGGTATAGTTTATCTACTTCTAATAGTAGCTTTATGATAGTTTCTGATAATTAGAAGTAAGCAAATGTTCATATTATAAACTCTAGAACTATATATTGTTATTTGAGGAGGAGTTCACTTCGAATATGATGCAGAGAAAGAAATTTAAAGGGTTTTGAGGACATCAAGGAGGACAAAGAGGTTTGGTATCCCCATCATTAGCTAGAACATGGTAAGAAATTTTACATTCCTATGCTTTCAAAGCCATAAAACTTATGGTAATATTGTTATAGATGACAATCAAAGTGGCTTATGGTTATAAAAATATATAGCTGCTCATAATGAAAGGAGTCCATTTCACAAATGCCACTTATTGAGAAAAGTTATTCAATAATGCCACTTGTGGTTAAAATGACGAAAATGCCCTTTTTAGATGTTATATAGAAGTGATTGTAAGATTTACCAAGTGATTCATGGTGGCTCAGTGGCAAAGGCTCTGTTGTGCGGTGCAGCCCGGGTTCGAGTCCCCGTGTGTGGGGGACAACTAGACAGGGTCGCCCGTGAAGACATCACGGGACTCGTTTGTTTTAAATTTCACGAGGGGCATTTCAGTCTTTTTACTGTTTCGAGTGGCATGCCAGATTAACCTCTGGCATGTCAGAATGAAATTTCTGAATAAGTGGCATTTGTGAAATTGATTCTAATGAAAGATGAATTTTTATTTCAGCCTCATTTATGAGGGACATCTGAAGTCGAAGAATGAGGATCTTGGAGGCAGCAGCAGGTTTAAAACATGTTACATGTATCCCACTCTCGATCGTTGATGGTTAACATTTACAAAAACATTTATTGGATTTTTTAGGGTAGTTGTTAGCTAAAAGCAAGAAGATTCTTTAGTGTAACATAATGGATATGCAAGACTCCTGGTAAAAGAAAATTATTGGTTAAATGGATATTCTTTCTTCCTAGCATTGTCACTTATCTCTTTAACTTATTTCTACTACATTTTAATCCAAAAACAAAAAGTGCTTGACAACGGGTTCAAGTGGAGAAAGTACGGGCATAAGATGGCTAATGACATCACAAATCGAAGGTAAAGAACAACAATTTCTCAATTCTTACAAATTTAAAATTCAACCCTTCATTACTCTTGTGACTAAAACACTGAAATATCAATGAGTTCCCATGATTCTAAAATTACATGCCATCCAAAAAATCAGATACACCAAAAGTAATAATGGTTATATGTGATTTCCATTTAATTTGCAGAAACTACTACAAATGTTTAGTTGATGGATGTCTCGTGAAGAAAAGGGTTTAAAGAGATAGAAATGATTCGAGCTTTGTGATAACATCTTACGTGGGCTTCCACAATCACTCAAGCATGAACCAAGGCTCAAGGCAAGAAATAGATAGTATGAGAAAAGATAGTGAAACCAAGGAATTCAGTTTGAGATAAGTTTATCAATGGTTATTATATCTAATAACTTTTTCAAATTCTATTGTCTATATTTTATTTTATTTTGTATTTAGAACTTATTCTTTAATCTCTTTTGGGCTTAATTTGAGATTTGTTTGGTCATTTCAAATACATGTAAATGTAAATACCAAATAGTATCCTTTTGATAGTCATCAATATACAATCTAAATACAAAAAAACAGATGATACCAAACTTGAAAAAAAGAACAATCTTGTTCTGCTTGGGGATGAATATTGAGGATATCTTTGTATCTTTGTAAGCTTGTTATATGTTTGTAACAACTTTAGACATGTACTTTTTATTTTGGTCAAAGACATCTATTTAGATTATTACATTAAAGGACCAAAACTTTGACTTTCATATATTCTTCCATCAAATTCTCATAAGACATTTTAGCATTGTGGACCATCTTTAATCAAACTACTAACTTTATCGCATACAAGTGTAATCATAAAGAACCATATCTTTCTGATTCTGATTGTTTCGTATGAGCCTTTTTTGAAATTCCAATGTTGAGCTTTAATCGAGATTTGCTACTCATCTTTATTATTTTGTAATTTAATTGATTTTTTTTTTAAATATTGTTTTAAAAAGGTAATATGACAATATATAAAGAAATATATTATGTTAATGGTGATTTACAATTACACTGATCTTTTTTTTGTTTTTTTAATCTTTTTTTTTACTTTATTTGGTAACTTTTTCTCTGATTGAATAACAAGTTATCTATCTGATTTATAAAAGAGAAAATAGAAAGAAAAAAAGAATCAAATGTTGATGTCTTCTTTTTACAGTAAGTTCTATTATTTATTAGTTTTACAGATGTAACAGATGAAACGTATTTAAATTCAAATCTGGATCACATAACATTTACACAATTCATTTCCCAGCGACGATGCTTGGTTCTGCAAACCTGGTAAAGAAACTGGAACGGTAATTAATTTGGAGATTGCTTTTATAATAGTAACAGTGATTTGATCAATGATCTAATTGTTTATATTTGGAATCACAAACTGAATTTTTGTTGAAGATTTATGTAGCTATTTATGGAAATTGATATAGATTTTTAACTTCAGGAGGATTTGGTTCATATCTGATTGCTATAGATTAGAAGACATACAAGAAGATGTTTTAAATCCAGAATTGTGGTGAATGTTTGGTTTTGTTATTTGTAGTCAGTTCTTGGGACGCAAGGTAACATTTCAATAGAATATATTATTATATATTTGCTATGATCCTTTCACTATTGCTGGATCTTCTCCTAACTTCTAAGTTTTGTTAAACTTGTATCTGCGATATTGTTAACAGCAGGAAACAAGTCAAATGTCTTAAACAGCACCTGAGCCTTAGCTTAATTTGTAGTCGTCGTCTATGTTTCTCTCCCAACTTTGAAACCCTAAATGAACGGATCATTGGTATATGGAGATCACAATAACGTTGAAAGAAATGTTACCCAGTGGAGCAGTAAAGGCTACAAGGGGATCTAAAGGTATTTTTCTCCACTGAAATAGTCAAGCCTAACTACATAGCTGTTTTGTTACAGGAAATAAATGGCATGTGTGATCTCCAAATCAGAATAAAAATGAGCAAACTCTTTCAGTAAAAACATAAACAGAGAAGTAAAATGAAGCATACCTACCTTCATTTATAAAACTGTAGGAAAAGGAGGTTGGTAATTAGCTCACAACAAAACCGACTTAGTGAGTGCAAAACCGACATAGAGGGATTAAAACCATTGTAGAAATTTGGATTATGCTTATACCTGGTCAGAACAAAGGCTTTGAAGGGCTGCTGTCTTTCTTGAAAGTCATTTCACTTGCTGCCCTTGAATCATCATTGTACTTGAAGAAATATTTGTTCTGCAATACGAAAATTTGTAAAGGTGAAGAATTAATCTAAACATGAATGCAAGCATTTGTAAGTTTATGTCTAATATCAGATGCTCCTTCGGTACCTTTTCTCTCTGTTGCTTCTTCAAATACTGTAGGTACGCAAATGCTTCCTGGCGAACAACATCAGCAGCTCTGAACTGTTCTTGCAGTTTACTCTGTACTCTCATTCCTCATCACACTCTTTTTTAGCAGTTTTTGTGACTGCTTCAGCTTTTGAGAGATCCTTTCTGAGTGTCTAGCCATCCTGCGATGCCTGGAAGTACAGCAACATCAAGCCCATGAGCGAATATTGGTTTAACAGTCATCTGGAAATATGGAGGCTCTGCAAAACACACAAGTAAACGCCCCAAGAAAGGCCATCGACGAAGGAACTTCACTCCTATCAACACCTTTTAAGAGTAGAAGCAAAAATGCGTTTACAAAAATGGAAAAGGTCACATTCAGATAAAGCAAAGGCTATACATTACCTTTCCTTCCACGTGTATCCCCGTCAAATGCAACTTTGTCCACATGCCGAAACCAAGCCTTTTCCCTAACTTCACAGCATGTATTGCACTCATATCATCTGCTGCAAGAAAATTCATTCCAAGTTCAAGCACCTGTATAAACTCCAGCATAAGTTATACTTCTACTATATATAAATAAGGGAGGTGGTCAAAGTGTGATGTTATATGAGGCGTCGCAACTATACCAAGTGATCATCACCCGTAGATTGGCGAAGGACCCTTATATCAGTCAACAAAGGTGGGTTTCTTCACATGTAAAGGTGTTGTATCACAGCTTTTTTCTGCACATACATCATACAAGATGTCACTAATAACAAGTGAATTCTTACGACAGGGATGCGATTTCTGAATTAAAACAAAACACCATTTGCAGGGTTGTTGAAGTACTACAAGAAACAGAAAAGCCATATGGAAATAAGACCAATAAAATAAATTTCTTAGAGACATATACCGCTGTCCAAGGTCTATACTTATCCAAGAACCAAGGTATGATTGGACCCAAAATCTTTTGAGATGCAATCTGTTCCACACATATAGGCCATATCTTCTCCACCGCACAGATTCAGAATCAGATAAAACCTGAAAGATGCATAGCAAAGAACAAGAAGGGATATAACATTTCATGCAAGGTAAGAAAAATTAAAAACAAAACAAATCCAAATGAAGTTAATCAGATACAACGAATACATAGACAAAAACGAAAAAGTAAGCATTCTTAGCAGTTAGCACTAACTCAGTCCATAAACTGGCTAAAATCTAGCAGTTTCACAGCTTCACTATACGATTTAAGCCATTACAAGATCAATCCATACTTAAAATAGAAAGAAAAAGTAACTTAGGAGCTTTGGAAGCTATGATCTCTGTCTTGACCAAACTAAAGATAGAATCTTTCCACCTAAAGAAGAGTATACACAAAGAATTTTGAATTTACCCTTCTCTGATTAGCTTGCTTCCTCTCTTCAAACTGCAATTTTGTCTTCAATCTCATCACATACCGTTCGTGAACCTGTATAAACCACACACACAAAAAAAAACAAAGCAACAATCTTTGGTTCTTTTACCCATTCCATCGAAGTCCAGACAAGTATCCAAAAGAAACAAACATGAGAGAAGTAAAAGACAGTACCAGGTAAAGATAAATCAAAGCGAGGAAATAGAAAATGCCGTGGGATCGATTCAACGAAGATATAAACCAGAGTAACAGCAACACAATGATGATATGATGAATTAACGAAGACTCCATCGTATCTTTTCTATTAATCAAACAAAACCCAGAAGAAAAGAGCCGACAAGATTCCCAAAGATTTAATCTTTTTCGCCTAGTGATCTCAGAAAAGGAGAATCATACGAATCGATTCGAAGATGGAACTGTTGTATTTAGAAAGATCGAAAAAGCCAAGAAAAGATGGCTTACTTGGAACTTGAAGGCAGATGAGCTCCTTCACGTTGGTCTGATATTTGGAACGGTCTTCGTATCTTTACTAATGGCAATTACACGATCGCCGCGAGATCCTCTGCTCACCGGCGGCGAACCTGAATCAAATAAAACACAGAAGGATATACGACTTCATATTCAGCTTTATTTGTAGATTAAGAGTCCGAGTACGACTAATGTGATAGATTAGGGCTTACCGTTACCATTAGAACAGAGAGTTTCCGGAAGATTATGGTCTAATCTGAACATCAAATTGGCTAACTTGTAACCCTCGTCTCTCTTTTTCTCTCAACTATGAAACCCTAAATGAATAGATTATCTAGAAACTGGATTTTAGAGAAGAGCTTCTTGAGCTACTGATTGAATGCTCCAAGCATACGTTTTGGATTTTAAACGCATTGATTTCTTATGAGAAACCGGTTGAAGATGAAAGGTTGTGGAAACGTGTTTTTTTTTTATAAGAAAGCCAATTTTTTTTAATAGAAAAGACAGATATCAGACTAAAGTGATCCGACGTGTCAATCCGAAAGGAGAGCCCACTTCCTCTTTCATATATATCATTCAATTCAACAAAAAAAAAATTGACGTCACTCAATTCCAACAAATTGTGTTAACCATTGTGATAAAAATTGAACTATGAGTTGGGCTTTATCAACCCAAATAATGTCTTTAAAAAAAAAAAAAAAAAAAATCTCCGATACAGTATAAGAGCACTAGCAAATAGATACCCAATGGAATTTCTCACTATTAATATATTAATGTTTTGATATTATTTAAATATATATTTAATTTTTAATTTTAAAATAAGACATGAACTAATTAAAAATCAACAAATGGAAAGTGGATTTCTAGTTTAGAGATTCTCTCTTTTTCTTTCTCCCACTTTTTATTTATTTCATTAAAAATAATGGAGTACATGCTCTAACACTACTAGATTTGTGGTGGCAATATTTTAGTCCTATCAACAAAACTTACCACATATTTTAAAATTAACATTTGTAGCAAATATTAGTTTCCAATTACCGAATAAATTAATCTGCTACTAAAAATCTTATTTTTTGAATATAAGATAGTTTAAGAACAATAACGTTTGCTTTCCTTTATACTCTTTTTATTTGATTATGTTGTTGTTGTAACTGTTCTTTTTTAATTTGGTAGAGCTTTGGGTATCAGGATGTCCTATATCCTCCTTACCAATGAGAATGTTGCTAACTCCATCTTTGGTAGAGCCCAAAGTCTGTTTCACCTCTTGAAACTGCCTTGATGAGGTTTGATTAATGTTGTGCGGTTTTGGTAGTCTTATATCTGTCGTGGAGCTCATGATAAATAAAATCCAAGATTATGAGAGCTGCTGCTCTTTGGATCACTAGTGGTCGCTGCACTAAGTTGAAAGCATCCTTCTATGCTAATATCTTAGCTCCACAATGAATGCTAAAGCAATCGAAGTCTTTAGTTCAATTCTCTTCATTACATGAAAAATATTTGTGTTTTTATTTTTAAGTTAGTTTTTTCAAGCTCAATTTGATATTTAACTAAACAGATGTTTGTCTTTAACTATTTTTGGGATCTTATTATTGACATTAGGTATCTCCACAATGCAAAAAACAAAAAACTCCATAGTGTGTATGTTGGCATTGATCTTTTGTTTCCAAATTAATAAAGTCATGGGCCTTTCTATATGGGACTTTGATATTTCGGTGTAAAGCCTAGCATTTCCATAAGATGTGTTAAGTCATTGGGTTTGTTCTATGAGCCATCATGGTCCACACATTAGAAAAAATATCATCCATCTTTTTCTATATTGTGTATATCTATTAGAATTTATCGATGTTTAAGCAATTGTTATTAATTTGGTAGTGATCCTTTAAGATGTAATGAGGCGGGGGAGGCTTGGCTGAGAATACTGGATTTCAAATTTTGAGCCAATAAATCTCAAATTCTATATTTACGATAGTGCCATTTTGATTTATATAACTAACGTTTTATGTAAATAAGCTCTAAGTTAGACTTTTCAAACTATTTAATATATATCCACTTGAAAAGCATTATAATGATGATAGTTACAAATGTTTTCTTGGATTTTTGTTTTATGTTTTGATTAAGGAAAGCTAATGATGTTTTTTAATGTATATATATGTAAAATGTGTGTTGACTTCTTTTGATATGAAATGTTTGTAACGAAAGCAATAAGGCTGATGGGAAATCACTATCAATCATAAAAATGGTATGGCCAAAGCAAAGACTTTAACGATGTACCATAAGTTTCGAACTTTTTAGAGACTAGTACTTTCTCATAATACTTCCCCGACCATGTATATTTAAAATTAAGCAAATCAAAAATATTAGTAACATTTTATAATATGATGCCAAAAAGTATTTTACATATTCTACAATGTTGTACAACCATCAATCCCATATTCCCCATCAACACCGTTAATTACTTACTAATGCTTTAAATAGGAAACAAAACACAGTTAATTACTTACATTATACTCAATAAATTTATTTTCTATGTGCGCGCGTATGTGTTTACGTTAAGGAAAATTGATCACGACCATTTTATAGTCTTTACAAAAACAATTACAGTTTTTAGCCTTAGGTGGGTTAAGAAGCTAAAATAACCTCACAATCTCTCCATCCATATTTATTTTGTTTGTTCATGTGTTTTATTTTTTCTGTCACCCAACTATTATAAAAATTTAGATGTGAGTTTCACATAAAATAATTTAAAACTATAGTCATATCTAGCAGATTGGACAGATAAACCATATTAATAGTACAACAATTTTTTATTCTACACACAAATAGAATAATGGACTTTTCTTCACCCTTAATTTTTAGTAATTGATATTTGCCTGAAAACATGCCAACATATATTACTATTAATCACTTGATCCAGTCTCCATCAAATACAATACTTTTTGAAGACTAAAAAAAAAAAGTTATCATCAGAAAATTCTCAAATATATTATTTTTACTTTGAGAAAATATTACAATTTTAAAAAATTTGAAATTACAATCAAAATCGATTAAGCGAGCCAAGTAAACTAGAGACCATCCAAAACTGATTGTCGTAACCAGTTGCAAAGCATTCTAATTTTTTCTAGACAGGAAAGGAAAACAAAAGTAGGGGTCATGTTCATCCGTGAGCATTAATAGGCTCAGCCTATTTTATGAGCAAACGAACAACCAAACATGATGACAATTTATACAAAAGTTACATTACTATAAGATGTAATAATGATGAAATTGCAAAGGCAATAGTGAGTAGGGTAAAAGGCTTACACCGTCCATGTGGCCATAAGATTTGGCAATTCTTTCTATGAAGATTATGACATAGAGACAAAGTCACTTTTTTCTCTCTATAATTATTATACAAAAAAAAAATTTATAACTCTTTATTTTAATTAGTCTTTATGCGTTGTCAATATAAGTTTTCACCTATTCATCATTGCTGTTTGGAAAGCATAAAGCCAAAGGGTCCAACTCCCATGTTGTCATCACTATTCTCACCCCTTAATTAACCTAATTAACTAATACTCTTTTTTTGTTTTTTTTTATTGGTACTCCTCTCTTTTATTCGTACTTCTCCTTTTTAAAACGAATCTCGCATCTAATCTTACCTCCTAAATCTTGCTTTTTTATGATCACATCTATATCACTCAAATCTCGTGGAATACCTCTATTTTCGATCATACTAAACTATCTAATATAATGACAGCTTTCTTTTGCATCAGTGTAATTAATTGCATAGGCTAAAATGGGTAATGTGAGTATATATAATCATAGAGTAATTTTTGCAATAGTAGAATAATAGTATTATTTTGCATTGATCAAAGATTTATATTTAATATATAGGAATGGAAAAGAAAATCATTGGACTCAATAAACACTTGCTTACCATTAATTTGTTGGATAGATTTATGCGTCAAAATTGCCACTTAACTTGGTAGTTTTACATTTTTTAAAAATTGTGTTTATATTAAAATCCAACCTCTATTTCAACCAAGTAAAATTAAACTAATATCTTTTAATGAATTAGATAAAAACTTTTGCAAGATAACAATGTTGAATCGTGTATATATATATATATATATGAAACAAAATTCAATTGTTTAATTCTTGGTTTAACAAACATTTTTGGTAGATTATCCAGTATTCTGAGTGGTTTACAGAATTAAGAATAACTAATCATTGAAACTAGTGAATTTTGTAGAACAAACAAAAAAACTAGTTAAATTTGTAGTGTTGGAAAAATTTAAGCTCTCGTGTAACTACGCGTCACATGAACACGTACTAGTTTTACATGAATGTAATTTCTGTAAAAGGCTACATAAAGTAATTTCTCTGAGTTTTGGGTTTCAGTGAAATCGAAAGAAATGTCAATTTACTTTCTAAGTTGCAACTTTCAGATGGCAACAAGAGCGAACGAGACAAATGCCTCAAGTTTCAGTGCACAGCTCCACTAAAAGGTTTTCGGGTGTTATTTTTTTTATTTATATAAAAATGCTATTTTGTATCATTTGGTAGTATTTTTACTCGTTTAACAGAAAAGAAAAGAGAGCTATATATAGATGCTAATCCTAAATACTGCAATTAATGTAAGGTGAGTACAGTCAACAACTAAGGGATAGTGAACTGATTTAATGCCGTCAAATTAAACACTGTAAATTAGTAAACGAATAATTAAATAAAGGTGAATTTGCTAGATAACCACACCAAAAATTTAAGTATTTGCAAAAGACATGTGATCACAAAATTCGTAAATAAATGTTTCTTTTGCACAGATTATTTATCCAAATAACATGCTATTTAATTATTATTATTGTATATATATGTAAAATCCATGTTATTTTTTTAAAAACACCCAAAACTACATAATTTATTTATTTATGATTTTGTTATATGTCATTCCAACATATGATTATTTAGTGCATATACTTGTTAAATAAAGGAAAGATATGAATATGCATATCCTAACATCTTAAGTAAGAATGTGATTGTGAAGGATTGATATATCCAACTTTACAAAGAAAAATAAAGCATTGCATGTGATGAGAATCCATCTCCCCCATCCTCCCACCCATTCTTTCCAACTCAACCTTCTCCTTTCTCTTCCTATTAAAGTATCATCTTCTTTTTGTTTCTCTTTTTAATTTTTAAATGAAAAAATAAACTTTTTAAAAATTTGTATCTACTTCTAGTTTCTTAGAACACTATTAGTGGGTATCTCTCACCATAATTTCTCATGAATAAAAGTAATAATAAACAAATAAATAATAATACTTAATAGTGAGAGTCTCTCAAAAAAATAGTGAGAGTATCTCATTTTAGAGACTGAGAGACTCTCTCCACTTTTTTTAGAGACTCTCATTATCAAATATTATTTGGTAAGAGACTCTCCAATTTGGATGCTCTTAGAACATCTCTTAGAGATTTTCTTAAGGGGGTTTTAACATTAATTTGATCAAAATTAAATCAAAAATGGGTAATTATGAGTAGAACCGGTTCTAAATAGGGAGGTTTAAGTACCCATAAGAGCTTCTGACGTGTCGCGGTGTGGTTGGTAGAAGGGTTTTGTATGACACATAAAAAATGTTCTCATGTTTTTCTCTCTATTCGTCGACTCTTTTTCTTATTTTTCTTTCTCTGCGATTGCGAAATTTCTCAAATTGGAAGCAATCGGAGATAAATCGGAAGGGTTTCTTCACCAATATCATCATCTCCATGGACGCGGGTCAGCATCGGCGTCTTTGGTTCAGCAAATCGGAGCGTCTCCTTCTCCAAATCAGAGAGTTTCAGATCCCAAATCGGAGGGATTTCTTACCAAATCGGAGGGATTTCTTCACCAATATCTTTCTCATGGTACAAATCTAATTCTCATGGTACAAATTCATGTATTTTTAAATTTAAACAAAATAAATTTTACTTAAAATATTATAATTTTTAAAATAATCATTATCTATTCTTAAGAACCCTACTTGAGATTCTACCATTAGAAGAGAACAAATTTAAAAAATCTTAAAAAGGTTATTTAACTTTAAATTTCTTAAAATTTATATTAAAACTAATGGTAAGAATCTATGAAGAGTTCCAATGATAGTCTTATAGTTCCACTTGGTTAGACAAATGCCCTCGAATGGGATGGTGGACTTTATGTATTATATGTTATACGCACAACACACACACTTACACTTTATAGACATCTTTTTTATATAAAGAAAATTCTTTCGAGCATATTCCAGATCTATTTAAGTTTTCTTTTGTTTGAGATGTTAATATAATTTGTTGTCGCTGACACGAAAAACCCCAGATCTGACTCTAGGGTTTTTGTTTGTGCCCGCTTAATAAATCTAAAGAAACACTCTACTGTAATGTTTCTGATTCGAGTCTCATTTGTGTGGACACATTTATTCATATTTGATTGAATCATATAAAATATTTGAGATGATGGCACCAGTTGTATAATTGTATATCTACGGAATTAAACATGAATTGGGTATATGCATGTGTCTTATTTTCCAAAACAAATATTCTCATGTCCCTTCTTGTTATTTATACCAGCCCTAAAGGCTACACATATACATACATATGTCACCACTGAAAAACATTGACTCTTTTAACATCAAATTTTCCAAGATTCCATTTGAAAATTTCACCAATCCTTTCTTTTACTTATCTTGGAAAAATAAAATAAATAAAAACTAACCCAATCTGATCGAATATTGTATGATATGAAATAATAATGACTTGCAATTGTTTTGTTGTGAAAGGGGATGTTTTTTTGTTTCTTGTCTTGATGCTAATGTGGGCTCCAAGCTCCTTGTCCCACTCTCTTTATATGTATTACAAATCTCTCTGAATATATAGATGTGTTGTGTTTGTAAACAAACAGTGTACAGATAGAGAAGAGAGAGAAAAGAGAGGTTCATAACTACTCTGAAGAAGATTGAAGCACCAAAGACCATACAATGCATTTCTTCATCTAAGGTGAGAGGTCAATGAAACAATTAACAAAGTGTTGAAAGTTTCATTTATTTTTTTCTTTTCCAAGAAAATTATAAAAAGATGTATAGTAAAAGGGAATAGAAAAGCTTTCCCCTTTATGTGAGAAAATAAAAAAAGATGGTTTTAGAAAAACAAGCCCTTTCTTTCTCTCTCTTAACTCATCATCTTACTTTCTTCTTCTATTAGTAAAGATGATGAATACTCTCTACCAAAATAAATAGGGAAACATATATAAAAAACAATCTCTTCTTTCTTTCTTTCTTCACACCAAAAACAAAAGATTCCTCAATTTTGTTCTTATTTTTCAGTACTATCTTCACTATAAACCACACTGTCTTAAGATAAAAAACAAAAAAGAAAGATTAAAAACCTCATCCGATGATAGACTACGACAGAAGCAATAACACCATGAACATCAACCATCATCGGAACCCTCCTCCATCTTCATCTTCCTCCGATCTTCTTCCCGACGGTAATGGAGCCACCGTGACCCAAAAAAGGAAACGAAGACCCGCCGGGACACCAGGTATTTAACAATTCCGTTTTAAGTTTTATTTGTTTTGGATTTACCACCGAGTATCCAAGTTTAAATCAGTTAAAAAGATTCATTTCGGTTAAAATTCGGTTGTATTTTAATTCATATTTTTTGCGGTGGCAGATCCAGAGGCGGAGGTGGTATCTTTATCTCCAAGAACGCTACTAGAATCGGATCGGTACGTGTGTGAGATCTGTAACCAAGGGTTTCAGAGAGATCAGAATCTACAGATGCATAGGAGACGACATAAAGTTCCATGGAAGCTTCTAAAAAGAGAGACCAATGAAGAAGTGAGGAAGAGAGTCTATGTCTGTCCAGAACCGACTTGTCTTCACCATAATCCTTGTCACGCGCTCGGAGATCTTGTTGGAATCAAGAAACACTTCCGAAGGAAACACAGTAACCACAAGCAATGGATCTGTGAGCGATGCTCCAAAGGCTACGCTGTTCAATCTGATTACAAAGCTCATCTCAAGACTTGTGGTACTCGTGGCCACTCATGTGACTGCGGTCGCGTTTTCTCCAGGTTCCATTACAAACCCTAGCTTTTTAATTTTATCTGTTTTAAAAAAAAATTAAATTATATATTTAGGATAGATATTTATCGGAATCCTTCAACTAAATCAAAGAATGTTTTTTTTTCTTGTATGGCGTGTACATGTTTTGATTATAGATAATGCACACAGATCTTGAAACAACCTTACCAATGGAAACCTGATGAGTTTTTGTTTGGACTGTTGTCTAAAATATTTTCATTAATTTAATAATCAAGAAGTATATGTTTTAAGGTTTTTAATTAAGAACTTATATATCTTTTTGATTATATTTTGAACTCACGTTGACCCCAATGACATATTTCATTATCGCACTTTGTTAAGTATATACCATACCAAACCTCGAAGTCTTGCATCTCGTACTCATTATATGTAAATCTAATTAAAAGATACCTAACTCCACTAACTTCAATTTAAATTTTGTATTTTATTTTCCTGTGCTTTCTATATATTTTACTTAACTAATATATATAATAATCTCTTCTTGATTCAGAGTGGAAAGTTTCATAGAGCATCAAGATAATTGCACCGTACGCCGATCTCAACCCTCCAACCACCGTTCACAACAGCAACATATAGCAAACACAACACAAACCGCTTCTACAGCCGACAAGGACAACGCAGACCTCTCTATTGGTGCTATATTACCTGGACATCCTATGCTAAGACAATCTCCACCGTCCGATCAACAACCATCATCTTTGCTCTATCCTTTTGCTTCATGTGGTACTAATGGTAACATCGAGCTTCAGCTACTTCCATCGAGGAATAGTACTGATGAAACCAGCCTTAGTCTGTCGATAGGGATGATGGATCAGACGACAATATCAGAACTTGAGCGGAAGAGCTACGAGAAGGGAGAGACGAGCTTACTATACGGAGAAAGAGAAGAGGCGAGAAGAGAAGCGAAGAGACAGATCGAAATCGCGGAGTTGGAGTTTGCTGAAGCCAAGAGAATAAGGCAACATGCGAGAGCTGAGCTTCACAAGGCTCAGCTATATAGAGAAGAAGCAAGTAGGAGGATTAGTGCAACAATGATGCAAATCACTTGTCATACTTGTAAGCAACATTTTCAAGCTCCGGCTGTTTCGGTTCCTCCTCTTCCTCAGCCGCATTGTACCGATGAGAGCACTTCTCTCGCCGTCAGCTATGTATCTTCAGCGACTACTGAAGGGGAAAAGGTGAGTGATAGAGCATCTTCATAGACCTTGAAGAGAGACAAAAGAAAACAAATATTTTTCTTTTTTTTTTTTTTTTTGGTTCTTTTCTTTGATTGAAATTGAAGATCAGCTTAAAGATTCGTTGGTTTTCTTTTATTTAAAATTCTTGGTTTGTGGGTAACCAGGGTTGGGAATTCACTGGGATTTGTTTTTTTCTTTCTCAAACAAAAACCAAAGAAGGGAAGAGTTTTCTTATATGAAATGTGTTTGGTCTGTTTTGCTTGTAACTTTGGACCTTTGGTTAGCGTATAAACGGGTTATATAGATATGTTTTAACAAAAAAAAAAGTTATAACTCAATTACGGATAATTTGGGAAGTTATTTCAGTTAAGTTGTTAACGATCTATTTCTACGGCTTTTTAATCAGAATTCGACTCTAATAAATCACAATATTCCACATTATAGGAATTAGATTATAGGTCGGATCTTGTCGATCCAAATGATTTTAGAAAAAAAAGCATGGATAATTTTAACTAGCTCCAAATATGTTGTTTTCTTTTACTTTAACTAATTCAAAATTAAAATCGACTGGAAAACAGAGTGAAAATTTGTTATTTTTAAAAGGTTACTATAAAATTAATATATATATATATATATATTTCGTCAATTTTTCAAAATTTTAATTATATGTTATTTTTTATAATCTTGTTTGTTAGGTGATAATTCATACAAATACTGATTTAGTTTTTTTTTCTTTATTTAGTGAGTATATGCACGGTTAAATTTGAGTGGTAAATACTGATTAGGTCAAATCACGAGTAAGGTTCTCAGGTAGAATCTATTATTTCCCTATCTCACGTTTGTGTAGAATGTATATCGTATACTGAGTGGTAGTTTTAATTTGATTAGTTTTAGATTTTATATTGATTTGTTGAGTTTTTGGTCCTCAATGTGACCAAACAAGAATCATATATTTTTACATAAAGACAAAAGTCTCATAAGATATATATTTTGATGCGTCCTTAAACACATAATAACATCGCTTGTACTAAAAACAAAAAAAAAATCGCTTGTACTCATAATTATTTTTATTTTTAATCAGTAACATGAATTACTACGTAAATTTGAACTCAACAGAAATGTCATGATGATATGACACTATCATACAATTATGCCATATATACTAGTAATTTGTAAAATATTTCTTGATTAATTTTAGGGTTGAAAAAAAATAATTATCTCCATGGTAGTTTCATTTAGAGGTTCTTTTCATTTTCTAAAATTAAAAAAAAAGAAACGAGAGAAATTAAATAAAATAGCAATAGTTGAAAAACAATTATAATCTCCATAGCAGTTTCATTTAAAGGCTTTTTAATTAGATTTATAATAGTGGAAAAATTAGAACTAGAGTTAATATAGTGCATAATTTTATAAAATAAAGCTAATGTTTCATTTCTTTTTGAAAATTTTTATCCTGTATATTGTATAATTTTAATAAATTACAAGATATTAATTTCATCTATAGTAATTTTATTATATTTACACATAGGATAATATTTACTCAAATCGCGTAAATTTCTCTAAGATGTTGTTGTAGGCATTAGGTGCTAGACAACATCAAATACAAAATCAAAATCAAAACACATCTAACAGATAATTTGCCAACTCTACAGTGCACATATTTAATCATGGACACTATAATAAAATAAAGAATACCATAAAGTGTATTTGATTTCACGTAAAGATACAAAATCGTATCTTAAAATCAATAATTACTAGGATCAAGAACTTTCATAAATATGAAAAAGTTAGAAGAAACATGGCAAGGACGACGAAATTTATTTGGTGCGAGTCATAATTACAAATAAAACGCCTGCATGGTCGCCATGTGGGTTTCTTGAATACTCAAATAAATAATTTCCTCCAAGGTTATAATTATGCCTCACTCTCTATGGTATCTAAATGTACTATATGATATATATTATAAATGTCGTTTTCTCACAAAAAGACTTATATAATCATATTACAATTAGGCTGCAAATCATCTTATTTTTCTCCTCTAATCGACTAATAAACACTATTATAGGAGTACATGGTATTAAGAGACTAAATTGGTATTATGCTTCTTTTTTATAACCGATACCGATTTTATTTATCCTTCTTTTTCCAAATGAGACAACATTTTGAGTTACAAAATGAGTAGGGAAGAGAACCCTGAAGCGAGCATAAACAGATGATCAAGCAAATTGAAACTGAACCTTAAACAGAGAGGATTGAAGTTAAAAATTAGTATTATGTTGCATTGCATAGAATATGATGAATACATTCAAACACCGGAAACACCTAAACTAACATCACCACTATGTTTTTATGTGTTTGTTATATTATTTTCCTTACTTTCAAGCATTTTTTTTTTATTTGAGTGTTTTAGAATAATCAAAGTGCACCTTCTTTTTGGTGTTCTAAACGACTCTACTTGCATTTTTCTTAGTGCATGATCATTAATTTACTTTCTAGCGTCGATTTTCTCCGACTTGGCGTAGAAGGACAAAATCTAAAATTATACACAATAATTGCTAAGAAGATATGGCATGATTAATTTTATGGATAAATTACAGAAATAATTGTTCATAAGCTTTAATTACTATATAACTAAAATATAGCATGATAATCAGGGAGTGCTGTATTTATATATTTTTACTAGAAAGGGTCTTAAATATTTGTGAATGTTGTATAATTATTGACTAAGCAAACCTAGAAAACGAGGGTTGGTGAAAGAATATTATAGCAAGTTAGGACAATGGATTTCACAAAAAAAAAAGGTTATGACAATGGAGTGTGTGTAAGTTTGTTATTCAAAAAATTATGTATATTCTTTTTTTCTTGTCAATAAATACGAAGAAAGAAGCGTATTCAACTTCAAGTGTGTATGTATGTCGGAGTCTAATACAGAAGGAAAAGGACTGATCCTGATGAAGCATTACTCCTTGACACATATATGTGTGGTTAGTTCAGATTCAACTAAAGCTATGCCTTTACTTTTCTTTTCTTTCTCCCATATTTTAATGACATTTTGTAGATTCATATACTAGATATTTGTTTTGCATATATACTGGATATTTTTCTAAGTACACAAACAAAAATTTCATTTAAACATACAATATATCAAATTAATGTATAATACTAAATTCATTAGCATGATAACCTATATCAAATTTTTACAACAATGTAGTTTTTTTTGTTTAACTAAACCAATGAAGTTAAAGTCTAAAATTCATAACATGAAAACCAATAATTTTAGATGTACCTAATCGGCTAATCCACTTGTATTTTATCCTATTAGTCGACCATTTACTCAAAATGGACAACTTTGATATAAATGATGAGCGGTGGAATTATAGAAATAGACTCTTTTTAACACCAAAATCCAAAGAATTTTAATGTTCTTGGGCAGAGCTATCAAATTGAGGAACCATGGGCTATAAAATGGGAGGAACAAACTAAAAATTTGCTCATCCATTCATGTAAAAGTGAAATCAATGTGAGAATTTATGTAAAAAAATGTAATGAAGGAGAGAAGAGAAGAAAAGTCGTTTTCAGAGCAGAAGAAGTTGGTGTCGTTTCCTTCACACGAGAAAAAAAAAAAACCAAAAAGAAATGATGATGAAACAAAAAAAAACACCATGAATTTCAGAGCCAAAGTTTGAAATGGTTAAGAGTCAGGCATCAGTCTCTCTCTGTCACCAGAGACCATCTTCACTCACTTCCATGATTTCCTTCTTCTGCCTCTCGTTCTCCTTTTTGATTCATCTTTATTGGTCATGTCACATCGTGACGACGCATTTTTAATTTGTTGCTATTATTATCATTTCCTTTATTTTGTTGCAGAAATATTTATAGCATTGTCATTGGCCCTATAATTTAATTTTTTTTTCAAATAGTTTTTTTTTTCTTTTTCTGCTCAGCCTTTTATCTTTTCAAGCTTTTGATATATGTAGTTGATAAGATATGCATCCAATTACTGATGTAAAGAGATAGTGATAAAACCAAAAAAAAACGATTCCATCAGTTTTGATTGGTAAGAAGCGATGGTGTGGTACAAAAACAAATAATGGTATGTATTTTGTTTTTGTTAATATATATATATATAATGTTGTTTTAACAAAATAATATATATATATATATATAATGTTGTACCGCCAATTTTCTTTTTGTACTGATAATTCTTTACCGCTTCAGTGAAAAATAATACAGAAAACAGTACAACGTAAAGTCATAAAAGACTATATAATATTAATACATATCAACAACCAGACTATAGTAATTTTTTTTATTAAATCTATTTTCATCAATATAAAAACGTGATACAATATATTCTTCATTTAGGAAAATAGACATGCAGCGATTATATACAGATGAATTCTTAATTACATAAAAAATAAAACCTTTGGAAAAAGAAAACAAAATTTTCTGTTTCACTTTAACCACACTGTAAGAAAAAAAAATTTGCAAAACGAAAAATTGCTGTTACAAAAATTACCAATATAATCCAATCAAGATTGCAAATTTACTTGTGTAGATAGTCTATTATCAAACGAATAAGATCCGAACTGAAAGTTAGAAATATATACCCTTATTATATTCACCGATCAAACAAACCCATTTCCTTTTAATAAACAAATAATTTATGTTATCCATTTTCAAAGTAAAGTGTGGTCTATCAACTTTACTTTTTTCGTGTCAAATTGTAGTTGAATATTTTATATTTTTGGTGGTGTCATCAAATCTCATGGATTGGTTCGTTTAGATGTCACATGTAACATAATAAAAGTACAAAAGCAGTTATCATGATTTTCTCATGCATATCTGCATTGCAAATATTCCTATAAATATGTTTTACCAAGAGAAGAACGTACGTACGAGAATAAAAAAAAATGTTCAAATTTATAATTAGTAATACTATTACTCTATTAGACGATAATGCTAAATGATGCAAAGAGAGACAATAATGCTAAAATTTCTTAAAGATACCGACATCTATAAAAGTAAAACTTTATTCTACCTCAAACTTTTAAAAAGCCAAAATGTATTTTCTCCTTTTTCGAGTATTTTTGTCTTTCTCTTCTTGATAACGCTTTCGGCTGAGATCTTTAGATTCGAAATGTGAATTTGATTGTTAAATGAAAATAGATTAAATTTTGTTTGCATGCAAATTAAATCCTGAGGTAGGGAGTCTTTGAAGAACATGGAGATAAGCTTTATATTGATCCAAACTGATTTCTAGACCATTTGTTTATCTTTTTTTTTGGCCGTTTTTGGTGGATACCACTTTTTGCCAAATACCAAACCCAAATCTCTTTAAATTTATTTTGTCAATTAGTTGACAATTACAGTCACCTCTCCTCCATTTATTGATTCTGTAAAATGCCCAAAAAATGGGGACATGACAAAACTCGATAGCGACGAGTTAAAAAAAGAAGAGAAGAGGTAATAAGAGTAAGGCCCCCACCATTTTGTTTGACATTTCCAACCAAAATAGAAACCTAAATGGCTAAACGTAATATAACCAAACCAAACCGAACGAAAATTCATCAATCTAAACCTGATCCAAGTTTTATAATCCAAACTGTAAAAAAACCCTCCACCGATATACCCAAACAAATCTCGAATTTGTGTAGCCAACCAAACCGAATTAACCGAAAGTTCAATAATATTTAATACTTTCAATTATTATTTTAGAAATGCAATTAATTATACTACTTAAAATATTAGTGGAAATATATTTCTTTTTCTTGTAATATTTAGTCCAAAATACAATTTGAAAAATCCAAAAACCGATCCGAACTGAACTAAGCGAAATTACTAAATAACCATGCCTAAATAATACAACCACCATATGATTATTGTGAGTGTTGGTGATCGTAGAAGCTTTCACATGACAATGATACAAAGTAAATCTGTGGATACTCGAAACCAACAAACAAAAACAAACAAGAGTTCAATTGACGAAAACATCGTTCATGATTCGTGAACAGACTTCATTGGTCATCATCATTCATCATGCTTATTCACAACGGAGATATATGTAAAATTTGACCCAGAAAGTTACTACATCAGAATACCGTAAAACAAAAAAACCCACTTCTCTTAACCATCAAGAGCGCATGAGGGAAAACAAATTTGAGTCAAATTCTCCAATGGTGAAAGCAGAAGGGATCAAAAGCCTTTTTTTGTTTTGTTTTGAAATTGTAGAAACTACATTTTGTACCTAATCATACCATAAAAACTTACCTGAAACCCAGAATCACACAAAGGGTTTTGTTTTTGAGTTTGTGTCAATCTCTCTCATCTAGGAGGAGGACCTTCGTTCTCGTTAGCTTCTCTATTTCTATGTCTCCTACCTGACCGTCCCAGCACAATCCGTCCTTGTCGACTCATTCGACTTGCAAAAGAGTTACTATGCCTCTCTTCCTCTTCATCTCCAGAGGAATACCTCTCAACTGATCCAGTTGTGACCACCATGTCACTCGAATCTGAATCAGAGCGTCTTGCTTCATTCCCTGATGCCCCAAAAGCATGCAACAGCAGGACAACATTCACAAGACTCCTACCAAGTCCAGCATCAATCCCAAAATGATTATCACCCTCGTCTGAATCTGAACCGTGGGCGTTGTTTCTTTCTATCACATAATCCCCATACACCATTGAACCAGGCATTGTTGACCTAATCGTGCTCATAACATCATCCCGGTCATGCTCTATCTCAAGCCTTCTCCAGTTCTGCTCCACATCAGGATCCACTTCACGCGGCTTCGCACTAGGGTGGTCCATTTTCATGTGTTTCCTCAGCTCTTTGAAGGTCCCAGCAAAAACACAGTTCTCCTGCATACAGATCCTCTTCTTAAGATTCAGAAACTCCCGAGCAGGCTGCACGATTGTCCAACCTTTCACCTGGCCTCTACAAAGTGGGCATGTGAGATTTCCAACCTCAGACTTATTGATCTGTTGATGACTCGATGACTTTAGTTTAGCTGACGCTTTCTTGTACTGATCCAAGCAATTGGAATATCGGAAACTGGTTCCACACATGTAAGGACGACATCCCTTGTCATGCGATGAGCAGAGGAGAAGAACAGCGTTGTGCGGACACTCCATGCAAACTGAACATATAACATTCTCCCAGTCCTTTTTCTCTAGAAATTTTGGACAATCTTCTGCAAACATGTTCCTTGCCACAAGTCGTTTCGAAAACGGAAATTTGTATGGTCTTGCTCTGATGCGTCGCGAAGCAACCCTGCGTCTTGTCCTTCTAGCTTTGGCCATAATTTCAAAATCACACCTGTACAAGTACTCATACGATTAGAGTTTGTAACAATACAAGTAGAAATCTCTTCTACTTATTGGATTTATCCAAGCATGCATGCTTCTCAAATATAGCCATCTACATATGCATATATAACAGATATTTCACAATCTCACATCATTAGCAATAAAAACACCATAAATTTTACAGAATCACAATGAAAAAACAGGTATTAATGTTAACAGCAGTAACAATACAAACCAATTCATCGGAATTACAAGTTCATACATGAATTTCAGTACTTATCATCAACTACAAACAAAGAGGGAAGGCTTGAAAAAAACTTGTTGAATTCCTATAATCCTATATCATTGGAATTGCATGATGAACAAAGCATATATGGTAATAATACAAATGTAAATCTAATAAAACTAAGATCAAAGCAAGGAAGTTTCATTAAGGAACTAAATAACAAAACGAAAAAAGAGATGACACAAACAAAGAAATATAACTCACTAATTTGGAAGCTTAGGAAAGGTGATTCAAAATCTCAAGATAGCACAATGACTAGAGTCTATAAGCAACCAAATCCAAAAGTCATGTAAACAAAATAGATGGAGAATAAATGTATAGATCAAGAATAACTGGAGAGACCAAGTTAAAAAAAACAAAAGATGTTGCCAACGTGTTACAAGACGACCAAAAGGAACGTGCTTCACCGAACACTCACGCGACATGACAGTGAGTCAATTATTAAACCTTAGAATCTAATCCACATGGAGCAAAGAAGACCTTTAACACATCTCAGATCCATAGAAATTTATATAAAATATAAGCAAACACACACACAAAAAATAGAAATGTTCTCAATAAACCGATCCTTATTCCCCAGAAATCTAAAAAATTAAGAATACCCAGATGGAATATGACAAGTTATGTTATACAATTCAACTAATTTTCAACGACCCATGAACCAAATCGGAAAATTCTAGACCTAACTGGAATCGGAAAAGTCATAGCTCCGAAATTTCAAAATTACCAGAGACTTTCTTGAGCTCGAATCCAAAGTTCCTAATTTTATATCAACATATCGATAATCTAACAGGAACCCTATAAAATTCGTCCAAAAATACACCAACCCAGATCGTTAATTATACGAAGAGGCAAGAAACGAGGAAAAAGAATACGAACACGCAACAGAGACTTGTGTTTTTTACCTTTAGGGCTTGAAGATTAGGGTTTCAAGAAGAGCGTAAGAAGAAGAAGAGGCCTGAATCGAGCGAGAGAGGTAACGAAGGTAGAGAGGAGAGGGACGAGGAAGACGAGTGGGGCTGCGAGATTCGCGTGGAAGCGTCACCACGGCTCCACCAAGCTCTCGAATCGGAGTTTCTCTTTCCTCACGTCACGTTTCATGGAGCTAAAGCCTACACGCGTCCGGTTGAGTGCGTAAGACTGACGCGCGTGCCCCATAGTTTAAAAGGCTTTTTAAAGGCCTATGATGATTCATCATTGGGCCTGTCCATGAAAAGAAATATGTAATGCTGTAGTTTCTTGGAATATATCCAAAGTCAGGATTTTTGTTTGTGAAATTTTTTTAGTTTTGAGAATCCAAGAAACAACCGAGACAACATAAATGAAGAACCCAAGAGCTAACTCCCGAAGAGTTGATAGAAAGAAAGAATTGAGTAAGGTCTGATGTTAGTCAAGATAGAATAAAACCAAGTAAAGGAAATATTGTTCTGCAAACTAAGTCGTACCGGAGCCGATAAAAACTTGCTACCGAGTGGTAAGGTGGTTTGGCAAAGCAAAAAGTATGAACAATGACTTATGAGAATGATTTAGGACAAAAATAAGAAATTCTGATGAGACAAATCCAATTTTGCTCGAGGGAAAATCAGTTTAAATAAGGATATACGGTAGTTGGACGAGAAAAACTTGTTAACGGATAACGGCAGAACGATCGGTGACAGTTCATGCAGTTAGCATGGTCTTAGAGAGTTGTGTGCCTGAAAATTGACCAAGTAAAGTCATTCTCAACCACACATCAAGGCGGCGGCTATGTGTAAGTACAAAAAGACATGTGTCTTAAAGATATGCATAGCTTAGAAGAAGGTTTAGTAGAATGTCGCAAGTGATGGCGAACATAAAATGGAAAAAAGAATTGTCAGTTATACCAAGTATCAGCCATTGGATATTCACACATCCATACTAAAATAATATATCGGTATATGCACCAATAATTAAATTTGTATGATGATATGCACGAAAAAACATAAGATATGATTTTTGGATGTTCAAGTTGGTTTCAACGTTAATTTTTGGGTGGTTAAATTAGTTTTTGGATTCTTAAGTTGGTTGTGAGATATATCTATCATGATTGCCGATATCAGAATGTCGGTGTACCAAAATATTGGCAAATAGATAGTTATGATATCAGCAATATGTTATATGTTTGTTCGTGAATGTCACCATGCAAATCTAATTATTGGTGCGACCCTGGAATGACTGATGATTTAGTATAAGGTTATCATTTTTCCAAATAAAAATGATTTTAAAGTAGTTGGAGTTCGATTTAACTTTCTCAGAAGAAATTACGAAGGAAGCTACAACACGAAATAGTATTGTATTATTTATCTATGTAGAAACTACAACACGAAAAACTTTAAAATAACGAAACTGTTGAACATTAATAAAATATGCAGTAAGAAAGAAAGGAGAACAAGTATGATTAAAGGTTGACTTAGGGACACAAAGACAGATGTAAAATGAGAGAATGAATCACAAGATGACATGCAAAGGGACAAGGGAAATGCATTTGACCTTTTTCTTGTTTGTAATTATAAAATTTGAACGGGAAATATGGCGCCGGCGCCGCTTGCTCTCCGTCCCACGCCTCTGTCAAAATTTTATTTTATTTAATATTTTATTATATAAAGTTGGATTACACTCACAAAAATCCGACACTTATTAAAATTATATTTTACAAGATCATGATACGTGTTACAAATAATTCAGATCTTGGCCAAGTCAAATTCATAAATACAATTATTAAAAATATATATATAAATAAATAAATTTAAAAGGAAAAAAAAATCAAGAATTTGTTAATTTATCTAATCAATAATTAAAATTAAAAAATAATTTTAAAACAAATCCAAAAATGAAAATAAAAGAAATAATTTAAAAAAAAAAAAAAGGAAACCAAAAATTTGTTAATTTATCTAATCAATAATTAAAATCAAGAAATAATTTTTTAAAAAATCTAAAACTAAAAATAAAACTAATGAAAATATAGATATAATTTTAAAAGGAAAAAATGAAACCAAGAAATTGTTAACTTATCTAATCAATAATTAAAATCAATAAATAATTTTAAAACAAATACAAAATCGAAAATAAAACTTAAAACACTATGTTAAGGAAAAAAGGTTAAACAAGAATTTGTAAATTTATCTAATCAATAATTAAAATTAAGAAATAATTTTAAAAGGAAATCAAAAATTTGTTAATTTATCTAATCTTTTTATATAAACCTTGGTTACAGAATGAACAAAACTGATTTAGTATAATCCAATCTAATTCATAATTCTAATTGGTTAAGTGTTAAATAAATTTTAGGAGATGATCTAATATGCAGAATGTTAGGAGTACTAAATAATATTCAAGATCGACTGTTAAACAGTTTTGTCGGGTTTATCAACAAGAATTACATATAATTGATATAAGATAAGAAATTGGTTAAAAAAATGCATGATATTCTCGGTTTACGAAACGAAGAAACAACACTTCTCTTGGACATAAAAATTGAAAAAAATATTTTTTCCATAGAGAAGAAAAAGTGTGTAAATGATTTCTTCCAAAGGAAGTAAGCAAAAAATGTTCTCTCACAAAGAAAATAAGTCGAAAACGAGGTGGAAGTACATTTTGAGAGAGTTGCTCATGGAAAACCAATTCTCATACACTTATCTGGATCTAGCTAGAGGATGGAGCAAGTCGGTGGGACTTCTGTTAGAGATTAAAAATGATGGTGGATAAGAATCCGACAACGGAAAAGAAAAAAGGTCGTGAAAACCAAATATCTTAAGATATAAGGTCCAAGATAAGAATAAAATTAAGAGCTGGTGACAGAAGGGTTGAGCTAGAAGATGTTGTCGGAAAACGCCATGAGACAAAGAATAGTGAAAGATCCAGCAAAGTGAAGCTGCGAGAGAGAAAAGATATTATGTTGGGAACCGAGATACGATCTCAACAAGAGTATATCAGATTGGATGATGAAGATCTTGCGAGAACAATGTCTCACCTATGATTCATTCGGTTTGGTTTGATTCCATCTGCATTCGAGTCAGGTTTGGATACATGATACACAAAGTTTTAACCCGAAATAATTCTGCAAGTGCACAGACAATCACAGTAGTATATAGGATATCGAATCCACAGAGACCAAGGTTACACTATGAAATTATAGATTTTAATTTAAAGCTAAGACAAAAGTGTGGGTTTTGTAATTTTCGGAACAAGCAAGAAATAATAAAAACGATGTAAAAGCAATTAAAACTAGCACTAGTTTAAGGCGTTTCGCCGGTGATTCGGAGACAAGGCTGAGCAACTATTCAGGGGCTAAGTAACTACCGGTCTATAACTTAAACATAAAATTAATATCGCCTCACTGTCGTGATGTATCGACAACTTTATCTAACAACCTAGATACCAAAACTTTCGTTTGGACCTAGCGAGGTTGATAAGCATTAACGAGCTGGTTCAATCTGTTCACAATCAATCGCAACAATCAACTGTCGTTGGTTACGCACCAATTGCTCACCAATGATTTATCTAGCAACCTAAAGCACTGTCATGAATAAGTTTAACCTAAAATCATAGACTAGATGATCAAGCTAATCTAAGCATTAAGAATCCCTATTGGCGAAGACATTATAAATTCCAATAACTATTTGTGCTCAGCCATTAACATCCTAAATCACCCTTGAAAACCTTAACCTAGCTAAGAATCTACTCACACATGGCGAAATCAAACACAACAAAGCAATAGAATGAATTCATGATATTATTAAAGAGATTAGGGTTCAGAATTCTTCTCAAAACAAAGTTGTGGTCTCTTCTCCTTCAAATCTTGCAAAGAAATAAAAATCTCTATGTGATGTTCTTAG
This sequence comes from Cardamine occulta, assembly GCA_028015245.1. Lineage (NCBI taxonomy): Eukaryota > Viridiplantae > Streptophyta > Magnoliopsida > Brassicales > Brassicaceae > Cardamine > Cardamine occulta. The sequence goes on from CM051366.1 coordinate 15,878,531, forward strand.
CAAAAGCGTAAGTGTCCCCCCGTTAGAAAATAGAAGAAAAACGATATATACAAGTCTGGAGGCGGTTGGGTGAAGAGTAGGGCGTCCTTGGCGAAAAAATAGGAAAGTTGGGATTTTCTCTTGTTTGCTCCGTCAGGTCGTCGTGAGCGGTCGCTCAAGAGCTGAGCGGGTGCTCAGGTCTGAGTGGGTGCTCAGCTCTGAGTGGGTGCTCAGCGGGTGAATTATTGATTTTTCTCCAATTTCTGCTAAGTTTCTCTCAGAAGCTCCAATCTTCATCCTTAGCCATCTTTTGACCTGTAATGACTCAAAATAAAACTAAAAAACTCGATAAAGACTCGAAAACAACTGTTAGAATGCGCCAAAAATGCAACACATCAATACACGAAATAGAAAACAAATATTTAAAATTAGTGAAATTTGAATAAAGTTTGGTTAAATTTTCACAAATATAACTTAGAACTTTCAAATATTTTGGCATTTTGCGTATGTTGGTTATTTTGGTCTAAAAATAATTGATATTTTGGGTTTATAATTGTAGGATATATAATTAAGTTATATCAAATTTATATATTATTAATGGTTTTGGATATATAGTTGTATTTCGAATATTCCATATATCCATTCAGTTTTCAATGTAGTTTGAGTTTGGTTATTCAAATAGAGAAGTTTGAGATCTTTTCGGGTTTTTGTCGGGTCAGATTCGGTTTGGTCTTTTGGTTTCTGATATTTTTAAAATACATATCTCACACGGTGACTAAAAAAACAAATGACAAGATGAACCAAACTAATGGATGTGGTATATATTTTAAATATGTTAATAACAAAATTATAATATATAAAGTAATTTATTTATGTAAAATATGTTTAATGACCAAACTCTTTTCTCTAACGAAACATGATTGCTACTTTCCCCCCTAAAATTATTTTAAGATATATCATTAAGTACACATATTTATTTTAATAATTTTACTTAAATTTAATTTATTTTAAAATAAAGAAACTCGCACATCGGGCGGGTCCTAATCTAGTACTATATAATTTCCTAGAATTTTTCCTTTTTCTCTATATATATCTTAACAATAAAAAGTTGTGCCTATAAAATACATGAATAAATTGCAAATAAATCCTTTAAATTTTGTAAATTTATATTTTATATTCAAATAAAATTATTTGTTATTATATCATACTTAAATAAAATTATAAATACTTAGATTATTTGTAAATTATAAATATATGTATAAAGTATAATTGTGTATGTATAATGGTGCACAATTATTAATACATGGTATAAATTATAAATACATGTATATGATATTTTATATGTTTTTATTTATTTCGTTAATGTTATGTAATAAAAAATTATTTTATAATACATTTTTAACTGAAATAATATTGTAATTTATTACTTATTATTTAACTTAAAATAAATAGGTGAAATTTGTAACTTTAGAAAATATAGAGGTATAATAAAAATTAGTAATTAAAAAAAATATAATATACTTAGAATATTCCTTTCTGGGGTAGGAAATGGAGTAATCGATTGGAGATAAACCCAACTCGAAAATAGAGTATTCGGTTGGAGATGGTCTAATTACCATAAAAACCTTTAGTACATAATCTTTCTTAATATTTGAAATTAGATTTTAAATATTTTGATTTAAAAAATAATCTTTCATACTAAAGGAGGATTAAAACATATGTATATAGTTATATTGAAATGTTAATCCAAGATTCATAAATCTTAATTTGTTGTTAAAGTGTTAATCCAAAACAAACATACACACAACTACTTATAAATGTATAGCAATGCCCTGTAAATAACCAATACATTAATTGAATCTATACTAAAGTCATGAGTTTTGTTCGGAAATAGGGAGATGGGCTATCTTACTTGTTCTCTAGTTTGTAGTCCCACAGAATTAGGAATGAAGCTTATAAATCTTTGGTGAGGAAACAAAATGTCTATAAAATGAACGTGACATAATATGAAAATAATAAAAATTTTGAAAGTCTTCTGGTTTAAGATCCGATCCCAAGGAAAACTATCTTGTTCTGGTTTAATGTTTTAAAATAAATTCATACAATAATAAAATTAATTATAGTATTGTGATTATTGTTGTATCTTTAATGACTTTATTTAAAATATATATATAATATTGTAAATAATATTTTAACAATTATTACTTTCTACAAAAAAAATCATTTTATCTTTCTTATTAATTATGACAAAATTTTAAATTAATTTTTTTTACCATCCAACTTTAAATCATCCGGATCTTCAAATATTTTAATTTGTACAATAGGTCAGGACGGGTCAAGACGGGTCAGAGCATATAAAAACGGGTCAAAAAAGATCATGACAGATCTCATATCAAATTTTTAATCATTGACAATAATTGATATATTGAAGTAAAACAAACCGTTATAGATTTTTTGAATGATGTGAAAATATATACATAACATCACTTAACTTTTACAATAAAATTATATTATAATCTAAATTATTAAATAAATTTGTCAACAAATATAACACCACACATAATTATATTTTAATTTTAATTAACACAACACAAACTATATATAATAATAATAAATAAAATACTAAAAACATAAAATAAATCTAATTTAAAACACTAATACAATAATCTATGACAATATAAACTAGCCCTGTGAGTTCGGTTTTTCGGTTCGGTTCGGATCGGTTAATTCGATTTTTTGGTTAATTCGGAATTTAAAAATCTTATCGAAATAAACTGAAATTAATTACGGTTTGGTTCAGTTCGGAATTCGGTTATTTTCGGTTTTAAAAATCTTACCGAATTAAATCGATTTAAAAAATATGGTTAATTATGGTTTTTTTTTGTTTTTACTTGCAACTACAGAAATCACATCATCAAACATTCAAATTACACAAAAATCATCACTAACAACAAACATACATTCAAAATGAATCTTAAACATCATCAATTCATCATAAACTATGATTCTGAATATCAAACAAAAGAGATAAAGAGATGAAGTAATCTACTGGTAGACAATACTTAAGTTTAGACACCAAATGTCCAATACATAGCAAAACACAAAATACTGAGGGTAGAGTTTGTATTAGTCTTAGTCTTACTTTAGAAATCGAGATAGACTGTAACAACCTCAACTATAGTCTCAGTGAAAGATAAAAAAGATAGAGAGATGAATGGGAACAAGCATGTGTCGTGGTTATTGCATCATGCTCACTCCCGTTCATACTTTATGTTGTTTACTCTGCAGCAACATAAAAAGACAGAATTTACATAAATAAATATAAAGAAAATAAATTCAGAAAACAGAGAAGTTATAAGTTGTTTACCTGTTGGTAGTGTCCACCTACACAAGATAAAAAACAGTCAGAAGACATAACAAAATAATCAACAAATGAATTTGACAAAAAGTGATAGAAACAAAACAAAATTAACAAATTATTACTTAATTCCTCATGGAAATCCAACTTTTCAAACATCTGAACCAAGTTTGCAAGCATCTCTGCATCAATGGTATTTCTTAGCCATTGTTGTGTGAAAATGAGTGCTTCAATCATGGCTGGTGTCAGACAACTCCTGCACGGACCTAAGATCCTACCACTAGTACTGAATGCTGACTCTAAAGCAACATATGAGACTTGAATGGCAATAACATCCATAGCTGGTTCTGCCAAGATTGGATATTTAACATTGTTTCGCCTCCACCATGCTAGCACATCATCATCCATCCCCAGATTGTTTCTAGTTCTTGGCACAGGTTTCTCCAACAGATACATGTCAAGCTCACTACTTGCTTCTTCATTTACCGACTCATAAACCATCTCCTTATAGATAGAATCTCTCCTCTCATACCCCTCACCATCTGATAAATCATCACATAAAGTCTCTGTTTCCCCATCATTACTCCTTATTCCCAGATTATCACATTGACTATTTCCAGAACTGAGTTTTATTACATACTCTTCATACAACTTTTTCATCAATGTTCTAATCCCAGATCTAAGATTACTACTTTCTACATTGTCCTTACCATAAAGCTTGCCAAATCAAATACTAGCAAACTGCATCTTGTTCCTAGGATCAAGCACACTTGCAATGATGATAGGTAGATTCATATTGAGAAGACCATCCTAGTATTTCTAAAAATTCTTCCTCATACCTGTTGCTTCCAGGCTTAGAACCTTATCATTGTTACGGCCCAATGCAATCAAATTTCTTTCAATTATAACTATCTCATTGTAGCAAATAGTAGAGCTCACTGTCTTGGATGCTGAAAATGCCAAAGTGGAAGTGGAGAAAATTTTTAGAAACTTATTCAACCTTGCCACTTCATCCCAGCCTTGAGAAGTAGGAGGTCCAACCCTTTTAAGTCCATTATCTTCTAACTCCAAAAAATAATCATTGTAAAGATTGTCTTCATCCACCATTTTCTCAAATGCTACTATAAACTTCGATGCAACAGTCAACATTAAATACGTGGAGTTCCACCGAGTTGCAACATCCATAGACAAGCTTCCTTTAGTAACCTTTCCATTCTCAACTCTTAACTGAAATTATCTCAATCTATTTCCTGATGATCTCACGTATTTGACTGTATTTCTAATATTCTCTACACTCGTACTCACCTTGGCCAGACCATCCCTCACTATCAAGTTCAATATATGCGTATAACAATACATATGTATTAACTTCACATCATACACTAAGCTATTAGGACCATGTTGCCTAAGAGCTTCTGTGAATAAATTTACTGCTCGATCATTCCCTTTAGCATTATCCACTATGAATGTGAATACCTTCTCAATTCCCCTATCTTCTAGATAACTACTCATATGCTCAGCAATGGTGGCTCTTTTATGGTTTGTCACTGGCTTGAAGCTGATAATTCTTTTTTGCATATCCCAATTTCCATCAATCCAATGAGCTGTAACCACCATGTAACTGCAAGAAGTTATAGTAGATACTCATATATCAGTGGTAAGAGAGACTCTCTTCTTTTCACGACTAAATAACTTCTTCAGATTAGTTTTTTTTCTGTCAGAAACATTCCAAAGATGCCTTCAGCTGCTGTCCTCCTGCAGTAAACCGTGTACATTGGAATCACATTGTGACAAAACCTCCTAAACCCTTCTGATTCCACAAATGAAAAAGGTAACTCATTCAGCACAATCATATCATTCACTGATCTTCTAAACAAACCCTTATCATACTTAATTGATGTAACTACATCATTACTATCTCCAGCCAATACCTTCTGAGTATCAGTCTCTTCAAATGTCTTGAATAACCTTCATCTGTCTATATGATTTTTCATTGCACTTGTCCCAATCTTCACGCTGTCACAACCAATCTATGTGCCACAATATCGACAATTGCTAAGTGCTCTATCATCTTCCCTCCGAATAAAATGTTGCCACACAACTGCTATCTCAACTTGCCTTTTCTTTGGTTTCGGTGGAAGATCAGAATTTGATCTCTTTTCTTGCCTACATAAGCTTCTCCAACTTCTTCGTTGTCAACATGAGATGTCATCTACAAGACAAGACAGACATAGTTAATATCAGAAGTCAAAACAATCAACAAAATTATGCAAGTTAAACAAACTTGATCAGAACTAGAGTTAAACAAGGAATGTTTATGAACAAATAATGAATGATGAAGAAAATAATTTAGTCACACTTCGTTATCATCTGAAAAGAAGAAAGAACCATAAAAACACACACAAACACCTATCAATTTCAGAAGAAAAAAAACAACACAAACTCTAAATATGAAATTGAAAATTAAACTCAAACCCTAAGATCAAATCTCTTTCACAAACTAAAAATCAAAGCAATAATCGTAACAAATCAACAATTAAAAGTTGGATAGACATGGATAAACAAAATCCATACCAAAACCCTAACCCCCAAATTGAAAAACTTAAGAAATATGATGGAGAATAACTAACCTTAGGTTATGGAGACTGGAGAAATAGGACAGAGATGAGCCAAAGAAAAGACGGAGAGATGCCGGAGAGATGTACCAGAGAGAGCAACGGTGAGAACTGTCAGAGATGTCGAGGAGGCGGGTGAGGGAGAGAGTGTGAAAAAAAAAGAGAGGATTAGGCCACTTATCTTTATATACCTAGGTATAATTTCGGTTCGGTTACCCCTACATCGAACCGAACCGAGGCAATAACCGATTTTAATTTATATCTTTTCCGATCGGTTTCCTGGCAATAACCGATTGCCTTCCAAACCGGTTCGATGTAGGGTTCGGACAAACCGCTTCGGTTTTTAATCTCAGGACTAATGTAAACTAACAAAATATGAAATAGATATTTTTCTGCGCTGTATAGCATATGTTATTATCTAGTTTATTATTATTTTTATTTTTTAACTAGTGTGATGAAAAGTACCACATTTTGACCACGTCTGAACAAACTTTATTTGGACTTTTATGCTAGAATAATTCTATAAAGTTGCACATCAAAGGCTCGTAATTAATTTCCTTAGCTACTTCCCTTGCGCGGATATGTAGCACGAGGGCTGCGCTCGCATACGTAATTTAACTTTTTGTGTTATATGATGTTTTCAATAACATATTGATCTTTAATAACTTATTAGTTCCTGTAGTAAACTCTCTTCTTCCATGTTCATAATTTCATAACACCAATTTCACTCTAAGAAGATATCTATTGAAATTTTCAAAACAACTTCAATAGGAAAATTCAATGTAATAGACTGCATATTATTATAAAATAACCTAAGTCATTATAAAACTTTGGATGCTTTGATTTTTAGACCTCTGATGTTGCATTGGGTAATGAAAGAGAGAGAGAGAGTGTTTATGGTACGTTTTATCTCTCCATTTTCTTTATCGTATTGGGTTTTTATAACACTACCAAACTATATATTCTTATTGGATAAAATTAATTCATCTAAGTTATAAACATTTAGAAATGACCAGTTTAACAAAATATACACATGTCGATGGCCTTCAGTATATCACATGGTACCATCCATGTGATGGGAGATTTCGCGGACCCTAATGCCCATATAATATTGAAATTAAAAAAGCTAAAAATGCTATAAAATGTTATAGAAACTGGATCTAATTTATCTTATGATCACTTAATAATCAAAAGATATAAGAGAAGGGGGAATATATGTATTCATTTTTTATGACTACTAGCTACTAGGATGGTAACCAAAGTCATGATATCATAGTAGCTTTGGTTTAATTGCTTCAAAGGCCAAAACAAAGCCCTTTACTAAGTAACATGAATTAGTTTCTTGTTAACGATAAACTGATTATTTAAAGAAAGTCAAAGCTAGCTTGAGATGCGTACTAGAGTGAATAATACAAATAGTAAACGATATTCTGATGAGAAAATGGGATTTGACTTTGGATCTTCAAAATCCAAAGCTAACAAACAAATACAGAGATTAGATTTGCATCTCCATTAATGGGCATCGATCTTTCTCTCAAGTTCGAGGCCGAGGAGAAAGAGAATGATGAAGAAGGATCAAAACATAGCTTTGAGAAGAAAGAGGAAGAAGATGAAGATGCTAGTGGTCATCAAGATGAACAGGTGAAAGAAAACAAAGACAAAGATTCTTGTTTAGGTTCAAGAACCCGAGAAGAAGAAAACGAACGTGAAGAGGTACCTACATACCTTTATATATACGTACATCAAAAATTTTGTTGTGCAAATATGTTAACATCTATGGATCGAGATCAGTTCTTGCAGCTGCAAATAGAGATGGAAAATGTTAAAGAAGAGAATACGAGGTTGAGGAAGCTTGTAAATAAGACCCTTCAAGATTATCGTCATCTGGAAATAAAATTCCCGATTATCGATCAAACCAAGAAGATGGTGAGAGAATCTTGTGTCTTCATACATGTTACACATATATAGTGATGATAAATTGATAGATAACATGAAATTTGATTGATGTCTTTAACCTAGGATCTTGAAGCGTTCCTTAGAGCACAAGACAGCTGGTGTATGAATATAACAAGTAAGGCTCGAAAAAGAGGAGCTGAGAGATCTCCATCCGTGGAAAGAGAATTAGGGCTTTCCCTTTCTATACAGAAAAAGCAGAAACAAGAAGAGAGCAAAGAAGCTGTTCAGCCTCATCAGCCAAGATACAATAGTTATAGCTTAGACACGAACGTGCCACGGTTCATATCGTCTCCTCAAGGGAATAGAAAGGCCAGGGTGTCTGTGAGAGCGAGATGTGAGACCGCAACGGTGAGTTTTCTTTTTTATATCCGATCTTGGACTCAATTTTGAGATTGATAACATGAAACTATATTTAGAAAGATGTGTATGTATGTGTGTGTAGATGAATGATGGATGCCAATGGAGAAAGTATGGTCAGAAAACTGCGAAAGGCAATCCATGTCCGCGAGCTTATTACCGATGCACCGTGGCTCCAGGATGTCCAGTTAGGAAACAGGTAAGCTGTGTGAGAAGTGCAAATGCACATAACCTCAGATCAATTTTATAATTATATGTGGGGGGGGGGGGGGGGGGCTAAGTTCTTTAGATCAAATTACATCTTATATTTTATGGAGTATTAACTCAATATCAATTATAGAGTGGATTCGCCTAACCCTATATATAACTTACATATTAATATAGAACTTTTAGGTCCTATCTCAGTTTAGATCGAGATTCATGTTATTAACCAAGAAGCATGCCTACTGAACAAAAAAAAAGACCTCTTAACATTAGATAAATTTCGGGATCTTAAATTTTAATTTAGTACGTTGGTAAAATATGACATTTTAGTGGTCGTTTTTATTGACTTTAAAAACTCTATATTCTAGATATAGAAATTAACGTTAATCGTTTACAAGATTTAATAAAATAATATTTCAATTTCATTTTCTTACCAAGTTAATGTTATTACAAAAATATGTATAAAATATTATTTCTTTCATTTTCATTATTCTCATGACCATTCATATAATGCAACTATATATGTTACCCATAGTTAATTATGAGTTGTTGCATTGTGAAGGTGCAAAGGTGTTTAGAAGACATGTCTATACTGATAACAACATACGAAGGAACACATAACCATCCACTTCCGGTCGGAGCAACAGCCATGGCTTCAACTACCTCAACTTCTCCATTCTTGTTACTTGATTCCAGCGACAACCTCTCTCGTCCTTCCTATTTTCAGAATCCCCCAATCATTGACTCATCTTTGATTACTTACCCACAAAATAGCAACAACAATCAATCCATAAGAAGCTTCAACTTTGATGGTCCATCTAAAGGAGATCATGTTTCATCTTCCCAAAACCGATTAAATTGGATGATGTAGAATTTTCTATCTCTCCATTGTCAACTCTAGTTTTCCTTTGGTTCCCATTATTTTTGTATTAATTGAAGTCGCCATGGATTCTTCTTCTTCTTCCTTTTTTTCTTGTTCTTGTTTTCAAACATTTGTGTTTAGTATATACAAAATTGAAGGTTTCAGATTGTTTTATCACCTTGATCCATGTTCACTTATTTATAAAGGTAATGTTTAATTAACCAAAAGAGCTTAAATATTTATTTATTTAGGTAATGACCAATTTACCAACACCGTATCTAAAGAACAGTAAGATTTTTCACGTTTTTTTAACCAAAATACTTCTTGTATTTGGCATATATATTGATACTAGATCCTAATCCGCACCATGCGCGAAATTAAATTTTGTTTAGTTTCTGTTTTATTTAAAAGTTATCAATTTTAATATCATATTCAATCACATAAAATGACATGAGTCACATGACCAAATTGCGTGTTAGTTAGTTGAACAGTTTAGTAAAAAAGTGTCAGAAATAACATTTACATTTTTTCAAAACCCATGTGTTACATTCAATCCAATTAAGTGTTGTAAATAAAAATAATTCATCGTTGTTTATTGAATTTAGTGGCTATTAACTTTTTTTTTGGGGGACAAATAATTATCAACTTGTTTAATATTTTGTGTAAGGTGAAAAAAACAAAAGTCAACTCGGAGACTTAAATCTTTTAATATGTTAAAAAACTAAATAGAAATGGGTACCAAAAAAACACACACCAAAAGATCAAAAGATTACAGAAGCAAACCTCAATACGTTCTTCTCTAACTTCAATAGAATCCTTTTTAGGCTTTTATACACATCGCTTAGAATTCTCCAAGACATCAATTTTAAACTAAGTTTGATCTATAGACCTTGTTAATAAAGATGGTTTTAAGTTTGAAGCAAGAACCAAGACCCCTCCATTGTCCTGTTTCAACATCCGGGACTGGTCATAATGATCGTTGGCTGTGTTACGAAAAGAATCACATTTCTACAAACTTCGCAACTTGTGATGAGCTCTTTTTTCTCCTCCAGCTTCTTTATGATAATTTACAGGTAACTAAAGGAAGCCAGATGATTTCCTAAGTCACCCCAAAGGCTCCTGCTTCATATCAAAACCGCCATTTTGCATTGTGTTGAATGCCACCGCCTGGTACAACTCGAGGAAACCAAATTCATTGCTATAGTCAAAGAGATCCAAGTGAAACTAACCAAAGATATGATTTAAAAGATGAATAAACCTTCTCTAACTATAAGCATCCTATTAACTCACCGAGAGATCATCGTTGATTGTAACCGGCAATGGTGGCATCTGTCTCATCAAGCCAGGCATATTAATCATGCTGCCAAATTAAGACATCAGTTGATCAAACTACACCAAACTTAAACGAAATGTAGAAAACTTAAAAAGGGTCAAACTTACTCATTTTGGATGGTGATAAGGTTATTTCTTGCTTGACAAAAGAGATCTAAGTTATCCTCTACCTGTTTGCAATTATCAGAAAGGAGGAGCGGTTTTAGCAAGAACGCATTTTCGTTCATTTAAACAAGGTAATTTAGAACTTACATTATATGAGGAGAGATTAGCTCTAATTTGACTAAAAGCTCGTACATTCTGTTCTAAGAGATTTATTGCATGGCCATTTAAATCTGAGACAGAAACCAAAAGAATCAGTCTAACGATAAATGCGTCTTCAACTAAACTACATATGAAAGAGAGCTTAAAGGAATCGTTTTTACAAGGCAACAGGATCAGATAATTCAACAAGTTCACTATCTATGCGTAATGAACGATGTTTCCCCTATCAATGAAAATAAAGACTTGGACTTGGTAAATTTGGATAGAAATCTCTCAGATAAAGATAGATGTGTGTTACCTTCACATGTAATACGTTTACTGGAGCTTGTAGAGGGCATTGAGAAAGGGTACGAAGCAATGTTATCAGGAAAACCAGAGAGTATGCTTGATCTAGAAGAAGACAATTCCGCCTGCTTGTCCTGAAGAAATATATTTAGCAAAGATATAAAAGATATTCCTTCTCATTCCTAATAGCATCTTTCAATCAAACTTGATATCATCAGATCGCAAGATAAACAAAAATAGTCACTTTTAATTGATATTCAAAAGAGCCACTCATCAAATTGAACAAATGACAAGTATCTACAACATACCTTGCTAGAACTTATTCTTTTTCCACAATTCAATTCTTCTGATTTTCTTCTCTTTCTCTGTGGAAAACAAACTCAGTATCAGATAAGCAAAGATTTTTCTCAAACACCAAAGACTGTTCTGCTCCCTATTCTCATCCCAAGAACTCATTAGAAAAAACATCAAGCAACAATAAGACTAAACATCCATCACAAACAAATTATAAATCAAAACCATTTCACTCTGTGTAGTTTATGAATCTCTATATGACTGCAAAATGGTTACAAAACACCAAACAAAAACTTGAGATTTGGCAGAGAGGTGAAGAGAGAGATACTTACAGTCATCCATCTACACCGCAAAGCAACATCTCGAACAGTTTTATCAGGTAAAGTAGCTGCAATTTTAATATACTTCATGATACTTGGCTTATCCTTATACCTGCAAAACAGAATCAATCATTCAAATTCAACAAAAACTATCTCAGCTTCATACATAGAACAGAGAAGCAAAACAAAAAAAGACTCTTACTTTTCAAGTCCATCTTCCAATTTGTATTGTTCTTCATTTGACCATTCACTAGCCAAAGAAGTATCAAGCTTGATCCCAGAAACCAAATCAATAGGATTCGAAGAACTCCCAGTTTGAACTAAACCAGGAGAAGCAACATTGATCATACTCATCCCTAAGTAAGGACTCATTGAAACCATCTCTGAAGATGTATTAGACTGGAAATTTATAGCGTGACGACTCATCATAGAACTCAAAGACTCTTCATGAAAAAACCCAGAATTAGATCGAGTAGCCATCCACATAATCGAAAACAAACCCTAAAACCCTTTCACAACATCACCTCCCAAATTTCAACTAAAAAGATTGAAACTTTAACATTAAAGAATCAAAATTATTACAGAAAAATTAAAACCCCTTAAATCTGAGCTCCTTTCAATTCACGAAACCCTTTGATCAGATATAAAGATACAAACTTTGAGAAGACGAATCATCTTACGCCATGGTACAGAAAAGAAGCTGTTTTTTTTTTTTTTTTTTGACACGAAGAAACCAAATTAATTGTGTTTTTAGTTTTACCAAATCACAAACTTTTTTTTTTTAGTTTGTGGAATTGCTTTTTTATTTGGCTTTTTTATTTTCTCTGTTCCTCCCTCTGTATTGATAACAGCTCTTTGCCAGTGGAGATTTTTTAGACAAATAATGGAAAAAAAGTAATGTCTCTATTGTATTGTTGTGTATTATATATACTTTATGACTTTCCACCATATAATCATGAGGAAAAATATATTTAAAGATAAACTCAAATTGAAATCCAAGATTAATAATTTTCCAACAAAGTTGTCAAAAAAAACAGATGTAATATATTTACCAACACTATAGGAATAATATTAATCTCAAATTGAAATTCAATATTTAAAAGAAAAATATTCCAACACTAAAGGAATAATATTATGTGAAATGGAAAAAAAAAAGAATTTTTGACTGTAAGCAAGCAAGAATTGGAATCAGAAAAAAAATAGATTCCTTTCCTAATTGAAGGGAGGAAAGACTAATACAATAATAAGAACATATTCATTTGATTTTGTCTGTTTTTTTCTTAATTATTTTTTGAAATTTATAAAAAAATAAAATAAAAGAGTAAATTAATAGATGGTTGGCAGATCGTGGAATTCATCAACAGTGCGAATCCCAATAACAAAGCATTTGATGCCTTTCTTCAACCCTCACTTTTTTTATTCCCAAAGTCTTTTTTATCAACCAGACAAGAGTTTTTTTTAATAGTAATAATGTCAATATATGTCCTCGTTGTCAAAACCTCAAATTAGATTCATGGTTTTTTGTGTTTTTTTTTTTAAATATGGAAATTGATCTTAGCATCCCAATAATTAGGGACTAAATGATAAACATATATCCGTTCGTACAATGTTTGCAATTATATGCGACTTTGCAAAGCATTGGAGTGGAATAATTGTATACGAATAACAGAAAATAGGTATTTATTTTGGCCCAACCTGCACGGGTATAAAAAATTGATACATTAACTATTGAATTGATTCAAATGAGTTTTTTAATAAAAATTTATTTAGTAATAAATAAGGCTATAGTTGAAATTTGTATGACGAAATAACAAATTTTTAATTTTGGTAAATATTATCATATTATGATTATAAATAATTAGAATATATAAATTTTCTTTAAAAGATATCTAAAAATATCAAAGTTTTGCAAATACAATGAATCTAGACATAGTTTACAATCACTCTATCTTCAATTTCAAAGTATCACTAGTTAATAGTTGTTAAAAAGAAAAAGTATCACTAGTTAAGATAAATTTTCCAAAATAAACATAATTGTTAACCATTCCAAAAATAACCATTGTTAAATTTTCCAATGGACATAGTCTGCAAAATTACAATCACCGTTCATTCTTGGATATTATTACAAGTACATCTCTTGGATTTTGGCTATGTGACAGCAAAAAACTTTCTTTTTGGTTTGACCATTGGTTCTCACTTGGAAAACTAATGAGTACCTACTAATCAGTGTCATAGGAACTCGTGGACCAACGAACATTGAAGTTTTTTTCTAGATGCTAACTGTATATGATGATGTGTCAAATTTTGCATGGAGAATTCGCCACTCTCATGGGCGGCACTTCCACAAGGTTTTTTTTAAACCCTATCAGCTATCTGATTAATTCTAGTAAAAACACACCAAAGTACTACAGAATAGATTAATCCACTGCGTGTAAGCGGTTAGGCTCGATTGGATTACCACACTTCCACATGGTTCTTGATACCGTAGGCTAACGCAGGTTCGAATGTGCTCACGACGATTTTAAACCAACTTCTGCGTATACCACATGGTTCTGTTGCCGTAAACCAAATGTTCATTGAAGTAGAATTGTTTGGTTTGCTCAAAAATTTCTCAAAACAGTTTCATCACATGGTTGGTGGTCTGAAACTGACTCACAACATGGGACTGTATGTGGGTTTGGAGACAACCGCAAACATGTGTTTGACGTGTTAAAATATCTAAAAGTATTGTATTATTGAATAGCTTTATAGTTGTAACAGTGTCCATTTCTGTCGTCAGCGTCAAGAAAATATTAGATTCTACAACTCAAATTGTAATATGATTAGTTGATTACTATGGTTATGGATGTATTTCATTTATTGTTTGATAGATATGTTAATGACGGAGACATGGAGACTTACACCAATCATTTAACGTGGATAGTAAACTTTATTAGGCCCCGCTCACTAATATATTGAATCTACAATATTTACCCTAATGGTCTAATTTTCTATGCATGAAATATCAACTTCACATTTTGGGCTCTAAATTATGATAAGTTTACTAAAATATTATGGGTCAAGAATCGGGCCTGCACATTACAGTTGCTCCATTAACATTATTTCTTGCTAAGACTAATAAGAATCAAGAAAAAACCCAACTTATAGCAAATTGAAAGACGTTACTGTTAGACTTCATGCACTCTCAAAGAGAGCATACTGGCTTTTACAATTAATCCATACATGTTAGATTCCAAAATTGCAGGGAGAAATCTTTGTTTTTTTTTACCAGATTTGAGCTTCGACAGATGAATGACTGATTTAATTTATGTTTTTAATTACCAAATTTTATTGTCATAATTATCTCTACCATCATGTAACCGATTCTTAGATGAAAGCCTGAAACTACTCTCAGATTCTTGTGGTAATATATTTTAAAATTAGAAAAAGGAAACGTTTCGGAAGCAATATATGTATAAAGTTGATTCCACTACAAAAACCACAAAGTGTAAAATTGTAAGAGAAAACTCAAATGTAACTTTAAAGTAACGGTGTATACTGAAGGTATAGCACAAAACTGACGTACGTTATAAGAATAGTGTTCGTGAATAGAAATAAAGATGAGATTCCTTAAAGCTGGATAAAAAATCAATGGCCAAGGTGAAGCATATTTTCTCATAAGTCATTCTAGACTTTCTAGTGACATGCATGCCTATACATGAAACTAAGAGCATATGCAGCGGTAGGATGATAAGGGTGTCTTAACATAAAAAAATGTTTAATTGATCTGAATGTGATGATATTTGTTTAGACCCGTTCTAATATTAGACACTCTTCATAAACTTTAGACACCCTACGTGTCATGTTTCTATTGGGTTGAGGGTTAAAATTTTTTTTGATCGGAGCTGATTTTTTCTCTTCTCATTTCCGTTTTTCTTTCTTCCCATTGCCCTTGTTTTCTCCGATTCGCTTCATGAATCGATTTCGTATCTCCGATTTGAATCGCGTTGTGGAGGCTGTCGAATGAAGTTTAGATGTTAGGATTAGGTTAATTTTTGGTTTGATTGAGTGTATAGTGGGGGTTTAATGCATCGATTATGTTAAATCGTTTTGGGATTAGGTTAGAAAATTTTGTTACAGAGAAATGGGTAAAAGTTCATCTCAATCAGCGATTTCTCCGCCTACCGTATCTCTGTCGGGTAATTCTTCATCTCTATCCTCCATTTGTGCGATCTATGTATCGAGTTGTTAGTAAATTGATTCAGTATGTGATTCGAATGTAATTGAAATTTCTTGGCCAGAGTTGAAGTGTGTAGCAGCTGTTATTGGTATAGGTCGGTATTTGCCTCAGGTTCTTGCGTGTATGTAGGGCTCTTGGCTCACCGTCTCCCTACAAGGGAAGTTGACCGGAGCTGTGGTTGGAGGGTTTCTGGATTTTGCTTTGGGTCGTGGTAGTGAGGCTCATACATCGTCTAATTCATTACATTAAGGTATGTTTACACTTTTCCGTAATGTAATTTGCAATCTTAGGCAAGAAATTAGTTATGCAGGTAATCAAAATAGTGTAGCTTTATCTCGTTCTTGTTGAGTGAATTTGAGGAGATTGAGAAGTTGGTTCACTTCTTCTCTGTGTGTTCTTGATTTCTCATTGGCTTCCATTTTCAGTGTCTCTACTTCGAACATAGTGTTGTGTAGATTCTGTCTCATCTCATCAATGCTCTGTAAGAATTTATATTAGAAATCTGTAAAATAAAGAAAAAACAAAAAAATTGGCATATATGATGATGATGATTATTGTTATGATACCTCTTGATGAAGCCAAATAGGAGAATAAAAATCATCCATTGATTTGTGTGTTTGTTATACTCTGTTTAGGACTAAGAATGATTTATGGCAATGGGGTATTTGAAAAGTATATAAAAATTTACTATTATTGGATTAAGCATTCGTTTGAGTATTTTTAAAAAATATTATTCAACATCCATTTGGATTAAAATGTATTTTCTTATAAAAAACATGTGTAAACAAAATACAAGTTTTTTCTCTCAAGTATTGAAAGCATTTTAAAACGCTGAGAGGACAACACTTTCTCAAAACATTTGAAAATGTTGATTCAATAACACCTATAAACACTAAACCACGTTGTTGGGGTAACACATATATAAAGTCCGGTCAGGTGAATGTTATGTATATTTATGTATAGTCAAGTAACTTAAAAGTGGGAATGCATTATGGTTGTGGTAATGGTAATGGAAGTAGCTCATGCACGTTCTAGACTTGTAATTGAACCCTGGGCTAAAATATCTTGTATGTTTGAACTTTGAAGTGATGTTAGACTTTTGTTTGTTTGTATGTTTGTGTTGTCTTTAAAATTGTTTCTATATTATATAATCATTTCAGGTTTTGGTTGTATGTCCTGTTTTATCTCTTGTAAGTGTATGCGAAATATAAATATTCGTGGCCACTATATGGAGAGGATATGAAAAATGCTCTACTTGAATATGTAAAATATGTAGATGATCTTGAAAACTGCCAAGGCTCGTAACTTGCGTTATTCAAAGAATCATTAGAGTCGAGAAGAAAAGATCACCAAATTATCCAATCATAATAAAGAATCCATTTGTTGATAGTTTAGTTGTCCAAATTTGAAAGAATCCATCATTGCTATTGGTATAAGTTTCAATTATTTAGACTTGATTCTTCCTTGTGGCTTCTTCTTGGAATAATCCACAAGGACAAAATCATTAGATTTACATTTGTATAATTGCAATTTATATGATTTGTACATGCTGCACTTCTAATGATATAGGATTATACGAATTGAACAGGTTTTTTGTAGCCTTCCCTCTCTTACAGTTTTTTGTTGTTGTGCAGATTGATAAAGAAGAGTTTGAGGAGGATTCATCATCATCTTCCTCATATTACACAGCAACCGATAATATAGAAACTGATGTGGAGATTTATAGCTATTTCTTAGTACTCATATTACTCATTGAGCAGAAAAAATACATCGAGGTTGAACATTTCTTTACTCAGTCTATTGCACAGTTTCCATTTCAGTAAAAAGACTTGATTTTTAATGTGGCTTTTGATGTCTACATTGCAGGCGTCTGAGTCTTCTAAAGAAACAATAAAGCAGCTTGATCATGTAAGTTGCAGATCAGTAGGTTCCATTGCATCCGAATTAGGCATTTACTATTTTATGAGGATTGAGTCAAAACAAGAAATGAATGCGATAAATAAGTAAGTGGCTTTGTTTTAATTTTGATCATTTGTTTTTCATTTCAGTTACAGTATCAAGTTGCATTTGAACGTGTGTTTTGTGCAGTGTGCTTGATGGAATTCATCAACTTGTAAGGCCATATACACGATTCAAAATTTGCAAGGTATGTTCCGAAATTAAATTTTATGTGGATAGTTTGCTTGATGTAGAGGCTGTGACAGTGTACATTAATTGAATAGTGTGATTAGATAGGTTATTGAATAGTGTGTTTGTTGACTGTGGGAAGAAACTTTCTACTTAATACTCCAGTGCTTTTTTGACTTATTGAGTCTGAAAAAGGAAAACAATATTCCCATCATAAACTGTCAACCATTGTTTGCTATCCGAGTTCTATATTTTAAACCTTCATCTCCATTCAATCCCAAACATTTCTAAATGGATCCCTTTAATTTCCCACAAAACTTTTCTGATCTCTTGAGTAACCAAGAGAGTAACCAAGAGAGTAACCAAGAGAGTAACCAACACCCTCAATGTTTTATTTCTTTTTCATCTCAGCAGTCTACCCAATTTAGTGGAGGAACCTCTTTAAATGAAAATTCTAGAGGAAGTAGGAGTAGATGGACTTCTCAGGAAGATTTGATCTTGGTAAGTAGTTGGTTAAACACTAGTAAAGACCCCATTGTCGGCAATGAACAAAAAGCCGTTGCATTTTGGGAGAGGATAGCTGCATACTACAAAGATGCTTCAGCTGGTAAACCACATAGAGGAGCAAGCCAGTGTAAGCAACGTTGGAAGAAGATTAATGAAAGTGTGAACAAATTTGTCGGGTGCTTATAGCCAGGCCTCAACAAGAAGAGCAAGTGGCCAGGCGAAAATGATGTCCTGCAGATGGCGCATGACATTTTTTTTTCAATGATCGAGAAGGTCAAGTTCACGCTGAGCATGCATGGAGGGCTTTAATGAATGACCAGAAATGGTGTACAACGTGTAGAGGCAAGTGACAGTGGGAAGAAAAGAAAGGAAGGCTCAAATTTAAACTCATCAAGCTCGAACAAGGCATCCCGTGTCAACGAAGATGCTTCTCCCTAGGCCTATAGGAGTTAAGGCTGCCAAGAGGAAAGGGGAAGAAGGCAGATGCTTCTGCAAGTGCCATGGATGAGCTCGCTGCGTTGAAGGAAATTAGAGCAGCTGACATTTTAATTAACAAGCAGAAAATGCTTCAAAGTCTCATTAACAAAGGCGAGTTGTCCGAAGATGAGATCATCCTTAGAAAAAAACTAATGGCTGAATTGTTTTAATTATGCTACTTTGGTCTGGTTCTTTTGTTGTTTTCTTCTTTAATTGATTCCATACATCGAACTATCATGTATATGGTGTAAGAGCATTTCAATTCCACATTGTTCTTTTGTCATTTTCCTCTTTTATTGGTTTCTACTTTGTCAATCAACTCTTTATATCATGTCAGAAATAAATGGTGTAAAAGCATTTCAATTATTCCTCATAACCACTATAAAACCAACGTGAAGTCTTCTTTCATTTAACTCAATATCAACTTGAAGATATCCTACTTCTAAAACATTTCATCTTTCTTATTCGATCAGAAATTTAACAATCAAACATTTCTTTTCCACCATCAAACATTTCTTTAACTCCAACATAACCATCAAACATTCCGACTCCAACATACACGTATCCAAAATTTCTTCACCAACTCCAACATACACGTATCCAAAATTTCAATACCAAGATCTCATTTTCATTATTTTATAATGTCTTCCCCAAACGAAGATCATGTTTCGAAAGAATTTTTAAGCAACATTATGACCGAATCGTGCAACAAACAACGGATAGAATTGAAGAAAATCAAAGACCAAGCGGTTCAAGACGCAAACGAGCTTTTATTGAAAGGCGACGGGAGGAAGGGCACAACCAGCTATGGAATGATTATTTTTCTGAAAATCCAACGTATCCGCCACAAGTATTCACGGCGATTCAGAATGAACAAGCCATTATTTATGCGGATTGTTGAAACGCTTATCTAATGGAATTCTGTACTTTCAGCAAAACCGGGATGCTACAGGACGGTTGGGTTTTTCCGCACTACAAAAATGTACGGCTGCAATACGTATGCTTGGATATGGTACCGCTGCTGATGGGGTTGATGAATATCTCCGCCTCGGTGAAAGTACCGCCCATTTATGTTTGGAAAATTTTGTGGACGGTATCATTGAATTCTTTCAAGATACATACCTACGAAGGCCTACGGCGGAAGATCTCCAACGATTACTAAATCAAGGAGAAGCCACGAGGATTTCCGGGATGATAGGAAGCATAGATTGTATGCATTGGGAGTGGAAGAATTGTCCAACAGCTTGGAAAGGACAATATGCACGTGGATCGGGAAAACCAACAATCATTTTAGAGGCTGTCGCTTCACAAGATCTCTGGATTTGGCACGCATTTTTGGACCTCCGAGAAACATTAAACGATATAAATGTACTTGACCGATCACCGGTTTTTGATGATATCTTAGAAGGTCGAGCTCCAAGAGTTAGGTATTACGTGAATGGACGAGAATACAATATGGCGTACTATCTAACTGATGGTATCTATCCAAAATGGGCGAGTTTCATCCAATCAATTCCACTTCCACAAGGTCCGAAAGCTCCATTATTTGCTCAATGTCAAGAATCGCCCGCAAAGATGTTGAGCGTGCTTTTGGTGTCTTGCAAGCTCGATTGCAATTATCAAAAATCCCGCTCTTAGCTGGGATAAGAACAAAATTGGAAAGATAATGCGAGCATGTATCATATTACACAATATGATAGTGGAAGACGAACGTGATCAATACGATCTATACAATGTCTCGGATTTCGATCGAGAAGATGGGAGCAGCAATTCTAATGTGGATTTAACATATTCTACCGATATGCCAACCAATCTCTTCAACATGATGGCTGCTAGGAATCGGCTCCGTAATACACAAACATATCACCAATTGAAAGTCTTGTTGAACATATTTGGCAAAAATTTGGTAGCAATGAATATTAGAATCCATTTAATAATATTTTTATTATTGTTATTTATGTTTTTTTTATTTTATCTAATTTTAAGTTTTCATTAATATTTGAACTTTTTTATTTTATGTATGAAACTTTTTAATTCTGTAATATATTAATGTTTTTAAAATAAATTTCCATTACTTATTTAAAATTTTCATTTCCAACATATGTATAATATAAAAAAAAGAAATTTTCTACTTAATTGTTTATTTAAAATTTATAAAACATTTATACACAATAAAAATTTCTTAATTATTTTAAGACACCCATAAAAAGATAACAAATGGGAGGATAAATAATGATGAGTGTCTTACATAGTGTCTTAAAATAAAAAATGATTAAATTTAATAATTAAATATACTTTAGACACTCTAATGAGTATTAACAATGAAGATGCTCTAATTTATACTCAACAACTTGAGACATTTCATATTGAAAAGAATACATACAATTAATTTAGAATTAAAAACAAAAGAAGAAGAGAAAGTAATTACAAGCTTTTGTACACTTTTGGCGGACGTACGTAATGGTGAACCATAAAGCAGATAGCATGCCTCGCACGTGTCAACAGCATCTCAACACGTTGCTGGATTCCCATTTTGTTCTATTTCCTTACTCATTCAGGTTAGTATATAAAATGTTAACTATTTTTACGACAAATTATATATATATATATAAATATAAATAACCTACTTTTGTGAAGTGGTAAAATCACCCACGTACACATATACTATCTGAATAAGGTGGAATGCAACAGTTCATACCTAACGAGGTCTAATATTTTGTCAACAAGTTTAAAAATATTCTTATGGCATATTTCATTTCTATAATTAACATTTTCAGGATGAGGCTGAGAACAATTCTTGAATTTCACTAGCCAAAGAAAAGATGCGTCTAACGAAAATCGAGTACTAAATCGATAATTAACCACTATATACATATTCTATATCTATACTATATATCATTTGGTTAACATTTGTTTTTTTTTTTTTGATAATTGTATTTGGTTAACATTCATCACATTGAAATCTATTCTCCCCTAGTTCTCTCATTTATATATACATCTCACATCTCAAGTTCATATTCCCAAATGTTGCACATTCCACAAAACCTTTACCATTCGAAACTTTTGGGTCTCTCTCTATTCTCTGGCTTCACCGCTCGTTTGTGAGCATAGAGGAGAGTTCTTAAGTGTTTTGGATAATTATTTTGAGTGTTTATAAAGTATAAAGTACTTTAAAAGCATTTAACATTAGACTATATGGTGGGATATGACAAATCTAATATAATATTCCGGAACCTGAATGTGGCATCTATCTATATCACATAACTCATTTATGGTAATGAAAATTTGGTGGGTCACAGCGAGGAAGGAAAGAGAAACACGAGTGTGAAATGTGTGATAAATAAAGCTCGGGAGCTAGCTCATCAAGAGAGTCGTCAGGATTCCTTAACTCATTTAGCTAACTTGTGCGATCTCTCTGTCTCTCTCTCGATAGATAAGTAAATAAGTGTTGGGATAGGAAAGTAGAAACAAACAAAAATGGTGGGACGAATATGTGAAATGTGGAGAGAAATGAAGGGTATAACAGCAATGTTATTGGTTCAGATAGCTACGGCAGGGTTAAATATTTTGTTCAAGCTTGTCATGGAAGATGGTATGAATCCAAGAGTTCTTGTTGCATATCGTCTTGTCTTTGCTACACTTTTGATGCTTCCTTTGTCCTTCATCTTTCAAAGGTTTGATTTGGACCTTTGGTTATATTATTGGTTTGTGTTTGTATGATTTGATATTAATTACTTTGACTAATTAATTGTCTTGTTTTTTTAACTCGTGTAATTGATTAGGAAGAAGAGGCCAGAGTTTACATGGAGGTTGATGTTACTAGCACTTCTCTCTGGGTTACTCGGGTATGAAATTGTCACACACCAAATTAAAAAATAAGTAAAAAGCTTATTTCGGTTTTTTTTTTCTTGATTTTGTTTCTTAAGGTTATATAAGTTCATGTCTTTGTGACTTTGTCAAACTAAAATAATTTTGTTTCAAATTGAAACTGAACAAAAAAATCTCATGTATCAACCACTGGTTTCACATTAAAAAATGTACCAAGACATATATAGCTAGAAAATTACGTTGAAATCAACTAAACATTCAAATAAGATGGTACTTAATTAGTAATTTCAACCATTTTAATCAATAATATCAACAACTGGTTTTACATCAAAAACCAATATGTACCAAAAACATATAAGACTAAGTTTATGCTGAAACTACTGGTTGATAATATCGATTTAAATGTTTTACTTTGATAAAGAATTATTGATTAAAAAGAAAAAAAAAGTCAAATAAACATACATTTATTAATTGGGTTTATTATATATAATGTTGTGATAATTCAACAGTGTGGTGTTACCGAGTCTCCTAGCCATAACGGGTCTGGCTCTGACCTCAGCAACATTCACTTCTGCAGCTGGTGTTCTCACCCCCTTGCTCACTTTCATTTTTGCTGCATTTCTTAGGCAAGTCTAATCATATTAATCAAAATATAATCCATTTTAATATATGTTTATAATCTTTAAACGAACAAAATAATCCATTGTCTGTTGGGTCCCATAGGATGGAGAGTGTACGGCTTGGATCAAGTGAAGGGAAGGCTAAAGTTTTTGGGACAGTATTTGGTGTTGGTGGAGCTCTTGTCTTTATATTGTACAGAGGAAAAGAGATTCATTTATGGTCAACTCACATTGACCTAGTGAGCCAACCACGTGACTCCTCACGTGATCCTACCACTCACCACATCTCCATTCTTGGGGCTCTTCTAGTTTTTGGTGGTAACATTTCCTACTCAGTTTGGCTATTATTGCAGGCAAGTTTTTTTCATTTTTCTTCTCCTAGTTGTCATGTATGTGTACTAAGGCATGTATAGTTTGGTTTTCAAAAGTATTTCGCAATCTTCATACAAGTTTTTAACTTTGTGATATATATATATAGGACTAGACAATATGATGGTAACATGGCTTATTTATGTGTCATCTAAAGTTATATATGCATACCACAAATGGTTTATTTTATGGTTATGATTTTTGGTTTATAGGTTAAAATAAGCAAAAAATTTGGAGGGCCTTATTGGAACGCGACGCTAATGAACATGATGGGAAGCATATCGGCTGTGCTTATAGCTCTTTGCTGGAATAGCAATGTAAAGGAATGGAGATTGGGATGGAATATAAGACTCTTAACGATTGCTTATGCGGTAAATATATATATCAATCCATCTAAATCACTAAGGATATATGGTTGGTAGATATAACATGTTCGTACTAGTCGATCTATGTGTTTTATGTTGTCCATTGTAGGCAATCGTGATATCCGCGATGGTGGTAGCAGTTAACGCGTGGTGCGTGGAGTCTAGAGGGCCATTATTTGTATCGGTATTTAGTCCTCTATCACTTGTGATCGTAGCCCTTGTTGCATCATTTGTTCTAGATGAAACACTTCATTTGGGGAGGTACTACAAAATCATGTATATTGTATTCTTTTTGTGGAGAAGGATTTGATGTATGTATGTCAATATAATATGATTTTATTTTTACTTGGCGACATTACAGCATAATTGGTACAGTGATTATCATGGGAGGGCTATACCTTGTGCTATGGGGTAAAAACAAGGAAATGAAGAGAATCTTTACGACCTCGGATCATATTGAAACAAATAAGACTAGCAAAGACATCACCCTCAACAATCTTCCCACATTAAATACAAATGTCCCTTGACTCCAATTATACTAATCAACCATCATTTATGAATTAGAATTAGACTCCTTATATATCGACCAAGTATTAGTCTATCTAAGAAGAAGATTTCTTGAACCTATGTAAGTTATCATGATGTGCCTTCATTACTACCACATTTCTTGGATTGTTTCTTAAGAACAATAATACAAAATTGTAAAATTTTAAATGTTTTTTTTTTGAAAAATTTATGAGCCGTATAAGCTCTATTATATTTGATATGTTAAAATTTTAAGTATCTCAATTAATATACATATTTTCCTAATTATTTTTAAAGATTGGAATCTTGTTCAAATGCTCCAATTGCATGAGCTATAAGAAAAATTGATTCTCTAGGCATCCTTTTGAATCTTTTTGATTCGTCGTACAAGACAAATCACCAAAGATTCGCGAGTTAACATAGCAGAGATCATACGACATCTGAAAAGAATAACTCATTCGTATAGGCTTCGTCTTACCTCTTCTTGAAAACATGTACACGTACTTATGTATAAATGCTTATTTACACCTTCCAACCAAAAGAAAAAAGAGAATCAAATTCCACACTAAAACATGACATCTGAGTATCGTCCAAGAGTTGTTGTGAACGGAACAAGAAGAACAAGAACGTTCCATTACTTCTATTGTCGTCATTGTAACCGTACCATTAGACTCAGAAACTATGGTCTATATGGTCCTTTATGTCCTTTCTGTTCTAGAGAAATCAATCTTCACGATGAGCTTGATATTATGAGGCTAAACCGACCTTATTGGGATACCGATACCGATTGGATCACTCTCCATCTTATCAACTCACCAAGAAGTAATAACCGGTTCAATCATGATCATCATGATCTAGTAAATACCGATGACGTATTCTCTGATGCCATACCTAACCAACAGATTGGTCCACCACCAGCCTCACAATCCGCCATCGAGGCTATAAGGACGGTGAAAATCGCGGAAGAGGATTTGGCGAAAGAGAAGGTTTGTGCTATATGCAAGGAAGAGTTTGAAGTTGGAGATGAAGGAAAAGAGTTGAAATGCATGCATTTATATCATTCAAGTTGCATTGTGTCTTGGTTGAACATTCACAACACTTGTCCCATTTGTCGTTTTGAGGTAAACTTAGACGGAGGAAGGTCTCATTACGTTGATAATGATCGATCAAATAGGTTACGGACTCGGGTTTGTTCTTTGTGGCCTCTCCGGATGATGTTTGATTGGGTACATAATCTTCTTGGTAAGATCTCTCCTCCTGA